>JANQDE010000004.1:4085587-4168201 GCA_037157785.1 Cephalotes varians
GGGGGGGTGCCATTACTATTCTTTCCTCCGTCGATTGTAGCAGAATATATTGTAAATTATAATCGCGAAAGTCCCAACGGAACGTGGCCATTTCATGCAAAATGCTCCAAGTTTTGTCATTTTACAATTCAAAAGGGGAAAATATTCTATGTAGATGCAGGACGTTTGTCCTTTTACCAAGTTGCAGCGTGATATCGCTTGTATTCGCAATATCGATCTATTTTCTTGGCGTTCTTTTCCTTTCGCACGATGTCTTTCTCTCCGTTACGTTCTAATTAAATTCCGACGCGTCGTCCGTGTCGCGCGGGTGTTCGCCATTCGTCCGAAATAATTATTGGCCCATAAATTATTTCGTGATACCGTCGTACCCAGCCGACTCCTTCGGCTTTCGCGCGCGCATGTGCGACGCAAGCTCTCGAGGATGAAAGCGCGCATCGTATCGTGAGATCGCAGCTAAGTCACGGGCGATTTATCAGGAGAGAAGGCGTGGACGGTTCAAGAAGTCTATTAAACATGAGGGTCTGGAGATTGATATGAGGGGGCGAGGACGGGAGCACAGGCAGGGAGCATCGATATGTTGTTGCACGTCTACCCTCTTTCCTCGTTTTCCGATCGACAGCGAGTTCTCGCGCTCGCACCGACGCGCACGCGTCGGCGTCGGTATTTATAAATAAATACCTCGGCCACGTGCCACGGGAGAAATGGAATGGCGTTCGAAAAGTGCCTTAACTCGATCAAGAAGCTTAAAACGAGCATATGCGTGAACGTACGTAAAAGACATGGGCGGATGAAGCATTAAGGTGAACAGCGAGAAGCTACGCGAGAGGGAGAAAGAAAGGAACGTATAAATTATTTTCTTAGTAACGCAACGAGCCCCCTGTGTATTCAAGCCGTGAAAACGTAACAAGATCATTCTACGTTCTCGATCGCGCACGCGATGAATCATTCGTTACTTTCGGCCATTCATATCCATAAGGCGTTTCGGAGAAATCCTGCGGATGATGTATCGCAATGAAACATGGGACTGCGAAATGTGTACCTGTGAGACATCCGGCTTGAAAATCTCATTCCTAAGCGCTATGCGTGTCCGCACACAATCTTCTTACATGGAACAGCTCCTGAGAAAAAAGACTGATGATGTGGCTCGGTGAAAAAAATAAAATATTTGCGATCTTGGTCATCTTTGCTTAACGTGAATCGAAACACGATTTCTGCTTCTACCCTTTAACCCCTTTAATTAAAGAACAATAATTGCACGCGTCTCTCGGCACCGATAAATCTCGACGTTTGCTTTCCTTCGTCGTAGTTCGCGGCACTAACGGAGTGGCGTTCATCAACTCGGAGACAGTTTCGCCACTCGTGCACATGCCTCGAGATATCTCACACATTTTTCAAAGGCGTCGTTAAGGAGGTATGCTAATTCGTGGTTAAAGGCCGCATGCGGAGGAAATAACTCATTCCGATAGGAAATAACTTTCGGAAGCGCGCGATAATGGCTCGAACGCGCATTATCACGGCGCAATGCCGTGATTAAGGAGAGGCTTCTTTTATTCAAATAAATAACCGAGTGGCAGCGAGGAGTGGTACCTGCTTCGTAATTGCATTAATTCTAAATTAATTACAGCGGACCGGAATTACGGCTGTAACGACAATCACTCATTCGAGATGTAATTACGAGACATTATCGTTGCGTAATGGTTATGCAATTTATTCGGTACGCTGTAAAGCGATGCAATTAAATGATAAGCGCGAATGCCGTGTCGGTTTGTATTTTGTCAATTTCGAACAGGATCAAGGATTAAGAAGCTACGAATCACGCGCGACATATAGTGAGAATTTTTTCGGAAAGTATAAAACTGCAATTCAAATTCGTCAAAATGTTGAAATATAAATGGTGTTTTGAACGACGTATTGTCGATACGATTGCGTCAAAGATAAACAGCAAATCATTATTGATGTTTGCATCCCGATTCACGTGTCACATTTTCTTTATGTTAAAAGAAGCGAACATGCCGAAATATGTCGGAGTAATAAAAAGCATATAATTTATGCGCATCTACGTGTTCAACGATTAAGCTTACTTTTTTTATTGCAAAAATTTTTTGGAAAATCGAGCCAATTCAAACTTTTTTAAACGATATTCAAATTTATCCAAAAATTTGTTAATGATAGCAAATTTAAATATTTAAAAAATTGTTTTACGTTTTTTATCTTTTCTTGCAACTCCATTCCTGTCACATGAAAATTAAATGATTAACATATACTCAGATAATTTAACTACTATATAATATGATATGAATGAAAATAAATTATTCTGGGCAGGTGGTAAATATTGACTGACGATGTGAAATGACAAGAGGAAATTCATGACAGAAAATGCATCGGAGATGTTCGATCAGGGATTGCCGGAGAGATGAAATAAATATACCGACGTTCCAAAAAAAGTAAGAATAATTGTAAACAGACCGTAGCTAAATGGGAGCGGAGACGTCCACCTTAATATAATGGAATTTCGAGTGAAGGCACGAAAGGAATCAGAGCGCCACAACGACGTTGACGGCTGCAAGCAGCGCGCACGAACGAAGCGGTAGAAGGGGTAGATTTTATTTTAACGTAGAAGAGCATGCTCTGCACACAATGTAGGTAGAAGCGGAGAGTGGGTGACCTTGACCCGCGGCAGAGAGGTTCAAACTAGGAGGTGAACCAACCGGCGCCTTCGCAGAAAAGTTGGGCGCGTCCGCACGCGTCAGGATAGGTGGGAACCCTCTGTTTACGTGGACTCGCCCTTTTCCACGCGATGTATACACACGTGCTGCACCTTGCTGGTCCTTCGCTTCTTCACCCTTTTTATCTTGCGTCGTAACATCATAGAGCGACCGAAATCTTAATCTTCGGAAATTTCTCCGGAAGACATCCAAATACAAGTTTTATATATATATATATATATATATATATATATATATATATATATATATATATATATATATATATATATAATTTTACGAGTATTTGCGCTTGTCAAAGAAACAATGAATAATGAAGCACTTTAAATAACTAATCAATTTTTTAATTCAACATAAAATTTATTGACGTCAAGCCACGTGTTCGTGTATTCGACATAAAATTTATTGACGACAAGCCATGTGTATTAGAAAACTTCGAGCGAAGCGATTTCACCCTCGAAGATAGTCCTCGATGAAACATATATAATATAATGACGGATGAAATAAATCTAAATGGGATTAATGTGCTTGACAATAAATTAGTTGTAATCAAATTAGAGAATTCGGATATAAAAGAATGATTCATCTCCTGTAGGGTAAATTGAGATAATTTGGCGGTATTCTTTCCTAATGAAATATTAATCTGAAATAATACCGAATTATTTTAATTTACTCCACAGGACAAAGCAAATCAACATGAATTATTTGAAGGTGTTTACTTTTTTCTCGAAAAGATCTATTGAAAATTGTTCAATCTGTTCCTAATTCTTACTTTTTTGAACTTTTTTGTCGAGCATGATGCACATTCCAGTACGGCGTACATAAACCGTGTGTTCGTTCACGATAAACGTCCCGACATCCGGTCCATTGACGATAGGAAACTGCTGCGGCTCCTCCGATTCGATTTCGCGTCGAAATAGCGCCAGCACTTCACTTATCTCCGTTGCAAAAGACGAGAAGAGATGGAAAACATTCGAAAGAGAATGAGAAAGAGTGAGCGTGGCTGGTAGAAGCGGTTTTATCGTATTTCATTCGGCCTGATGTTTCTCGGCGCTTTATATAGACTCCGAACGATCAAGCATTTTCAGGTGTTAAGTCCATCTCCAGAAAATTGTAACAAATATTCATTCATCATGGAAGATAGATGTATCTCGAGATATATATTTTTACGTGACAGAAAAAAGAACGGTTAAATCGACCACGGTTTAACGGAAGAAGCGAAAGAAACTTATAATGACTCATTAAAGATACATTCAAACTATAAAGCATTAAATCCGATCGAATAACCTATGACGCTTGATAAATATCGAGTCGACTGATTTACGTCGAACGATTGGACGTGCTATTTTCGTGCGAGCATAACGCACGCGTGTTCGACGTAACGTGGCCGTGTCAGAGCATTTCCAGTTTCTGAATTCCAATGCCTCGTGCAAAAGATTTCAGGAATCAACAATCGGGATGCTGCGAGAACATATATAGAATAAACTCTTACTTAGAAGAAGGCAAAGCACGCAAATCTTTGCCTATATTTCAATCGTCTCTCCTGAAGAGTTCGAAGGAATCGCGAGAATTGTCTTCGAGTTTACGTGCGAGTTTTGAAGTGTTTCGTTGACGTAAGATGAATAACAACGAAATTCTGCCGCGCAAAGAGTTACGGGGGAAGATTTTCCATTTCGTTTACTCGCAATCTTTTCACAACATACTGAGACTCAACATCTGCCGCGAACGCGTAACATTCCGAGCGAGAACAAGTTTATCCCGCGAGAAAAACGGCAGGTCGGCAATATTATACTTAATTAATACGATGGTAATATTTTATGTTACGCGAATGTGCAAAGCCGCGATCTTTTATAGTAGATAGCACGTGAATATTTTATAATGTTTTATCAGCGATGATCGATCGGTTGAACAATAGTCCTACTTCCTCATCAGTCGGAGTGCGATTCCGTTTAATGGCGTGTCGTTTATTCGTAACTGGAGCTACAGAAAATTGCCTCTAATGATATTTCGCAACAAGTTAAATGAATTCGGCAAATTAGAATTCAACAGCGAAGAAATTATGACCGAGTCGGTTAACGATGTTTAAGATGTATTGAATTTTGCGATGTTGCTTGCGATAGCGGGTTGAGATCCAAGGATGAGAAGCTGCATTATGCAAGAGGGAGATATCCTACTGGAGAAAAAAAAGAAGCGAATAAACAGGTCATAAGGACTGGAGCAAATAAGAATTTATCGAAGATTGTATCACATCGATTTTCGGGAATCATTGTAATCATCGCAATAGCAGTATCATTAATTCTGGCTCTCCTCGAAAAAATAGGTTTTTTTCTTCGCAAGAGATGCCAATCAAGCGTTATCAGTTATAATTATGTTTCTCAATAAGCTTCACTTGCAACAATAAAAATCGAATATCTTGCCAGGATTGATTGGCTCAGTGTAGAAATGATTCTTTAGAGACAATCGAATAAGATTTTATATAACATGTTTTAGTAAAATCTTAATGTACACCGTTAGGCAATGGCATTTTGAAGTAGAGGAATTTGAAAGGCGAAGAAGAAGACCGCTCTCTAAATACCGCATCAATTTTTGTAGACACATCTCAATTATCACCATGTTGACCATCAATCTTGGCGCAACTAAATATCTCGGATAATGCGAAATCGACGACGCGTCCTATCGTATCCGTTTCGTGTTTTGTTTATTTATCGCGTTTCCCAAGACAGTCTCGCAATGTTTTATTAAAAGAACTTCGTGATTTATTTACTGAAGATGTCTCGTTTCAGAAGTCGGCTCACTCGAGCACGCTAGAAGATTTTCCGACGCGCTTTTAACGTCCAACAAAATATTTCATTCGTGAATGAAATCGCCCATTTATTAACAGTAACATTTAATGCGAAATCAATAAAACCGAACTTTGTGCGACTGCACAAATGAATAAGTATATTGGGTACATTCACACATATGATATCAACTGTTATTACAAATCGATACAGGTAAATCATATTGCGAAAATTGTTTTATCAGCTTGTACATTCCTGGGAATTGTTTCAACATTAAAAGTGTGTTCTGCTCATCTTAGAAATAAAATAAAAAAATATTTAAAAAAATCAAATAATTATAAGGTCAAAATGTTTCCTTTTCAGTATCCATATAATGTATATCATTTTCTAAAATTATTTTTTATATATAAAAATTATTTTCGTATATAAAAAATATATTTTCAGTTTCAAGATGAAAGAGAGAGATCACTGTTTGATCTAGTCCATAAGACTTTCAGAGACCTGTATTCAATGATTTGTAGGAAAAAAAGTTCACGTTCATCGTGAACGTATCAAATAGACTTGGGACTTACCACTGTCGGCGTAAGTCTCGGAGCCATAACCGTCCTGCAGGCCGCTGGACCACGTGCCCTCGTATCTTGCTGTAGAGGTAGTAGACTGCCGGACCCCGTATCGACCCTTGAACCCTTGAGTCCATTCTCCCCGGTAAAGCCAACGGCCACGTGTCTCCATACCCAGACCATGCCTTTTGCCGTTTTGCCATTGTCCCTCGTAGGCTGACCCACTGAAATGCAATTTTACGGAGTTTAATTTTCTAAAACAGCTTCCCCTCAAATGAGACTTCAAAAATTGTACAGATAATTTCGTCATGTCTTGAACAGCTCTCAACCGCTGTTGCGCGCAAAAATATCCTTAAGAGTTACGCTTCAAGGATCACGTCGCTATTTATGCGATCTTTGCCCACGCATATTAGTTGAAAACTTGTTTAATTAATTCATCCAATAATTGCCGTCTGCGTCATTGATTGCTGTTGATGACGATGACGATGATGACGATATTGTTGCCTCCATATTGTTGGATATAAAATGGAATGGCAATGTGAGCTTGACACTTCGTGCCAATATAGAGAGTGATTGCGCCACTTACGATCCTTCTTTTAAGATATATTTATAAAAGTTATAATTATCTCGAAGGAACGGAGAGCTAATCGAGTGAACGTTCTTTTAAGTGCGATTAAAGCATCACTTTTGCGTTAAACTTATTTCTGTTATTACATTTTTTAAATCTTTCTAAATTTAGCAAATATAACTTAATTATTCCTATTTAATTGTCATATTTAAGTTTCTGCAAAATGTCAAGAAAGTTTCACAAACATCTAGTATTAAATCTTTTGAAAGAAAATGATGCTGCCTGAGCAATATCCAAATCCTTTTACGGATGACTATTATATAAACGTGAAAGTTGCACGCAGATGCGAAAATTATTGTAAAAATGTTCTACAATAAGTATCATCTATTGTGTAAATTCATAGTTAACAATAGTCTATCCTATGATAAAAATTTATATCATTCTTATCGCGTGGATTTGCATTAAATATATTATAAACCTTAACAATGCAATAGTTATCCGTACGCATTGTTTTGTAATTGTAAATAATGTTTGAATTATATTTGTTTGGAGGAACGTTTGAGGATAAATAAAAAGAACGTTTTCATAGAACGTTTACCTTGAAATATTACAACATAATTAATAATTAAATAGTCTAAATGATAATAAATAATTTTTTGGTAAAAGCGGTCTTTTGCACGAAATATTCTCGACAACGTGCGTCGCTTCACTTGTCGCGAAATGGAAAACGATGGTAATGAAATTCTAGACATATGGAGCAAACATTTCTCGAACTACGGTAGATCGGCAACACGTGCTCGATCCACAAAATCCTCGTCTTCGTCTTCAAATATCATCACGATCAAGAATGACTGTATCGGAAAATGTTGCTAGCTAAAGATGATCGTGAACCTTGCTCCAGTTTACGCGGAAATGAAACAGCAAATTCTCTCGGCCTAGATACGTGGTAGAGGAGAGGTTTCATCATTTGTCTCTTCCTCATTTTCTTTCTTTTTTTTATGTTAGTTATTCCGGAAACCACGGTAATAAGAAATGGACTTACATTTAAGATCTCAGAGTCTCCGAGGATGATCTCGAGAAAGTCACACATATACTATATAGTGTAATGCAACGAATGCAACGAATTAAAATTTGTATTACTAATAAAAAATAATAATAAATGTATGTCAATATATTAAATGATATATCTTAAATGTGTAATTAAAAATATTCATTCTTTTATATGGAGTAATTTAATAATCCTTCGCAAATATTATAAATTAAATCGTTGCACGGCATTTTGCTATTGTTACATCTTTATTATCTTTGATAATATTTCCATTGTGTGCGTGATCTAGAAAACCTAGAAACCCTAATTACGATCGTTAAAATCTTTCGTTTTCGTGTTGCGTGCATGTGGATATCATCATTTTTTTCTGATTGTCGCACGCTTCGTTATGTTCCCTCGTAAAACTAACCGTTGAGAAATAAATAGGGTAGTTCTGCAATTACCTTATACCCTCAATTTATAAAGTATTCATGAATCGGAATCTCTTCGTAAGTAGTAAATAATTTTGTTTTTCAATTAATTTGAGAGTGGAAAAATCCGTAGGTAGGATCGATCAATCAAAAATACTGGCACATCTTATCTTTTCTTACTCGATTAGAGAAAACGACTTGAAATATTTCTCGCTAAGGGGTCGTTCGTAACATTTAATAATTTTTTATACTGTATTTTAATTTGGGATTCGAAGAATCTGAATTCATTTATATCTTATGTACAATTTTTTTTTACTAAAACCAAGATTGAAGACTTTATTGGAAAGACTTCCTTGTTGATAAATTGATTAATTGATTGATCTCCAAAAAAAATTTAGAAAAAGCTTTTGTTTTTAGCACGCATGAATGTGGATGCTATCACCGAAAATTTGGATGGTTATTGTTCTGCGGCAACCCTGAACTAGGTCCTGACGACTCGAATCCCGATGACCTGCTCCGGTTGTCCTTGCGCGGTGACCCAGTTTTGTAGGGATCGGGAGATTCCCTCCCAGGTATATACCGAGATACATGTCAAGGTCCGCCGTTCGCACATCACGCGCCACACGCGACGCCAGGAGTCTCGTGAATTCAATTCGGAGAAAATTATCAATGAAACGATAGGACGTACCTTATCGGGGAATTTTCTACAATTATCTACAATCAAATCCGAGCCTCTCAGGGCTCTTGGGCTTACGTTACTTTCACAGCGTGTAATGTTCGGTAGTTTGCCTCGCTACGCGAACGACATTGTTAACGTGAAACAGGTGCGGTAGTCGGTAACGTAATACCGGATAATCAACCTGAAAACCGTACACTCCGCAACCGTCACGGCGCAAACGAGCTCAGCGTTAATTCTTCATGAGCCCGGAGGAGCGGCGGTCGTTGTGCAAATCCCGGGAGTGTGCTAACGCGAAGAGAATACAAGATTAATTCGTTCTACGAAACGCGCAATCAGACGAGCATCCTGAATTACGTATCACGGTTATCACAATTTATCGTAATTTATCGTAATCTTCCATAGTTTCGTGTGTTACGTAAACTGCATTTCATAATGTAGTTGACGTGCATTGTGAAATATGCAAAGCGCTAATAAAGTATCGTTTGCATCGCGAGAACTAATAAAAAGTCGGTATCACGATAGTCACTCACCTAGGCCAGGTGTAGACGCCGGATACCTCGAAGCCGAAGTGCCAACTGCCTGAATAGGCACCTTGACCTTTGGGCCCGGTGCACACGCCGTGGCCATGGGCCTTTCCATCTTCCCAGCCGCCGCAATAGGTCCCACCGTCGTCAAAATCGAATCTGCCCCCGTTAACTTGTGCGCGATTGGCGGTGGTACCAGTCGCGCCAGGTTGCGCCGGACTTACGCCACCTGTTTGTGGCAATTGGGCACCCCCCGCCACCCCGTTCGGCGCCCCGGACGGTTGCTGGCCGGAGTGCGGTTGTTGCTGCATCTCTCGCAGTTACCGCAGGCACTGTCGTTCGTTTTCACGCTTTCCTCGTTGCCTTCTTCCGTCTTCTCCTTCTACTACTACTCTTCGACTCTCTCGTTTTCCTCGTTTTCGTCGTGATCGTTATCGTCGTCGTGGTTGATCCTGTGCTCGTTCATCAGTAACTTTTGCACGCGCCTTGCCCTATACGTCGCTCCATTTTCCGCCACCGTCTCTTTCGACGTCGTCGTAGTCTTTTTCGCCGCCCTCGTCGCCGCTTTCTCACGTCTGCCTCCACCAAGCCTCTATAATAGCATCGAAGAATCGAGCGTTGATCCGCCGTAACGATCGCGCGTCTATCATCGACGACGTTACGAGACGTGACGGGACACGAGCAGTACACGGCGATGGAGCTGTTCCTAGCGAAAGATCGGATTGAATCCCGCGCGCGCCGGACCTCGGATCACGCTCGAAGACGTTCGAATTCTCAAGGCGCGCCTGTCATCGCGACGCAGTCCGCGCGAGAAAAGCCGGACGTGAGAAAAGAATCAGCGAGTCTCGCGCCGGGGCCCCGGATTTAATTTTAGTACAACTTCGAAGAATCGAACGTGCGAGAGCGCGCAAACGTGACGAGCGCGAATCTACGTCTCTCGATCTCGAGCGTTACACGGCTCTCTCTTTCTCTCTCTCTTCCGGTGATCGAGAGAGCCTGAGAGAGCCGCGGCCTTGATGAGCCTCGATTTCGCGAATCGATACGCCGGGTGCGAGATCTCCCTCTCGAACACTTCCTATTTTTCCTTTCTCGTTCTCATTCTCGACCCCTGCCTAAAACCACCACCGCCGTCACCACGAAACGAAACACCTCGGGCCGCCTCATCATACTATTATCACGATTGATCTACCTTTCACTCATTCGCATACACGCACATGTACACACACGTGTCGTCGCAGCCGCTCATGATCATGGATCAACGGGATCGAGACTTGTCGAAGCTTTCCGAGGAATCGTGTATCTAGCACCACGCACACGATACTCGGAAACTCCTGGCGCTATGACAATCACCATAGGATATCGCTCTAGGATTTGCGAGAATCGTCGGAGATCGCGCGCGGTACCAGATTTCTCTTCAAAATTGTCGAAACTAGACAACGAGCTTGTCGGAGTCGCGGTTTCGCTGTCCGCCTGACGTCGTTACGCAACGTTTCTATAAGCATCCGTGATCCGCTCGGAATGTGCCCCTCTCTCTCTCTCTTTTTCTTACTCGCTCTCTCCTTCTCTCTCGCTCTTTCTCCCTATCTTCGTCTCGACTACCTCTTCTCTCTCGCTCGATCTTTTCGTTTCTCTCTCGACTCCTCCGCACGAAAGCTCTCTTCCAATCTGACGCTTTCTTCGGGAAACGAAGACCTGATCGGGTTCTCTTTGATGAGTCACCCGCGAGGAGATCTACCTACAATGGAACAGTTGATGACTAAGATTCACGGGACTGGGCCCACGATGAAGATTCGGCGGACACTGAGTCTATCTCGAGATGGGTTGCGAGGTGGAAGTAAGACGAAGAGGAAAACGCAGAATGGAGTCGAACTCTTAGTACACATGTATATGCACACGCATACACATGCACACGTACATCTCCACACACAGGCACATGCACGTGGACACACGCGTGGATCTCGCACGCGCGCGCGCGCGCGAGCGCGCTTTCTTCACGTTAACGGACGATGTGATTCTAACTCGGTGCGCAACATCACGGCACCGACATCAGCATCATCGTCAGCATCCGCACGAGCACAGGCTCGGTTGCGTCGGTGCGCCGGTCCGTACGTACGTCGATCCGTCTATCCGTCCGTCCGTTCGCTCTAGCGTGGCTAGAGCGGTGCCACCAAGCTCTAGCCTCGAGTTCGGCTAGCTGGCTAGAAGCTTCTATTTTTACCATGGGGTAGCGAATTGTTCCCCACACGAGGCGGCTGCGGCTACGGCTGCACGAGGCGGCAGCTCCGTCGACTCGAGTCGTTCGCCAACGCGACCGGGTTCGGACCATTTATAAATAGTTGAAGTTCTCGCACCGCCACGGAAAATCATCACGAAGATTCGCGGAACGCGGGTCGCGGTGAGAGTAGCTCGAGATGCTCCGCGACTATCGCCGGCCGGTCTCCGCTGATACTGTTCAATGCTCGACGAAAGAATGATGATTTCAAGGTCGCTCACGATAGATGTGTTCGGAATGTGTTTCCTTTAAGCGAACGAGGAAAAATACGATTTGACGTAGTATTGAATTTCTTTTCCATGGAATATAACCACGTGTGAAATCGCGCGAACAAGTGTTTGGAATTAATAGAATTAATGAGGTAACGGCGATTCCGCCGCGAGAGTCGCGAAAAAGCCGGTCCATGTTTCCGCAGTGCGATTTAGGGAAAAAGGATAGAATATGAGGCAGAACGCGTTGGTGGTGTGTTCGATCGGCCGGGAAAAAGGAAAAAAAAGAGGGATACGACGGCGCACGCGGCCGCGCGAATGTGTGCTATAGACTGCGGCCTCTGTAGGGCTGCATTTTTAATGGAGCGCGTGTAACGGAGCGATATCGGTCAGTTACTCCCCCGCGAGAACATGAGATAAGAACTAGGTAGACTCAGCGTATGGTCTCGGAGGGGAGGAGGGTACACACGTTGAAAGCCGAGGCGAGTCAAAGTCGATGATCCGTACAAGTCTGACGTTACCACGGGGTTCGCTACGCTCTATTGACGGCAAACGGCGAACGGTCGGGTACTACAAGGCGGGGGACGCGCCATTATTTATCGACGCGTGCCATTCTTTTTTATAACGTAAATCAATTAATCGATGTGTCCGCTATTAATAATGACGATAACGAAAAGTGACGGCTGCGCTCGTTGGTTGCGCGGCGAGAAAAGAAAGAATCTTGCCCCTTTGCCCCTCTCTCTCTCGCTTTTGTTTTTCTAAAAGAGAGGGACGACGAATAATCCCGAAAAAAATGTCTTTGCAATCTGGCTATCATTGTAGTTTGCGCGGATCTGTTACCCGAAAAGATGACATAAACTGTACCAGCGAAGATAGTCTCGAATCTCAAGTCGAGGCAAATGGTACAACCTATCTGTTTATTGCGTGGCGGCACATGGCAGCACAGCGAACTGCCGACAGACGACTACAATAAAGAGAATAGAAACACTGAGCTACTGTCGTTGCGACGAAATCTTTATCATTAACCGAAACAGTTACACATCTCTCTCTTGAAACCGAACAATTATTTCCTACAATTATTTCGAAGACGCTCATATTATTCAATCGTTGTGCTATAAAACGAAAAGGCTCTTTTTAATTTAATAAAATACATAGATCTGGAGTCTTTTTTCTCTGTTTTCACCTATTATAATGAACATGTTAAAGCAATTGTACCGCTTCGGTAAATCTTCGCTTCGCAAATGTATTGAGACGTCGTGACTTCTATATCGAGAAATCCTGATGAAAATCAAAATACAGTAAACCTGCTTGAAACGAGTGTGTTCCAGATTAGTTTCCCATCTCGAGCGAGATATTGGCTCCTCAACTAAAAGTTTAATGTTTCCCTCTTTTCGCACGTTTATTCTTTCTCACCTAGACGCAATGTGGTGCGCGATTCGTTTTAATTTCCTAGGAAATTTCGTGAAGAAAAACGGAAGAGATATCCAGTTGGAAAAAACAAATCGACGGCGAGTTCTTTCTGAAAATTACTATATATTAGGATTGCAACGAAAGTGGTTATAAGCGAAAGCGAATGCGAAAGTGAAAGAAAAAAAATGTATCGATAGCTACCTCTCGAAATCTCAGGATATTTTAGGCAATGAACACATATTTGAATTCACGAAAGATCCAAATCGGACATTTTCCAACAAAGCACCAACGACTAATGCCTTCGCGGAATTTCTTTGAACATTGTCGAACACTTGCTCATCAATTAATAATCAACTCGTTCTCATAGATGATACTACGTACATCCATGATATACGCAATAAATTCACTTTCATCACCGCATTTCGACGGAAAAGCGAGTTGTAATGCGAAGATAGAACGCAGGCTTACGCGGGCAGAGCCGATTCGAGCGAATGCCGCGATGATATCATCGCGATCGGCAAAGATCATTCTCGCGAAAATTCGCGGCGAATAAGACGCATATGACCGCACCAGCCTCGGACTCGAGCACATTTCCGGACGATCGATCCGGCTCGGTCCGAGTAACACGTGCGACGTACAGCGCCGGCGGCGTTGTCTCGCACCCTCATCCCTCTTTTTTTCAGGACCTTCGCCGGACACACGTGCATCCCCGGGATCTCCATATTTCCCGGCATGCGCCTATCGGTCGCGGCCGTCGAAAGTGCACCCGGACGACGTGCATCCGGAGAAGAAGAAACGCGCTCGAGCATCGTGTGCATCGGTTCCTCGGCGTCGATCGAGTGCCTTCATGCGGTATCGTGGCGGTAACGGCGCACGCAAATGCACGGGTCGTCCCTATTTCTAATATGTGTCACGAGGACAACGGCTCCCACACGCACATGTATCGTAGGCGTCGCGACTCACATCGCGGATTCTGGATGGAAACAATAAGATGAGATTCGCGATGCGCTTTCTTGATCATCGAACGCGCCCACGATCGATCGCACTGAAATCGCGCGCGTTTTCGCGTGATTAACGACACGTCGCTGTGACGTTCGGAATCGCGAGGACCAGCTCCACCACCGCGTGTAGACGCGTTCTCTCTCCCTTTCTCGGGGAAGAAATTTTTATTGACACGTGCGCGAACACAGGTCGATTCCACGGTGATCGGGTCGATCCTCCGCGTGCGCGTTTTCGTCCCGCTGTCGCGCGCCCATTCCCGTCGACGTCGTTCACCAGGAGAGACGAGCTGAATGATGATACCAGAACGGATGACAAATCGTCTGCAACCGGCCGGTCCTCCCGTTGCGACGTCGACTTTCCCTCGCTTCGTGTTCGTGCGCGTACTCGTGGAAGGGACGTTGTCGTACTCGCCGTTGCTGTCGTTGGTCGTCGTTGTCGTCGTCGTCGTCGTCGTCGTCGTTGTCGTTATTGTCGTCGTTGTCCACCTCCTACTCGTCGCGGATACGCGAAAGATCTCCCCCTGCGACGTCGACGCACGCACCGTGCTTACGGGAATGTGCGTGAGGTCAGGGTGGCATGATTACGACTATCAGTGCGCCGCCGCCGTCGCTCGTCGTACCGTCGCTTCCGCCACCTTCATCGCCGCCGTCGACGCCGCTGCTATTGGTCACGCCGTCGCGATAACGGCGACGTCGCGGCGCCTGGCGTCGTTGTGCCGACGGTGAAATTCGCATCTGCACTGCATCACTACGCCCCGATGCGGTGGTCAGACGAGCGTAATCGACGAGTTTTCTCTTATAGTTACCCGATAAAAAAAATTTGCTCTGATAATTGTGATCGCATTGACTGTCTATAATATACAAGAAATATGAAAATATGCGTATTTTAATATTTTGTTAAACATGTTTGTTTCCGCATATTTCTCATGCTTTTATATCATTGAACTTTTGAATTTTATATGATAACTTTTGCTTTGAATTTGTTATTTATGATATATAGGGTTATATAAATTTTATTTTAAAAAACGTATACATATAAATGAGTAATGTTAAAAGTAAAAATTAATTTTATGTTAATTTTATTATACCATAAAATAATATGATAAAATTTCTTTTATCGAGCTTGAATAAAAATATCATTTTCTAAGAATGATTCGCGCAACCCGCGTTTCCTGATAACTCGCTTTTGAACTTGGCAACACACTCGTTCAATTTTCCGTCATATCGGTAGCTGGTCAAAGCACTATCTTCTTTTATTTATGAGTCAAAGTTGTCGTAATATAGAAGTTAAGATAAAATAAAAGTATAAAAAATATAAAAATAAAAATTTTATTCCAGAATAATATCTTATCTTTTTTTACGATTATTCATAAATTCCAAGTTTATTTCTTGTTTAAATTATTTATGTTTAAAAACTATGTAAATTTTATTTAAAAAAATTATCGATACAATTTAATCAATCTTGAAAATTGAGATAAATTTGTTTTCTAAATGAAAAATCAAAAGAAATTATGTCGTTAAAACTTTCAAAAAAATTTTAAAATTTAAAAAGAGGAAAGAAAATTAATTTTAGTTTAATATTTTTATCTATATATTTTTTTTATTTAAACGATGTAAAATCTCTTATTTTTATTAGACCAATGGTGAATGAAAGTTTCATCAGATCAATGCAGATATATAGAGAATATGTTATGTATTATACGTCTTTATATTTGCTTTATAAGGCTTTTTCATGATATTGTTATCTATTCTTTATTTTACGTAGATAAGATAGTTGTAATTAAATCAAGGCGCAGTAACATCAGATCAATTTAAAAGATTGATAGGAGTCATTAGAATTAACGTAATTATGTAACAAATCGTAATATAAAAGATATTGTATGAATATTATTTTGAATTTACGTGGAATTTAAATAATTTATTTTTTTTGTAAATAATGAATATTTTGTTTAGAGATATCTTATATAAATAATGTTTTTGCTGAATATTATTCGATTCGAGAAAATTCTAGCATGATGAAATATGTTTTATCAAAATGAAATATAAAAAGATACGTATTACATATAACGATATTAGAATAATTTCGATATATTATGCCGCACAAAAATTTAATTTATCGAGTATTATTTACTATGTTTAAGGTAAATAAATTATGTCAATAAAAATTTTATATTGTCTACTGTTATAAAAAGAAATACAAAATATTTATTTTTTATATTTAAAAAAACTTTTAAGAATCCTTATATTTTTGTTATATATCCTATAGGAATGAGATGATACATATAAGTGAGATATACTGGTCATAAAAAATTTATATATAATATTTTTAAATAAGATGTAAAATAACATTAACTTATAAAATATATTTACAAAGTTTTATTAGGGAATAAGAATGAAGATAAATATATTATGTATACTATAATTTATATAACAAACAAACAAACACACACACACACACACACACACACACACACACACACACACACACACACACACAAAATACATACAGTATATGTAGTATATTTATTACTATACATAAAATAATAATAATCTTGTTTTTATTTATTAATTAATACATCAATATTATTCATTAACGCAGAATAAGATTTTGAATATAAACATTTCTTACACTTTTCTACTCATAGAGCGTTTACACTGCGGAATAAATTCTATGCGCTATAAATGCCGTATATTTCAATCTAATAAACAAATTGATAGCCAAAGTGGCATTAAACTCAAAATTAGTGAGAAATCCGATGCCATCTATATCAGCAATATATATGTAAGTATTTTATTATCAAAATCTGCATATATATAATTAGACAGCAAATTGATAGCAAAAACCGAGCAAAGCTTTGATCAATTTGATCTTACTCAATTTGCTAGCAAGTTGTCAGCAAGCTTTGATGTTTTGCTGACACTTTATTCTCATGTCATCAGCAGATTTATATATCTGCCACCAATTTGTTGACATCATTGAATATAACAGAAAATGCATTAAATTTGATACCTTCTTGTCGATAAAATTTGTAGCAAGTATTTGACAAAATTTGTTTTTGACAGATATGTTAATTAAGAAACAGGAATATAGACATCATGCTGAACAAAGAATACAAGAGTTAAACATTTTGCTACATTTTATCTTTTAGTATATCTCTACACTTATGTATCATGAAATAATCACTAAGCCTTTTTATATTTCTTACAGCAATTATTTTATGTAGGTTGTAATACATAATTGAACTATTTACTACATTAACAAATCGATTTAACTGACAGTTTTGTTAATATTAATAAAAAACTAAAATTATAATTATACAACACAATACCGATATTACATAGAAGCTAATAACGAAGTGGTTGCGTGCAAATTATTCTTATTCCTATTTTTCAGACTTCTGGCATAAATTCCCGTGTAAATACCGGCGTAAATACCGGAATTTCCTTAGATACTATGTATATTTAATTTTTAATAGATCTACGGATTTCTTTGATAGGATTGATTAAGGATTGATGAAATAGGTCAATATAAACATAACATTGATAAGCAGCGACGCATAATGTTATAACGATTATAATCGAGCATTTACATGTGAACTTCGAAAGATGCTCTCAATCTTGTCATATCCCAATATTATCTCGGAAAAAATTATCATTATTTCAGTCTCTTAGTCACTTTTTTCGCAGTTATTTTACGAAAGTGTAATACATGATTAACCATTGCTTATCATCGTCATGTGAAATAAAAATAAAATCGTAAACAAAATCATCAATCGGCGCTCTCGCCTGTCGCAGTTTTATGAGAGTGCCGCAGCGTTGAAGCCTCTTTTTCTCTTCTGAGTTGCGAATAGTGCGAGCAAGCTATCAGACTGTTTGAATTCTTGCGGGAGATTATTATACACTTCGAAAGAAGAAGAATCAAAACAACAATTTTACAAGCTGGTAAGATTCACGATGCAGTATATTCTTTAACACCTCAGAATTCCTAGAATTTTATTAATTTCTGTATTTTCGTTTTTATTTACACTGGAAAAAATTAGTTGCATTAATCAAAAATCTGGTAGATTCAAGTATGTCTGTTCAAAATTGGACAAATCAGATTTTTTTGGAATTATTTGTAGGAATTATTAGATTAAGTTTGATTAATTCTTTCCTAAATATACTAGAATTTTTTGATGATTAAGCTAAATTGTAACAATTAGCTGACGTACGCATTAATTTCATTGTGGGAGATACAAGATGGTGTTTTCGATAATATTTCAGGTGTTGTTATTATTGTATCTGAATATAATTTCCAGGCATTATTAAGTTTCTTAATTAAGCTCCTTAATTAATTTTTGTACAGAATTGAAAACTGTACTTTCACAAAATACATTTCTTATTTACTATCGTCTTTGTACACAATTTTGGGAACTCGCATTCAAAGTGTATTTGATTAAAATATCGATAAAAATTCTTATAATGCCGCGTCTTTCATTCTATCCTGTGTTTTTTACTTACGAAAATAGCGTTCAACATCTAGCGATGTGTACCGCTCGTAGGAAACGTCTAGTAAATATAACTAAAAGTTTTAGATTTAACTAAAAAATACTAATCAAATTCTTATAATTAAGTCTATTAAACATTATAGTTAGAAAATATTACATCATGAATAATCAGAAATTCTGTTTAGTTTCAATGCATTCTGCCATAGACTCTTGTTACTATAATCAAATCATTTTAAGTGCACTTTTTATCTTTCACTTCTTATCACTGACAGTAATATTTTAGGAACGAGAACGGAGAATGACTTTTTTATTCGAGCTTGGTTGATCCACATGTAGATTATGATCAGGTTCTGTGTCTCAGTAACACGTTCAACCATCATGGCAGTGCGTGACCAAGAAAATATATATGTGCACGCATTAGGTTTCAACCGGTAATAGAATTACTCTTCTTTCCCAGAGGAATTGATTTCTGTCTCAGTGTTACATACGATGTCCCTTGACAGACATCAGCAGAAACGCTCGCTGTTGTAGGTGGATTTAACGTGTGACAAATCCGGTCTATATCGTATTTGAGATTATTTAAACGATTGTTGTAAATTGCGCGCGAGTTGATCGGTATACGTAGACTACCCGTTTACTTCCGCACGATTGATTCTTTGAGTGCTGTCACGCTCGTATTTTTCAGTTGTCACTAGTCATTTTTGCAAAATGATATACTTTTAACAGTGTAGTTTACAATTTTTTGCTACAAATATTGTTTTATCATAGCCCTCTGTTTTGACCATTGCTCTCTGTCGATTGAAACGCAATCAATAATCGTTTATTGTATTTTTGGACGTGTAAATATGAACGGAAACAAACGCATGTTAGTTATAGAGTTAGTTATAATACGAAAAAAATGCAAAATAAAAAAATTAATGTTTTACTTAAACATTGTTTTGCTATTGTTTACTTCTTTAATTATTAATTATTAATTAATTATTATATAATTAATTATTTAGTTTTAATTTAATTTTAAAAATTTGTGGATGGAAAGTAGAGATCTTTAATTCACAAGACATGATGTATATAATATGCTATTATAATATTATATTCGTATACATAAAATTAAAAAACATAATTATAAAGCAATATTTACCATATATACATAATTATAAAGCAATATGTTCCAATTAAATTTAATTAAATTCTATTTAATTTATTTAACATTTATTTAACAAGTAATACAAATCTATTCTAATTGTTGTAGAACGAGCGCTGCTAGAACCTCTAGTAACATGGATTTTATAAACCTGGCTCTCCGTTCTCTCGAATTGGGAAACGTAAAACCATCGAGGGAGAACTTCTTGCAGGTCGAGCGTGACAGTGTCACGGAGAGAAACGATACCATCACAGAGCGAAGATGCAAGCTGAAGGAAAAGTCGAGCGACGAGCTCCGGACAATCAATTTGGCCGAGGTTGCCTGGCACGACACGCCCGGAGACTGCTGGTTCGTGATCCACGATTACGTGTACGACTGCACGGAGTTCTTGAAGAGTCATCCGGGCGGGCAAGATATTCTCTTGGAATACGCTGGACGAGACGCGACTTTGGCGTTTATTGGTACCGGGCACTCCGCCATCGCTAGAACAACTTTAGAGAGGTACAAAATTGGTGAGCTTCCGCCAAAGGAGAGACTCTTCCGCACTCCTAATGGTCTGAAAGTCTCGGGTTTTTAATCTGTTCAAATCAAGTCATCATCATCATTATCATCATCATTGTGATGCGTTCGGATAAATACCGAATTTTACACAAAAAATGGAAATTAGCACACCAAATGATTTTTTCAAAAATGCCTTGTACAATTTGAAAAATGAACAAACTTGTACAAAAGATCTACGAAAGTTAATCACATCTCGTCATATATCGATCGAAATCTCGTCATTGCTTTAAATAGCATCTTTTTTCCAAGTCATCTTTTTATTTGACTTTATTTTAATTAATAACATTAATACAGTAGACTTCATCATTTCAACCGTTGTGAAAAAATGAATTAAATGGTTTACGAAAAAATAAATTAAATAAATAAATTAATAAATAACTTACGATAATATGTCGATCACTTTTATATAATTTTTTCGCCTTTCTACACAATGATTTCTCTCTTATATATTTTATCGTATTATCAATAACAAGAGATACTTTTAAATGATAAACTTATTGCTAGTTTGAATATAATTATATATAAGTACTACATCTAGGATTTTATATAGTGAATAGAAAACAGCTACATATCGATGTGATTTGTTTATTTGTAACAATAATCATAGCAATAATCACAGTATAATCATAGTGATTTTTTATCAGTATTTAAGCTCGATACAAGCTCATTACTGCAGTAATATAAAGTGTAATCTGCATTAGACATTAACTTAACAATGTTAAGTGATAATTTAATTAGATTTACTGTCTCTCAATTTTTGTTTATTACATCTATAATAGCTTGTAATCGGATTGCGCAATTTCGAATTTTTTTCTTTTCATATTATGCGCATCGGAATACTTTCCGGAATCCAAAACCGTTGCATTATGAAAAATATTACTAATATCGAGTAATTTATTATTATCATCTGATCACCGCAGCTACGAAGTATTTTATACAATTTCGTCATTGTTGTTGAACTTCGAAATGTATCAGACAAGAGGCCAAACGATAAAGAGTTAATTTTTATTCAGTCAAACAAGAGGTTCATGCAAGAGATCAAATGGGTCACGCCTCAAATGTAATTAATGTAAGTACATGTAATGTAATAAATATAATTGCATTTCTGCGATTTATCTTCGCAAATAATTATTTGCAATGAGATTTTTACAACTTTAAGTTATAATAATATCAAGCGCAGATTAATGTGATGTTTCATGATATTTGACGTTATCGATTTCTGACTGTTTTCTTATACTGAACAAGATATTATATTATAATTTTCGATATCTAAACGATTGTCACATTTTTTTGGAAAGATGCTTTATTATACATCATTGGAGAGAAAAATACTCCAAATTCTATCGTAATTAGAATTATGAAATAGTTGCATTTCAAACAGCTTTCTATATCTTCGATAAGATAAAAGAAGGAGAGAAAGAGAGAGCCGGTAAAATAACCAGTGCTAAGAGAGTCACTTTACACCAGGTATATTTTATATTTTTTGATCCTCTAACATTTATAATATACACATACAGAGGTAATAACGATATTCGATTCGTTATACGTTGTCGATAGATCGATATAATAAACTCTCCGTTTCCGTTAGTCGGAAGGTAAAGTTGCTTGTTTATTAAATTAGCAATGTACTCAATTTACGCGTAAACTCTAGAGATTTAAACTTTATTTAGAATTAAATTACACACATAATAGTATCTTTTATGATATTTACACTTAATCACAAAGTGTACATACATATAAAATATATAATATGTCTTGTATGTATATGCTTGTATGTATGTGTGTATGTATGCACATGTATGCGTGATTAAGATAAAATGAAAAAAGGAGAAAAGAGAGAGAGAGAGAGATAACACTTATTGACTTGTATCATTCTGTCGAGCGTCATCTTTTAGTTTTGCACGTTTTAACATCTCGCCAATAGAAAAATATTAAAAAACCGATAGAAAAATTTCGATATAACGAGAATATTTCCGTATCTTAAATAGATTTTACGTTACATAGTGACAAGTTTACATATGATTACGTTATATAGTGACAAGTTTATATATGATTTGCGATGAATTGCGATACGAAAGTTATGTGATGACAGCCTCTAATTTTTCATATATACTATATAATTAAATAATTATAAATATAATTAAATAATACCTAATTTTTGTTCTACTTGATTTTTAACATTAAGATAGTGAGAGAAAATAACGTACGGTTTATTTCTAATATATATAACACAAGGTTTGCTCGTGATACATTTAACTTGAACTCAATAAATGCATAAATTTCACATTTGACTAAAACTGTATATTTTTTTATTTTACGCCTATAATAGAGGCTACTGATGCAATACTTGCGCGCTTTGACGCACATGTTTTATGCTACGCTACGTAACATATGACTAAACACCAACTTTACATACTACTTTCTTTGTATGTTGTTAGGACCATGTATGTTAAATACCGAATGCCCACCAGCATTCGTTTATTTATAAATTGTCTCTAATTGTCTCTAATTGTCATTAAACGCTAAACGACAGTTTAAAACTGAATATAATATACGCAAAATGAAAATAGCTTTGCTAACAAGTTTTTTTACAGTTACTGTCATTCCAATTATAAATCATAACGCAAAAAATACAGCTAAAATAATTTTTAGATATTAAAAATTTTAAGAAATTATCAAAACAATAATTATTACGAAGAAGGAGAATTTCATTTTTACAGAAAAAATGTAATTCGCGATTCAAATTAAATTTTTAACTTTTCAGTTTAACATTGAATATCATAGTTATTAAACCTCAAATTAAATTTTGTTCGCGGTAAAGTTTTCTTCAATTCAATGAAAAATAAAATTTTGTTATTAATTTTCGCTTTTGGAATTTTATTCCGCAACGCTCTCTATTTTACGAATTATAATGAAGTTGTGAAATATATAAACTGGGTAAGTTATATTTAATATAAATTATAATTCTAGAAAACGAAATTATATATTAAGTTAATATGACTTAATATTTATTTTTTATTTTTGGAAATAATGTTCAACGCAAAGTAGTTTTTTCGGACTTCTTTCTTTTAAAAAATACAGACCAGAATCACTGTTCAATAGAAAATTTCCATAGAATTGAAACCTATGTGGTTTCAAAATATATGATGTTGTTCGTACGATCTGCAAAAATTTTATCATTTACTCGAACGGCTAATATTTTCGTCAATACAGAAAAATTAGAGCATGTTTATTATCCGTCTTTATTCCTTGTGTTTCCAAAAAAAACGAACAGCAAAATCATGTATTCGATCTCCAATTGCTTTCGGTTTCTCCGATCAGTTCGGTCACTAAGTTTTCCCATTTCCTTTATGGACACGCTAAAATAACGGAACTTGCTCTATAACGTTATCACAAGTTCTGATTTCTTGCGACTACAAAGCTTGTTTTCTCATGCGACGGCCTCGTTGTTCGCTATATTTTTTTCAGGTAAAAAGCTTGGAAAATTTATCTGGCGTCAAACATCACATCGTCTCAACATTATAGTAAATTAAGTATTGAAACTTGTCATTTGAGTTTTATTCTATGAAAGAAAGAATCTGGAATGCACGTTTTTTTATTCAGAATAATTTTTATCAAAATTAAAATTTAGCCAACTTCTCGCAATCTTCAAATAATTCATAGATAGAAAATGTTGCAAAAGATCTGAATTTTATTGTGAATTATCATTACTTTACTCTAAAAGTTATTTTAAATTTCTATGATTATACATAGATATATTTTTTTGCTTTTTTTTTTAATTGTCTATAAAAATTAAATAAAAAATAGAGATTTTTTAATAATTGATTATAAATGACAAACACATCTGAATATCTATCATACAGAAATGCGTAGAATTGTGATATTGATTGCATCCAGGAAATAGAGAATTGATACTTTCAAGTAGATACCATTTAGGAATCGATACCATTTGATACTTACATATTCACATGTACTTATGAGGCAATGATATTTTACTATCAGGAATCGATACTAATTGTGAAACTTTATTCATTAAATTCATAAAAGCGCTGAGATGCGACGTTTCAACAACACTGCATCTCATTGCATAGATGAATTGCGAGTAGGCTAATATGTCATCAATCCACAGTCGAGTGATTTCGCAAACGCTTTCGCAATTCGACTAAGGAAAACATTCGCGGATGAACTCGATCATGGATTGGTGATGGTTTCCCGCAACTTCCTGTCGAAGTTACTTGTCCTTTTACATCAAACTGCAGAGAGCAAATCCTTGGCCAGAATCGAAAGCCGACTGCAGTACCGTGGTTTCCATGCAAAACGCAGCATCCGTGTACATCGCTGCCATTCGTTGCTGTTGCGCTCGACTTTCGCTCTGCGATCTGCAAACATATTTAAATTTTTCCATTTGGAAAATAACCAACAACACTTAAAATAAAAAGATACAATTTTAATAAGCTTCGTAAAATCATGGCAGAATAAATCGATAGAAACAATAAATAGAAAAAATTATTTTATTCTTTGAATTATATAACTTTTGATAAAATTAATGATTGCACTCGAACATTTTCAGAGAACATATATTGTGTATCTGTATCAAGTTTCAAAAGACTCTCGAAATTGTTCTTGTCATTTTCTCCTTAATTTGCTCGATTATAGCAGAGGAGAAACGCAGGGAAGGAGTCGGGACACTCTGCATTTGCATAATCGTTGCCTTTGCCATTTTTCTAAACCACTTTGAACCTGCTACTAGTTCTCAGCACCTTGAAATGTCTCGGGGTAGCTAAGTATCCCGAGCCAGGTTAACTCCCAGCGGTGTCGTAGTCGCATATGGAAACTCGGGAAACTACGTGAATTATTCCGTGAGCGATACAAGCCCCGAGATACGAGACGCGATAGCCGAGGTTGGTCCTTGCTAGCCTGTTCGACTACTCACCTGAGAGGCATTGCCCGCGTTCGCTGTTGTACTCTGACCTGCTGTTCCCTCGGGACTGAGATAGTGTCTCTAGATTGTTGTCGCTGCTGTTGATATTGATATTGATATTGCGAGTTACGATCGCTTAGCGTCAGTTGCGTCAGATACTCGCGAAGCTCGGGCTGACTGGCCAAGAGCTCGCGTCGCGCCTGAATACTTGAAGTCGGATTAGACGACGACGTCGTTGTCGAGTCGGACCATGGTGGCGGAGGAGTATGCGAACGTGACATCATCGCGTACTTGTGATAAAGATACTCTTCGTACGTCGGTGGTAGACCGGTCTGCAAAACGAAAATGTACTTCATAATTAATACAGAAAAGATAAAATCTCTAGTTACTTACGAATGTACACATAGAGAGAAACAAGCACCTGGTTTAGTAAGCTTAGCTGTTCTAGATATTAAAAAATAATTTAAATAAATAAGTTGAAATAAATCATTTTAAGGTTATTTTGTTAAATTATTTATTCAAATAATGTGCACGTAATATTAAATTATTTATACAATTTGTGCGAATGCTTTAAGTTTACAAATTATTATTTTATTATTTTATATTTTTAACTACATTTTTAAAATACCGTACCATAGTACGATAACGCGAAGTTTTAAGCGAAAAATATGTTAAATGAAAAATGCATGTATCACAACTTCAAAAAAAGAATTTTTTAAATGCTATACGTGAGAGGATATTTGCGACGATTTCACGTAAAACCTACTACTCCAAATAAGTAACCAGAGCTAGATCCGATATACAAAATGTTTTTTACAAATAGAAAATATCGTTTTTTATGCCTGCCTCTTTGCTCCTAACAAGTCTATTGTTTCATATTTAAAAATGTCATTGTTAACGATCAATTAAAATATGAAACAAAATTATATATATATATATAATTTTGTTTCATATTTTTATATATATATATATATATATATATATATATATATATATATATATATATATAAAATGTATGCTAATGAGATATAACATTTCCATCTTCCTGTATTCTATTTTATTTAGTAGAGTTGGTCGTGACATTAATCTTTGATTAACTAACAGAATTAATTAACAGTAACTTCAGAAATCTCTCATTGCTCGCAAAACCGCATTAGGGTCACGTTACTCTATCCGCAACTCCGATTCTCAGGTTGTAATTATACTTACCATTATTTGCATGACTATGGTTTTGATATCTAATCTTTGGTGTCGCGTTTCAGATATGAAACGGTAATTCGCAAAATAAAACTGCAGTTGCGATCCATTTTAACTCAAGGAAAACAGGATGTTGCTCTATCATCTGAAATTTTTGAACATCTCGATTTCTTTGATATAATAATTTCGTAGAGCATCTTTGAAAAATTAATTTGTAATTTAAATACAACAAATCATTCTCGAATGACAATAACGAGAATAATCATGTTTTTGTAAATAACATTTGTTATTACTAATTTTATAAAAAGTTAAGCTTTCGTAGAGTTCGTTAATTCATCAACGTAAACTCGAGTAACGAAGTTAACCGCGTAAATCAGTTCCACATTTTTCAATGTCCATTATCTCACGCTGAAAATTATAATAAAGCCGCGAACTGTTTTTTAATGTTCCTCTTGAACCGACCGCGGTTTTCAGCTACGGCGTAAAACGTGGAGGAAAAACTTCTCTCGTTTCTCACCGAGCCGACTTGCCTCGCATATTATAGCGTGAAAGCTTGCGGGAGTTTGCAAGTATATATCCTCTCCTTTTGCGTTTCCTGTAAAAGGTGTCGACTCTCGTTTAATCGTCTAATTGTCGCATAATACTCTTGTATTTAATGCTAACTTTATGCACTTTATTGAGATTTTACGCAGAAATGACTTTCGCAAACTTCGTATAAAAAAAATGTATAAAATATATTTTATATTAAACTTTTTTATATACGGTACATTAATTAAAAATTACTTTTTCCCAAAAGATTAAAATGATACCAAGCATATATGTGAAAATTGTCACATATATTTTTTTTACATTTCTCTCTATATTTATCTTTTATAATATTATAAAATTTGGAATTTATCAAGTTTTATGCTTCAGTTTTTAAATAAATAATTCAACAATAAGAGGACAATCTAATTATTTAATAATATCTTGAAGAGAAAAATACAACAAAAAATAATTTTTAATAATAAAAAAGACTAGAAAGTCTAGAAAATATTTTACGATCTTATTGATATTACATTTCATATTAAATATTTTCAGGTATTCTATCGCTTTTATTGGTTAGAGAAAAAATAAAATTGACTTAATTATCAAGAAAATTTTTATTCAAGTTTGGTCTCTAGCGTGGAAGAGTAATGAAATGGAAAGAAATAGTACGCTTATCTATATAAGTGTATAGTAACATAGATGTCATCCGCAAATAGAAACATACGATGCACTCATTTATATCCGCGAATCTACGCTCTACCGAATGTCAGGAAACATGGGCTATAAATATGTATTCCATCGCGAGAGATATTTTATGCTTTCCGAAAATGAAACATCGAAGAAGTTGCCAATGAAAGACGGTACGCCATAGCTACGTTTCGTTTCAAGGATCATAATGAAACCTCGAGTACATCTCCAGAAAAATTGATCAAAAAATTTCTTTTCCTTTTTTCTTCTCAGATTCCTTTCGATTTAGCCGCGAAAATATTCGATATATGAGAATAAAAAAGTTATGAGGCAGAATGAAATCGCGACGAGAATCGAAAGTCCAACATCGGGATCTCTCGATCGCTTTTGTCGACGAATCGAGTCGGACAGAACTTTTCAACTATCGCGACCTTCGCTTTTGACGAAGTCAACCGCCGGCAACCACGATCTTCTACTCGACGAGGAGGAAGAGTGAAATTGAATTTCGGGATTATTATCTTGTGATTCCATTTTCCAGCGTGAGACGAGCATGGTCGCCCTCGGGCGTTCGTTTAAGAGGATCGCCCAAAGCCCGGTGGTTGTATTTTTTCGTTTGCGGTAGCTTCGCTCGCGGGATGATGATATTTCTCCCGAAAATACTGTCTGTGCAAAGAAGTCGGCGAAATTGTCTCCAATTTTGCATATGATGCGCGTAATTTTTCAAAGTGCATCGATCTTGTAAGTAATATACAAACGCACATTTTCGCTTATAATTTCGTTCGTTTTAAATTCGTATTTACACACTTATGTAAGATATACTAATTTATTACTGTATCTTAACTTTAATAATTATTAATTGATAAAAATAAATACAACGTTTTTTTCTATCTACCATTCTTAGATTACATGTACGAAACGCGGCAATCTAATGTAATTGTTTCTGAGTAAGTTTTTTTCTTACAGGAATAAATGTTGTAGATCTTTTTCATTATCACTTGACTGGCAATTTTCGCTTCTCATTTTCATTTCATGCGATCTCTTTATTGTATCTCGTCTTCTCGTACTAATTTTTGCTCGTTTCGTTTCTCCTCCCTTTCGCAGGCTGTACAATTTCGCAATTTAATTCACTCCTACCTTTTATTTTTCCATTACATTTATATTCTCTCTTTCGTCTATTTCTTTTTCTTTCTCTCCCTCATCTCTCTCTCTCTCTCTCTTTTAGTCTCCTGCAGCCGTGACTAGTCCTCGGTCTCACTTCATCATTTGCGCCACTTGTATTATTTGGACTAACTAGACTCATAGTGAAATTAATATGCGAGAGCAGCTCGCGAGAGTATATCTTACATTCTATAACTGCGGAGCAGTCCCATGAAACCCCGGAGTTACATATTATTTCTCCGTCTAAATATTCAAAACCACCGTTCTTTAATGTAAACACTCCATGTTGCAATGAAGGCAGCTTAACCACGGCTTCTCACCCGCGCCAACATATTGCGGTATGAAATTTTCAGTCCCCTTATATGTCAACGCGTAATCAGAAACATAGAATTCAGTAAAATCTATTATCTAGTATTCGGTATCGGTCAATAATTAATCCTCAACTGAGAATCGATGTTTCGAAGTTCTCGGAATTTTTATTACGATCTCGCGATAGAGAAAACTTCATTGGCGAAAAGCTCGTGAGACTGAGTTTTCCCGGAAGTTCGCAGGATGATAACATGTCAGTTTTCCCGTAATTGCGGCGAACTGAATCACGTACTCGTTCGCTCGCTAAAAGACTTTTTCGTCCCACGCGACATCGTCCGAAGGAACCTCTTCGCGCTTTCCCGCGAGGAGCTTTCTGACAAATGGGTGACTCCCGCGGGCACAATCTAACCCCGCGGCCTCGCGGGAAAATAGTAAAAGCGAAGTTGTTATTCAAATTAGAAGGCGCAAGTGCCTCGCGCGCCTGCAGCTCATGAATGGAAACAGCCACTAAAGGATCCCGTGAAGTAAGCTCGAGGGCTCTCGAGAGAAAAGCCTACCGATAACTCCTTTTCCTTATCTCGGAATGAAGCCGAGGAATACAGAATGTAAATTTTTCCAATAATTATATGGACGAATTAAATGCCTATTTGGCCTTGTATCGCGATTTAACCTCTTGCGGATGATCGGTCGCGTTATATGAAGATATTGGAGTCTCGGAAAATCGTCTTGAACGCAGATCCATTTCATTAACCGGGAATTGTTTCAAACAAAAAGTGTATAAATTATTCGCAAAGTGTACATAGAGACTACGAAAAAATTCTGAAATGCTTTAAAACAACTCCTCGAGATGCATAAAGTAATTTTTTCGAGAAAAATATAGGAAAAAAATAATGTCTATTCTTTTATATAAATAATCTAAGATTATAGCGGTCATGAATCGGCTAACAACTATATCTCTCTTTTTTTCTTTCTCTCCTTTCTCTCATTTTTTCTTCTCTTTCTTTTCTGTGAGATATATGATCCACAATTATGGTCTCGATGTTTTTCCGAGAATCTTCTTTTATCAGGTCGCACAATTTAACCGTGCGTACCGTAGTGAACTTCCCCGGAATGGTTTTGCATTTCATACGAGCACTTTCCGAGCTTGCGCGTGTTCGCTCGGGCGACACTGCTGCTCGACGTTTCAGCCTGAGAACAATTTCAACTCTTTTTCGCGATCTCCTTTGATGACTTTTTCATTTTGGAGCAGTTAAGTGCAAACGGAGCCTTCTCATTATCGCGACACACAGGAAGTCGGTTTAAAAATTTATCACCGCGATTATTTCTTGACCTCGAGCTTCTTCTTTAATGCTAACGAACACCAACGTTTATTTGAATTTGATTTTGCGAAATGATACACCGACACACATACACACACACACACACACACACACACACACAACAAAACAAATAATATCGATCTCTTCGTAACATTAAATATAAAAAAAACAATTCGAGACAATCGTCGGAATTTTATTCCGATATTTTTTATTTCCGCGATATTTTGAAAAATACATTGTATAAAAATCTCCCATAATTATTTATTATTATTTTTTTTATGAAGGATATCAAGTTTGAAATGTAAGAGACAATTTAATTTATTCAATAAATGGCATAATTTAACTATCCAAGAATTCAACAAAATTATATTAATAATAATTATATTAATAATTAATTAAAAAAATAAAAAATTATCGATTTATGTAGCAACGTGAACGCGATTATCTCTTTCCCAGCAGATTATTTTCCTATTTTAATATTAAATTGCGTCATACTGGAAAAGTTTCGAAAATGCATCACGAACTCGTAACGTTCGGCACCAATTTTTCGGTGCAGAAAATCGGTGCCGAACATCAGCTTTCTAACAGTGACGATACTAACAACTACTACTATGAGATAACACGGCAGAAGAATTTATGTTCCAGTCGGCGCCGGAGAACTATACGCGACGGAATTGGGCAGCCAACCGAATTAGAATGGTTCTCGAGTTAAGAAGCCGTACATTGAATTTGCTCCCCTCTCTCTTCCATCTCTTGCTGTTGCTGTCCTAGTCATTCGATAAAGCGCCTCCTCTTTGAGACGGCGAATCTCTTCAGAGGAACGTGACCGAAGCACTCTCGAACAATTGGCTCGCCGAGCATGCCGAAATTTAACGAACAGGCTACGAATCGAATGGCGCACCAAAGTTTAATTGCATTTTTTAGCATCGCAAACATCGTTATTGTTTATCGCTTAGTTTTATTTTTCACAGAAATAGGATATATTTGTCTTATTTTTTATTATTATTGTAGTTAAATAAATTGCGAAACAGATAATCGTAGCAATATTAAGCAATTTTTCCAGTTTTTCTATCTTTTTTAAGAGATTCGGATAAAACGTGTATTAGAAATTTATCATTTTAAATTCAGCATTACTTGGATATCACTCGGAGTTTTACTGGAATAATACGGATCGTATAATAAGCGAGCTTTGATATTTGAGAAAATCTCGAAAATAACTGTATTCTTCATAAGCTGATACGTGGCCTCACATCGAATTATATTGAAATAACATAAAGGCATTCTCTACAAAGAGGATTTGTCGGTGATTTAGTTCGCAGATTTAAATTTCTTTAATAGGCAACCAGGTATTTTTATGAGCGCTACTGCGTACGCATTGATATTTTCGATTTGTGAATCTCCTAAACTCGAATTCATCATAAACTGACAAATATATGTTAACGCTCAAAAGTATGAACAAAGTTTTCTTATTGCGTTTTTACGTATCGATATTGTCCGCAAAGACTAGTGTAGACATAATGTAGTACATTGTTTACAATAAAAATCAATATAAAATCAATTAAAGCTTCAAAATTTTGAATATTTTGGAATTAATTTAGATCTAAATTGCGGCAATAGAATCGTTGCTTAAATTTAAACGCGATAATTTTAGACGGATATATTCGCAGACATACATACGCAAAATCACAGATTGATTGGGAAACGAAATATGAAAAGAATGTTTCAACGTCATACATTTCCGCGTAATGTCGGAAACATCAATCCTGACGGTATCATCATCAGTTACATCACATAATAAATTCTGCGAATAATATTTAATGTTCCCGCGTATATAGATAAAACGTATGCAAGACGTACACGTATGACGGCATAAGATATGAGCTGCCAACACGTTGTCTGCACAACTGAGATTTATACGAGACGATAAACAGACTTTCAAAATAGTCTGACAAGCTTTTCGTAATTTATTTCGGATCCATTCCAGATAATCGCCAGACCGAAGATATTTCGAATTACGTTCGTTCGACGCTATATCAGGAACATAAAAAGATATGCATACGCATGCATTCGCTTTTTCTATACACGGAAAGAACAATATTTTGCTGAAGTATCTAATAATTTAGCTAGATATAGAAAATATTTTATTAAACCATCAAGATTATGTAGGAAACTAGCATGATGAGCAATGCTGCAAAAAGAGACATTCTAGCAACCAGCTTGAGTGTTTTAATTATTGTAATGGTCTTAACAAAATTATTTCCAGATCTGTATCTAGCTAAATTTTTACGATACTTTAGAAAACTATCCTTTCTGTGTAACAATTAAATTATAAACTAAACCAGCATTAGCTATAAGCTATTGATATCAGAAGTATATCAATGTATTTATACTCATTATGAACAACTTGTTATTTCGAATAATCAATCAAAAGAAGTAACGATATCAGTGCTTATCATTAGAAAGCAAACAGAAAAATTATGTAATATGGCATAACAGACAATTGTAACTCATATCTTATCGCATTATCACACACATTGTACACGTTACAGATGCATGACAATATTGATATGTAATCAAATCAATACACACACTTAAATACTTTCACATGTAAAATTGCGTTTTTTTGAAAACTGCGTGATTAATTACAAAAATAATTAAATACTCTATATTTTCAGTTTGTTCTTTTTTTTGTCTCGCTTAGTTTTGTCGCAGTTTACTAAACACTTTGTAGTTATGTTTAAAATTATTTTTTCTTTTTCATGAAAACTACAATCAATCTTGTACAAGTTTGATAACCGCAATTTTTGTTATTGCAGTATTGCGTTGTTTGCACGAAATAATCGCGAAAATCAGTCGTTCCACCAGTCGTATGATCGTCAGCATCGGCTAATTATTAATAACTCATTCGGCAATCCACAAAAGATCAATTGCACCGATCGATTACAACGCTATAATCTATTGTAGATATGCCTTGTTCCGATTATCGATCTTTGGAACGCTTCGGGGGAGGTGGCTGATTGTTAGATCGCTGCCAATTTCCTCGTCATCTGCCCGTCATGGAATTGCGCAGCGGAATACAAATCGAGTGACAAACGGCATTCCTGGAAGAGTTATCGCGACCGCGTACCCGCAGTACGGAGCGATAATTCGTTTCGATAACTCGAGATTTTATGTGAGATATTATGTGATTGAATAACCGGCTTTATCGGGAGGAACCGAAATGTATCAGTATTTCGCTGATACGTTGCATTCCGGTAGCAACCGGATCGTTATATCAGCGTGCAGAGTATCCATGATTGCAGGAATTAATATTCTGGTTATATCATTTAAAGCACGCAGGAGACGATGACAATTTGTAACTATTGTCCGACCAGTTGTTATTGCTTTACGAGCGTTACGCTCTTACAAACGGCCGAATGCCGATTGTGGCTATTGTAGAATATTGACCGCTGTCGGGAACTGTTGTTCCCGCCTGTACCGCTCTGAAACTTCATTGTGTAAACGGTAACTGCGCAATATTATCTTCGTTGAAATAATCGGGAAGGCAGTTTGTAGGAAAGTAATAATACACAAAATTATTTATTAAGCCAATTCTTTGGGGTAAATGTGGTCGATATTGTCAGGACGCCGTTTCGAACAACAGCAATGTCAATGACAATCCCAACTCGACGATCGCAACAGAAGAGTTTCTCAAACTTCTCAAAAACGCAAGTTGCGAATTGAATAAGCTAGCAGATCTACGGTATGCGGACAAACGGGTGATTACAACGCCAATTGACAATACGATCATATTTTATTTAGGAATTTAATTTCTGTTATTTAAAACACATGATCGTGTAGGAGTTTATGTAATACAAGAAATAAACAATGGATTTAATTAAAATAAATGGTCCTAGTAAGTACGGATATTAATGTTGAAATATTTAAATTTTAATTTATGAAGATGTTATATCATTATTACGTTATTGTTGTATTAAATTTAAATTAGGAGATAATTAAATTAGGAGATAAATTCAACGTTGTTTTCCGTATTGCGCGCGCGCGTGTGTGTGTGTGTGTGTGTGTGTGTAACATTACACGTGTGTAATTTCGCGAAAATTAACTCGGATGTCACAAGCCAGAAATTATTATTACGAAATGATTTACTATCGAATTTAACTTCAGACTGTGCGATGTAGAAACAATAGCATTAGCGGCGCTTCTCTTATTTATTTCACATCAGCATGAAATAAAAAGAGAAATATATAACAGATAATAAACTGAATCTTACCTGCCACGTTTTTGCAATCGCGGCGTCATACGTCGGTGGCGGCGACGTCATAGACGGAATAGCGGAATAAGAAGGTTGTGATCTGCTCTGTGAATTTGGCCGAATCGTTCCGGTCTCATTGACACTTGCATTCGGCGTGTCCGGTATGGTGGCATACAGCGCTTCCGGTATGGTGTTCTCACGAATCCCACCGCCAAGGATACTCGAGCCCGAATCTGAATCGGATGACAAAAAATGCAACGTTCTTTCTATCTCTTTCTTCTATCTCTGTCCTTAGCGAACTTTCGTGCGTATTATGTACTTTATATTTTCATCTAACTACTTTAAAAGAATCTATTTTCTAGAACATGATAGATATTTTAGAATAAATTCGACATATTTCTTTCGGCATATGATAATATTACAATAAACAAAGTTTACAGCAACAAAGTGCTTAATAGGCGGACTAACCGATGTAAGTGTAATGCGATTCGGCTCTGTCGGCGCTTCGAGTCCTTCGCGACTGAGTGAGTCGCTTCTCGTGTTTGTTGCTCTTCATTATGGGTCTTACGGATTCCGTCACCGTACTGCTGCTTCCGGTCTCGTTCAACGATCGAGTTTTCGGTACCCGTCTGTCATCGGGTTGCTTCCGCGAGCTTTTGCTCTCCGATTTGTTGCCCTTCGTTTTGGGCAAGAGGATGGTCAGCCTGGTTTCCTGGATGACCGAGCTACTTCGTGATTTCGGCAGGTCCACGACTACGCCACAGGGACACACGTTCTCGTTAGGCATTCTGGAAAAATTCAGATGGCATTTTAAAGAATTTATTCTTACAAAGTAGTGAGAATTGAAATTAATTACCCGTTCCGTACAAACGGGAAGTATTTATCATTCCATGAAATTTCCATGAAAATTTCTCGTAACTTTGAGAAATTTTCCATTCCTTATTTTATCTTTTTCTAAAATAAAGTACAACATTTAGTCTACAAACTTGAAAGTATATTCATAAATTTTTATAGATTTTTTGAATTACTTTAAACAGATAAAATAATGGCCGGACTCAAAATACCTCCGTTTGTATGGATAAGGTGCCGTTTTTTACATGGTATTGTAAAGGTTAATTATTATGGACTAGGCATGCTCAGATGAGCTGCAATTCAATGTTAGTTGTTCTTCGAAGATATAGCTTACACGAGTCTATTAAAATTGCACGAGAATAATATTCCACAAGAAAATCTCAGACTATGTCAGAATAAAATTTATGAAATACCTCGTGAAGTATTCATTTTTCGAGCATCTTAATGTTTTCGCGGAGCACTGCAAAGGATTGATTTATATTAAAAAATTATACGGTTTCATAAATAACGTAAGTCACTGGACTTAACGACGCTGAGATTCGTAACGGTCTCTCGCAATCCGTTACAGCTGGCGCGCACTATATTCTATCAAACAACGTTATCGACCTCGTGCGCCGCGCGCCATTATTAACGATCCTATAATAGCCCTTAATTGGAATCACTTCGTAACGTTTATTCGCAATAGCGTCCCGCTCAGCATCGGTTCTCGCATGACAAACGCGATTACGCGAGCTCGAGTATTTGTCGAGAGAAAAGAGCGTGGTGAAACTTTTAACGGGCTCCATCCAAGCGCCAGATTCGATTGACAAATTGGATTGTAGGAAATTCCGATGGGTGGCCCTTTGATTCGAACATAATTAACTACATTGACGAGATTATCGTACGCCGGAAAAGGAAAAAAAGTATTATAATTGAGAATCTGAAACCTCGCGATTGATCTCAATTTCGGGACGCGGTCGCTGCAACCATAAGAAAAAGCACGCCATCGTATTTCGTATGCGCATTTACTTAGATGAGATGATATTAGACTCTGTGTGCAAAATCTTTAATCTTTTCGTGACCGAATTAATTTTTTTTCCTGTGTTTGAACTGAATTTCACAAATTATTCACGAATCCTACCGGACTTTTTGAGACAAAAATTTAATGTCACCGGGTCACGAAAGGTTTAATACGAACCAATTCGAACTTTTCGGAATAAATCATCGATCTGTCAAACCTCGCAAGGAGAATCAGAGCAGAGGCTGCTATCCCTCGCGAGAGAAAGAGAGAGAGAAAGAGAGAGAGAGAGAGAGAGAGAGAGAGAGAGAGAGAGAGAGAGAGAGAGAGGAGAGAAGGGAAGAGGGAGAAAGTGCATTTTTTACTTGACTTTTAACCGAGGCGAAAAGAAGGAAGATAATTTTTTAATTCTCGAGAAAATTCTTATTCCCCACACATTCGGAAAGTCACTTCTGAGAAAACGAAGTCAAGGCAGTTCGTGTCGGCTCGCACAATTCCGTTTTATATCGTCAAAATGAACAATACCTCTCAGTATCCTCGTTGGATTTCGTCCTCGAGCACTCTTATCCTCTCAAGATTAAAAGGACCGTCGTCTTTACGTTTATTATCCTTCCATCATTTCTTTTCTAAACCACTTTTAACTTGAAGTACTTGATTTAATCCCGCACTTTCACGTCGACCTAGTCATCAGTATCGTTCTAAGTCAAATGAAATATTTCATAACATAGTTCATTAGTTTGCATCTAATCCATTAGTTAAATCAAAAGATTTATATAAATTCAAAACATAACAGAACAGAAAAAAATATACAGAGATTGCAACGGATGAGACAGAAAATATTGGAACAGAACGAACTAGGGATATATAACGATAATCTTATTAGTATTATTTTGTACAATTTGACAAGCCGCAGGCAAGCACGATGTGATAATAGACTCGCTTTGACATTCGAGGCGCGTGCAAACATCCCGAGAATGCGTTCGCGCCTGGCAAAGTGACGCCCCGAGACAATTTTGGTTCTCGCCCGGTTCTAGCCGAGAGGGACGAGCACGAGACCAAGGCAGAGGAATCGCTACATAGAAATTGAATTACCTGTGTCCTGCTGCGAAATGAGCTGCCAGGGACCTTGGTTAGTTTCGACGACAAACTGCTCGCTACAGTGCGCAGACCTGCCCATTACTCATCCCGCTGGTGAGACCCAGCACGGAACTTCTTCCGTGCCTGACTTTAGACATATATCCGGAACTTGTTCGCTAAAGGTTACCGCTTACTCGCCAGAACAACTTTTTAGGAAACCAAGAGTACAGGAAGAGAGAGTGGGATCAACTGTTCTTTAACAAACGGATCGAATAATCGATAGTTTTTAAAGTATAAGCAAAGTTTACGAGCGCATCTCTTTAGCTGAATAAAAATTTCATGAATACCGATAAAGTCTGCAATATTTCCAAGCGCGTAACGCGATGTACCGTTTTATTGTGAGTCGCGTGGGCAATTTCGTGATGAGGTATTTTCCGCATATGCATCGCGAATGATAAACGCTTATTGGACTTATGACACTGGAAAATTTATGAGTACATCCCGCATTTTTCTCTACATATATGCGAAGAGAAAATCTTGTATATAAAATTAAATAATAAAATAAAAGGTAATTCCCAATAGACATATATTGTTCCATATGTTCAATAAAAAATCATTAATCGATAAATGAGATTTTTGTATTATGAATGCAGCAAAAATAAAAATAGAACACGTCAATATTTATAATTAAAGTCTTTGTCAAAAACATCAGCGAACGTAATCAAATACATCGCTGCCAATCGTATCTCCTTTCTACTGCGAAGCAATATAACGTTTAATTACAAAGATCCAAGAATCGCCCTAGTTGCAATTAACGTCACCGACTTCGATGCGGGTACGCGAATGACTCTTCCCAATGGCAGTTATCGGGCTGCATTGATATCGACAGAGACGAGAAATGGGCTTTCGAGCGATAATTATTACAATGCCCAGGCACCATAGCTCGTATTCGAAGCAGACAACTGTGACTACGAAAGGGATAGAGAGACGAGATTTCCCTCTCAGCTAGTAATAACATCAAACAAGAGAAATTCCATGCGCAAATTAGAAAAGTTACGTGAGATAGCTCGATTTTTGCATTGATGCAAAGTACGAAATTTAATATATAAAAAGAAGATGCAAATGAAAGATAAGAATGAAAAAGAAATACGAAAGAAAGGAATGGAAGTAATGTAATTCGAGCGGCGAATAGTCTTCTTAAGGACAAAGAAAAAAATGGAAATAATAAAATGGTAAAATGTAAAAAATCGAAGACATAATAATGGCATCCAATTAAATTGGGATCACAAAAGAATCCGAGTAATTCACGTGTCGCTCAGCGTGAAATGAAATTGCGTATTTCATTTCACGTGCTGAGCGACACGTGAATTACTCGAATTCTTTTATGTTTTTAATAAAACTTATGTATCCCATAGAAAAATTTTTACGGTTTACTGTGACACAGATGCGATATGTGTTTACCGCCTAGCATTAGTCGCGCGATGAGAACAAATATCGCGGTTCTCTCTTCGGAATTCCTGTGAGATTTGCCTTATCTGCCCTTGGAAATTCTCGTGATTCCGCAAAATGTAAACAGGAATCAGCGTGAGGCAGCCTCTTCCTTTGATCCGCGCCGGGATTAATTCGTTACGGTAGAGAGGAAGGAAAATAACACAACGCCAGCGCAACGTCGACGTTAATTAATTTTGTCGAGCATCTTTCACAGGACCTTTCATTTTTCGTGCCCGCTCGCGCAGTCCGTCTTGCACTGTTGACGCTGAACTACCCGTTAAAAAATGATTAAATTATCTAAATATTTGCAGTATCTATAAATACCTGCGCGCAAATAACTTTATGAAGAATTACAATTATGTTATTGTTAATTACGACCGGAAAATTTTGCGTCGTTGGATAATTTACAATTACAATTTCCTTGTTCAGTTCATTATTATGCCTATAGTTTAGTTTATAGTTTGTTATTCATACGTCCACTAAATTATTTATAATACGTCCACTAAATTATTTATCTTTAGCGGTGCAGCTCGCTATTCTCTCTTCTTGCTCATTATGCGGAAAGAAGGAGAGTAAAGTCTTGCAGTAAAATATTCATAAATGGATTGCGCATTTTTTATCCAACATTTTGTGTTTTTGGTACGTCGGAGATCTCTCCAGTTGCGTCCTCAAGCGTCATGCGAACAAGAAGCGTAGAAGAATATCGTAGAAGAAGCCCGCATATTTTATGAATTCTCTCATGATATCCCGTTGATACCCGCACAGAACGGTTGAAAGAATCGCATGCCCGTCCTGTTAATTAGAGCTTACGATGTGGTCCCCGGCGGAGGCACCCTCGACGAGTAGCTGCCAGTTTCGTAATTAATTTGCTGATGCAGAGGTCAATATTTGTCGAAGAAAATTCAGCGCACAAATCTTCACTCTTTGCATAATGAACGCTTGGCGCGTGCACGGATCATTTCCGTGATATTGAAAATAAAGCCTGCGAGCCTTTCTTTCTTTTTTTTTTAAATATTTTAGTCAAACGCAACGATGAAAATTTTTTTCTTTCCGCGTTATACATTTTGCTTAACGCATTGTCTCCATTGTACCGCATAATTTATGATTCTGTCGCTCTACAGAGAATTGTTTTCGCGTTTCTTGCTTTTCTTCCTGCTAACATTCGCTTCAATATGTATACGATTCTCGTTGCCTAAACGTGGCAACATCTTCGCGTAACGATCATGTATTAGTTCTGGTAATTTTGCTCGCGACCCCTCAACGTATGCGCATTTGAAACGTCTCGGAATTCTGTCAACAGCGCGTCAATGACTACTAGTGAAATTAAATATTACCCTGACAAAAAGCCGAGAGGGGGAAGGGTATAAAGAGACTGGGATTGCGGAATCCGATCTCGATGTGGCGTTAAATTTGACGTCGTCAAATGATAGTGTAGGCGCCCATTATCCGCTTACACTCCGTCGCAAATATTTCGTATATTTGAGCTAAAAGAATCAATAAGCTGCTCGTACATCGGCATTTAAATTGCAAAACGAGAGCCGGCGCAATGCAGAGGTGCGTTACCAAAATATTCATCCGAATTGTTCGACGTGACGACGCGCGGCAATAGGGGTGAACTGGGTCATCGTGAAATATAACATTTTTACAAAGATGTACGATGTATATGTATTCGAAAGAAATCGCCAGGAATCCCATCCTAGTGCATCACTACTAGACTCTAATACAATTATGCATTTGCTTGCGACCATAGTCGCGAAACAGAGCATTCCGTGTTTGCGTACAGATGAGAATACGTATTCTGTTTTGTCTTTTTTTTTGTTTCCACTGACACGAAAGATCAAATGGCTCGGACTCATAGGAGATAAACAATTCTCGCTGCAGCGCAGAAGCGTTCGTTAAACGCGAAATAAGAGATTCCGGTCATTTCCGAGGTCGAGACACTAATTACACACTCTGTAAAAGAATTCTCCCTAAACAAGTTTTTTACAGCTTCTTGCACTTATAAATACTCATTCTATCACTTATAGTGTAGGCGATGATTCTGTGTTCTCCGTAATATAAAACAAAACGCAATATCAAAGACGAAAACGTATGTATGAGAAATCTGTCACATGTCTAAGAAGAATTCTGTTGCTTTTTTCAAAGAACTTAAACGCTCTCAAACGCGCAGGATCTTTTTTAAAATCAGCCTGCGGCTGATTTAATTAAGAACAATTAGTCTGGACAACAGCTTGACATCCATATCAAAAGCATTTCGTCTTTATCATTTCGTCATGATGCTCACTATTATCGAAGACCACAGAAAAGTTTAGTACGTTTAAGCGTCGCTGTAGTGCGACGAAGAAATTTCGCGCTCGAGGAGCAACGGCGATAATTGAAAAAGATGAGGAGCGAAGGAACGACGATGTTAAGGGCAAAAGGTGACCTACAACTCGAGCAAGGTGGCTGAGGTTGGGCCGGGCCTAGCATCCGGTTGTTGGCTCGACGTGACCCGGATTTACTTGGTCTCTCCACCACCCCCACGCTCTTCCCTCTTCACTCTTTCCCTCCTACCTGTGTGTTCACCTGTGTCATGAGGTAGATTTCGTAATCTAATAAACCTCATTGATAGCGCCGCGTGACAACCCGATTTTACTTCGCGACAGATTCGTGATCCATGATTCATGTTCTCCAAAAAATTGGATGACCTAGGAGATCCCGCAGCTGAAATTTCGACGGCGGATTTTTCGCTCGATTTGAAATCTCCCGTTGGTCGAACGGATTCACAGGCGAAAACGATCGTTTTGAGCATCGCTTGTCGCGATCGCTTGTCGAACCTCGATAAAAAAATATCGCGCGGCGCAATTATTGAGTATCGATTTCCCGCGAGTGGGCTCTGCGCGCTTTAGTTACGCGCGCTTTCATCCGCGCTGCGACGACGTGACGGTGCATTTACGCGATTAAATTAGTCGGTAGTGCGCACGACGCGAGCTTTCACACCAAACAATCGGCAACAGGCGTGTATACCGACTCGGCGAAATTATTAGTCCCGCGACTCTCCCGTGGTGACTGCTTAATTGAATTTCTTACTAGCACCTCATATCGGCACGATCGTCATAAGCTCCAGTACACGTCGCACAACGTCTCATTAACCGAAACAATAAACGTCAACGCGGCAGACAAGTTTAATTTACGTGCAAATCTCTTGAACTTTATTAATGAAACTCCCTCTATTACACCTAACTTTATAATAAAGATTTTCATTATAATAAATATTACGTTACAGTAAAGAATTCCCCAGCTGGGATAATGCAAAATGAGATTTGAATAATTATAGAGATTTTGTTGTTTATATATAAAACAAGTAATTAAATAATTAAGAAATTTTTAATTTTTATTTTTAAGTAATTAAAAAATTATTTTGCTAACTTCAATTGAGCCAGGATGGCGAGGTATCCTTGCAAACATATCCTTGTGTCAGAACCGTTAATGCCATTCATTGTGCATAATCCTAAGCTCAAATTATTGAAAGCAATGATTCGATTCGCAGTGCCAAGTAATTCTCGAACGATTTCGATGGAATGTCAATACTGTAAAGTCGGTCATATCCACGTTTCAATTTTGTAGGTAGCAAGTACAACTGTAAGCTTCTCGCAATCGACAAAGGCGAACTCCTATATTTCACTGAAGACTCATCCGTAACAGCATCGAGTTCATTCGCGTGAAAATAACCGTGAATACTGGAGACTAGCTTACGAACGACGACAGGATCGGCGAGAGCCGATTTGATCAGTGTCAGTGGCGTACGCAGAAAGAATAACGAATAAAGAAGGAGCATATGGCGTCGATATTTCAACAATTTAATGGAAATCGTGTCGAAGGATTCCGCGTGGTAGCTTTATACTCCAACAGCAGAGTTATCTTTAGTCACGTCAATATCGCTCATTGCAACAATCGAGGAATAGGTTCCTGTTCAAGCGTAATGTACATAGACATACTGCATAGAGTTACATGGTATAATAAGGAAACAGACCGAGCGTTATGTACCTTGCGCTTAAGGGTAGATTAGTCTTAAGCTCACTTGAGACGATCCATAATTCGCCTCAGAATTTAGGAAAGTTTTGTTTATGATTTTATACTAAAAACACAATACGTAAAAAATATATAGTAAGATATACATGTAAAATAGGACGTATAAAATTACAAAGAGAATTCTAGCTTCCAAATAAAAAACGCGAATTATATAAGATCATCTAAGGTGAATGTAAATGAGGGAGCGTAAATGTTGATTGTTTCGACAAATAATAATATGTAGGTCATATAGCCATCTCGTACCAATGTCTCGACAATACACAAGCGATATATCGCGTAATACACTACATTTTAGAACTTTAAATAATAAATTCTTTGATAAACTTGAAGTTGACTTTTTTGCTTCTTCTCCTTTTAGAAAAACTTCAATGCTTCCGTGTAAACAGATTTGGTTTCTTAGAAGCAACGAGATAAGTTCGCAATCAATTTTGTTGTCGTTATTATGTCGCGATCCGAGTTAAATCCTTTCGGTTCTCTCGCGAAGAAAGAACAGCCGACTTCTCGATGCGATTAAAAAGTTGGACCAGGAAGAGCCGCGGAGCGCCAGGGGGCCATTATAACAGTGTATTCTTCTAGGTTTTACGCTCCTTCAATTCGACCCAGATTACCCGCGATCGATCATCAAAGACGATATCCCGCGCCTTAATTCGCCCAGCGAAAACGACAACGAGGGCTGAGCGAAACCCATCAAAGTTAAGCACTCGTTAGAGTGTCCTCGTCCCCGGGCGAAGTTAATTCTGAAGTTGCTACTGCGAGCGAGATCGTGTTCTGACTTTTTACAGTCGCTTATTTTCGTGTTCTCCATGCTCCTTCAACACTATAAATTGCATTACAATCACATCGATTAGGAAATTATGCTTATGAATTGCCAATCTAATTCAATTTCAATATGATTGAAAGAAATGTTAGAAAAAAAAATAAAAAATCAAATGCATTTTTATATCATCTTATTGAATTACTTTTTTACATGAGAAAGAAATTGAATGCGTCTTCTGGTCTGAAAATTTCTGATTTTTTATCTCTCTCTCTCTCTCTCTTTCAGCTTATTTAAAAACAAACTTTTTATTTATTTTCTTCGATAGATTTTCCAATTCAAAGCTAAATCTAATCACGATAGTTATAACAGCGTTTTAGAACTTTTAAAGCTTTTTGTTATATTATACATTTATATCTTTCTTGCAAGATTATTTCGGGAGGACTCGGATTTTCAATTTATAGAGTCTGAAAGAGAATTCCACAAAGGCAATGCGCTGTAACAGGAAGAATCCTGAAAATGAATATGCCTTAAACTGGTAAAGTCATAGCTTTGATGTATGAAAGAGGATGTGAGTCGATATAAATATAATTTGCTTGATAAATATAATAATGTATCAGTTCATTAAGAATAGCGAAAGGAAAGCTCAATTAAATAATTCTTCTTAATTATTTGCGATAAGCAAATACTGTTACATGTTCTCTTTCTCAATTAATTCTCTCGTATAAATTCTTTAAAATATGTTCTAAAAATTCTATAGAAATAAGTTTTAAAATATTGCAACTGTGTAAGCTCTGACTTGTTGTAAAGTCGAAGAAGGAAATAAGTTGCTGACACTTGTTACAAAATCAAAAATTAAATAAGACCAAATAAACAGACTGTTCGTTCGCGCGCGCGAAAAAAAATGAGTGAAATGAAAATTCCGCGGCGCATCTCTCCCAATAATCACAGTAATGGAGAGACAAAGAGACCTTTCCGCCTGGGATGTCATACGATCGACAATAAAAGGAACGAGAAAAGGAAACGCAGGAGAGACGCAAAAGCTGAAACGCCGTTAAACAAAGCGATGTCAGGCTGTCACCTCCTTTAATCGTTCGTTACAAAGCAAGCGAAACTACATCTATCTCCGATTGTAACAAACTCGGTGACACGGAACAACAACGAAGGAGGAAACTTGCTGCACAAACGTCCGTTCGTCGTGAAGCGAGTTGAATAAATCTGCATCTTTATCGATGTTTATTCTCCACTGAGGCATTTTGTGAAACCGAACAGCTTCTCGACATCCGATCATAGGACTGATTGAAGAATCGTCATTAGAAAATCATATTGGCGAACGAAACAGTCACATATTGACGAATTTGCGGAAATCTTTTATCTCACAATCAGTTAATTAGAGAGGATCGATGAAGATTAAAGATGTCGGGTAATAGGAAAGAAAAGAGAGACATAAAATAAAAAAAAATTTCCCCTGGCGAAAGAATAGTTACGAGCGATGAATTGAGCTCGCAGGGAAGCTTTTTTATGCTCACTCAAATGGAAGGATTACATCCTGGAAATCCTGTATGCGACAGGAACGTCTCTCGTAGAGAGACTATACTCGAGATGATGCATACGCGAATGTCGTGAGAAAAATTACAGCGCGAGTTACGCGAGAAAAATTTTGTCGTGTAATTTTCCTGCTCATAAGTTACCAACCAACTAGTACATCGTGCAAGAATTATTAACTATCAGGAATTAATAATTATCGGTTCTCAATCATGCAACTTTCTATAATTAAACATTTCTTTAACGTAATTACGTTTTTCTCTGATCTAAAGAAAAGTCCCGAGAGGACATTTATATCTCAAACATGTGCTCTCTTTTCTCCTTGTGTCTTGTAATTTCGCCAACTATGACACAACCGTCAAAGAAATCCAGTAGCAAATCCCGAAAACGAGACAGAAAAAGAGGAGGAAAGATTGTCATTGAGTAAGGGCCGTTACGGGACACTCAGGATTTTTCAGTAAACGTGCCGACTGAATGAGGAATCCAGTTCAAAGCTGCGTTTTCAAAGCTCGCTAAGAATTCAATGCCAGAACTTTCTGCGCGTTCGCATAATACACTATGATATGTGGAATCCACGAGAGGTATTCCTAACGAGTGGTCCAAAACTAAGACAAAAAGAGAAATGGTAAAAGATAGAGAGGAGAAAATGAAAGCGAGGAAAAGAGAAAGAAAATGGGATAGATAGAATTGGAATGAGGTTTCGATTCCGAAACAGGAGGCACGTTACAAAGGAGAAATTGGACCACGGGGAACTTGCTTGATAACAGATTTCATTTGGGAATTATTCCGTTACATTTACCCGTCCACGTTCTCGGCAATCTCGCTTAAACTTTAATGAGAATGCGCGGAATGTTCATATTTATTCTTCACAGTTCAACACATTTGCCTGGAATTTGGAACGGGTTGGCTCGCATATTTGAGAAACCGTAGAGATTATTCCAGAATTGACAGAGGCGAAAATGAAATTTCGCGAGTGGATCACCGCGCGTGTCCCGCGCTGTAGACTCATAGTTGATGAACGGGGCACGTTCCGGGATTAGCTTCTGCTTCAGGGATTACCAGACCCCTCGGTCCAGGAATTCGAAGTTCGCGATCATTAAGGATTACGGTTGACGACACCTTAATTCCGGACGCGTGCCGATATCCGGTTACGGAGGTCCGTTACTAAAAACGAAAGGAACTTGCTACTCTTAACGAAATGTTGAAAAAAAGGTTGGCTAAGGAGTAAAGACCGCGCGGGAAAATGAGTTTTTTTTTCTCCATGCACTTCATGCACGAACCGCTTAGAAGATTATCAAAACTTAAAAAAAGACGCTAATGTACAATTAATTAAAAAAACTGTTTAACATACACGGAAAAAAAAGTTGTATTAACAGCATTGGCCAAAAGCAGTTTAATTGAAAATAATCTTGTTCATTCAACGAAATATCAATGAAATAAATACCATGCTTTTGTTTTAATAAAATGTTATTTATTTCATTAATACTATTATTGAATTAACAAAATTACTTTCAATCAGACTGTTGTTAGGTAATGCTATTAATAACAATTTTTTTACCATTTTTTTTCCGTGCATGAGGAGATAAAGCTTTTCCGGTATTCTCTTGCAAATGGTAATTGTTATATTCAGTATATAGTCTACACACTGTGCTATTAATTAATTTCATATTAAACTCTATTCCGTGTTATTATATCCGCAATGATTAAAATATTTATAATATTATATTGGATCATATTAATGCATCGTTCATAATGACAATTGAAAGTAGAAGACATTCTTTGAATTTTCAATTAATACTCGACAATGTGTAACAGTGTTTTATAGAATAAGGAACTCTTTCGCGCGACACAAAAAGGATGTTGACAACGAGTCGGGAATATTTCAAATTTAAACGGTGGAAAACGGGCGTGCGAGACAGGACGTTACAATAAAAGTTTGAGATCTTCATCGTGAAGTATAACAAAAGAAACGGAAAAGAGATGACAAATTGAGGTAAATTTTAAAGTAAAGTTCGAAAGTAATTAATGAAATAGCGTGAAATCAATAAAAACACGAGAAAATTTATTTAGATTAGTTGAATATTGCTTGTAAAATACTGACAAATGTTTCTGTAGGCAGTTTATCCAACTCGAAGATAAGCCGAGCGGAATCGCGCATTTAAAGCAAATTGTCTTGCCAAACTTGAGATAATGTTTCAATTATTATCGAGTCAGGCTTTATCGAGAGACTAAGAAAAGAATCGAAAGAGATTCAATAACGAGTTAGTTATGCAACCAATCCATTACGGACGCAATTATGATATCGATTAAGTATACAAGAAGCCGTCGCTATTTAATCCGCCTCGCCAAATTGAATTATCGTGATACAAACAGTTGTTACTGTGTGTGCCCGTGTACGTGTACGTGTATATGTGTGAATGACAAATTCAAATCAACATTTCTGTTTGAGTGTCGCGTTTGTTCGCGACATTTTAACTGGATGGGTGCTCGAACGTGCCGAGGTGACGTGCGATCGAAGCAAGGATCGATGAAAGCCTCTTCTATTCCTCTGAGACGCGAATCGAAACAATCGTCTCGAAATAAGACGCAACATCCAATCGCGATAGAATGATGCGGCATGCAAACCGGATTCCGATCTTGTCCCATAGAAAATAAATTGCCCAGCATTTATCGTATGGCCGCCGTAAATTATCAGACGTCGCGCACTTTCTTTCTCGCTGATGTTTCACGAAAGTCAATAACATGTGGTGAATGAAAAGCGGAAGCGCGCAAGTAAAATGAAAATGTATTCGACATGAAAGCAACATATCATAGTTACACGTCCATAAGATCTCTTTCAACCTTGTTATTGTGAGAAAATCGCTCAACGTTAACTGAAATTCACGTTTGTGTATGACAAATAAAAAAAAATTTCACGTTTATGATATGAGATACCGACAGTAGAATCAACCAAGCGTTTGTATGAGGTAAACATGTCTCATTATCGCAACCCGTATTTACAATGTACTTAGTAATTCGTACATAATAATTGAAGAGAATTCATAAACGCGCGTTTAATATCTGCTTCGCAAAACGTCGCCGACTGAAACGATATAATATATACATCTCGCGTGTATTATTATGCCACATTAATTACCATGCCAAAGCCAAATTTACAAGGGCATATAATCGAATGCTTTCCCCTATAACATTATAATCGCATTACACGCAAGTAACGCGAAATTGTTACTGTGCTTTAGCAGTTATAGCGCGACACGTGGAACGCTTTGAGAAATGCATTCGCTTCTAAGCAGGGAGAAGTAATTTTACAAAGTGCCTATCATAATGTCTCGTAATTAAACTAATTGGGGCATATGTCATAATTATCATGATTTAGTATCAATATTAGTTTCTATCACGATATTTAATATCAGTGGTTTCTGTATTTTGATGTGATGATAAACTTGTGATAAAAACTCAATAAAAGATATGAATTCTTTAATCAAAGGGCTAAGAACTTATTCAATTATTTGCAAATTTTGTAATAATTGTTTGTAGCTAACAACAATAATTGTTATTTGTATAAATTCTCACTAAAATGTTATTTTAAACGAAGTCAACAAAAGCTTCGCAAAACAATCAGTTACATCATCACGCTAACAAGACACGTATTATGGAACCGTTCGGAATGGATTCCAATCGAAATTATTTCATTTTTTTTAACACAATAAAAATTTAGAGAATAATTAAACAATTTTGATCGAAATCCATTTCGATCATTTCTAATATATATCATATATATATATATATATATACATACAATTTTTTTAAAATTTTTATTTCTCAATTGCGCGAATAGATATTCGCCTGTGATTAAGATCAAAACAACAACTTAAAAAATATCGGATAACATCCGTGTCTGTCCACCATCTGTTCGTTCTTGTTACACGACCTCGATCTCCGCCTGCATTCGTGTTCAAATCCACCCTGACATACGTGAATTTTACATCCACTCACGCGTATGTACTGCGTGCCCCGGATCGAGAGAAGCCAAAGTAAATGGACGTTTGCTGAGTAGCTTTTAACACGAGACAAAAGCCGCGATCCCCCGGGTCGACGAGAAATTTCTCGATCAGCGACCGAATTCTGCTTTGGGAGTCCGAGAGGGTGCAGATGGCACATTGTGCTCGAGTCGATATCGGCGATGTCGGCCTGAGTAAATTGCTTCGTTAAGTCAGCACACTCTATTTTATAATCGCGTTGGGACAATGGCCGCCATTTAAACCAATTCTAACATAAAAATTATCTAATATAACACAATAAAAATAGAATAGTCCTTTAGCGTCAATTTTACAATTTTACAATTATTGCATTATATTATTTTTTTTTAATATCTAAAATCGCGTTACTTGTAAATGAGATAATGTGTTAAATTAAAAGTTAATAAGTTATTAACTTACTTGGATACACTTAAATCTCCTTCATATTTCACTGTTCTCTCGTTATTTTTCATATTCCTCCATTTTAACTTAAATTGAGATCAATGTGTATGATTTATTGGGATTGTTTAAGACGTCTTTTATGACTTTTGTATATATTCCGCCAATCTCCTTTTTCTGAATTATAGGTGGGAATCAGTATGTCATAGAAGAAAGAAGATAGTATTAGAACCCTAATATAACTACTAAATAGATAATGATACTTCAAAACATACCTGACCTGGGCGATAAAATTTTTAGGTATCCCCGTTGACTTTAGGACTTGCATAATAATCAATTAAATCAATGATGGAATCAATTGAAAATTAATAAATTTATAGCTTATTTTGGATATTTATTACCATTTTTTTAGATATTTATTATCTTTTTCTTAAATATATATCTCAATCTTACTTAAACTGAAAACAAAGATTGACGGAAATGTTTAAAAATATGATTTTATACATATAATTTCTATACACATTATCTTTTCTTGAAATAAAAGAATGTAAATTTAACGTATAGAAGATAGCATTAATTATTTCATTTTTAACAGTTTCCAAAATTGACGAATATATTTATACAACAACAATTTGTAGAAGATTTAATAATCTATAATAGAAATAAAAATAATAGTAAAATAATAATAATGTAGAAATAAACATAATAATAAAAACACACTGCATGCTATTCAAACAGAATAATTTTAAAGCAAAAAGAAAATGCGGAATATTTTTATAGAATTCGTATTTTATTTAGCAAATTATGATTTAATTATTTTATATATTATCTTATATAAGGTCAATTAGTACTAATTGACATTCGTATTTTCTATGTTGCTTTTACGAAGATAACGACGTTACGCTATCGTTGTACCTCCGGAAAGCCAACTGGAGTACTATGTTATATTTGCGAAAGACAGGAAAAACTTGTTATCAACCCTAGCAACGATGGCTGTCACACAGACAACCATCAAAAAATATTCCATTAACAAAGTCGAGCGTTGTTCTCCTTGCAATAAAAAAAATTGCGGTTTTGGCNACACGAGAGATAGAGGAGAAAAAAGACAAAAAGCAATAAAATCAGAGAAATTTTTGTCATAAATGAGATGAGATGCACCCGTCGATTTCATCGATCGTACCGTCAAACCGTTGGCTGTTTCACGCGGCATTACTAATGTTTGTTTTTTCGCCTGTTATCTCTTGTACTATTTTATATTATTTTGTAAAAGAATTATCTATATATATTCGCTATATATATTCAATGGGAAGGGGGAGGAGCAGAGGACAAGAGGAAAGAGAGAGAGGGGGAGATATTTCAATTCTTATGTTTTCATAACATATATTCAATAAAATCTATAAATGAGGAAGAAAAATATAACAAAATATATATGATGTTTTTGCATTTTATGATCGCACAGATATCACGTGGAATTAATTTATCAGTGCCTCGCGAAACATTTTTATATATGTTAGCCTGCCTGTTTTCATCGAATAGATTTTTCCAAGCGTCCACCATTCCCAATAACGTATACAATTAGCATTCGTTATTGAAACTTCCGACTCCATTGTCAATGCCCAAGAGAGAGAGAGCTATGTAAAATTCAATATCGGAAGAATCATTATTATCGTGCGCCGCACAATGGCGTTTAGCATAATCTTTTAATCAGCTTCAGGGAGAATATCGAGAAGGAAATATCGATAGAATAGCTGCTTTTAGGATAGATGCTTTTAGGATCCTCCGAGTTTTCTGAGCACCAACAAAAAAATAAATCATTCAGTAATTTTCTTCTACTTTATTTGATAATTTATTATAAACGCGGACTATAAACGGGAAACTAACCGTTACGTAAAATCCCCAAATACCGCCAATTTATTCTCAAATTCGGCGAAAAGACCTTCGTGATTTTGCAGCCGTCTCAATTATTCTTGAGAAATCTCTAGAAATCCTTTGGACTTTCCAGCATCCTCAAGACGTTCATCGATCTTTTGACAGATTCTTTGATCCAATCTGACAAGAGGATTCTTCTCGTGAACAAAATAGAGCGGGTCAAGATGTATACTCTCGTCATAACACTTCTCATAAATTATATTATAATAATTAGTAAGAGACAAATGAGATTTTCCAACTATCGCTATTCGAGTGTTTTTATCATGACTTTTTTATTAAATAATAATTTAATTTAAGATTACGCGAATACGTTTAAATATTTTTTATAAAAAGCTTCAAAGACTTAGTTTTTACTTGTCTAGACATTAATAACAATTCGAGAATACAAAGACGTTTGACGAGAGATCTCAAGGGAGTGGGAAAAATCGTCGAAGCAGGTAATGTCGTGAAGTCAAAGCTATCGGGTGCCGATAGGGCTGGCAACGACAGCGACGACACGACGACGGCGAGGACGACTATGGAGTAAGAAGTTGGCGGGGGTGGCGAAGGAAGAAGCCGCGGGAATAGAGGGTACGTAGTTGGAAAGCAGCAATTGGGTCTGCTGCCTGCGAACTAGGTGCCCGTAGGTGGGAGAAGAGGTCGCGGGAGGAGTACCAGAAGCCTGAAAACCGGGTCACCACTGGGTCACTGAGCCCCCTCCCCCCCTCTTCTCGTCGCTGACAAATAAACCCGGGAAAGTGCTCCTTCGCATATACGAATTAATTATAAATATTATTGGCTGACCTATGAATTGCCACGATAAGCAATTTTTCGATTGGATACCGTGGCTGGTCCTGCATCGAGGATAAAGATAAATATTTAGAACAGTGTGGCTCGATAAATTATTTTGATTATTGCACTTTGCTGTGTAATTAATAACTGAATATATCATTGATGATCATTCTGTACAACGGCCATTATTGATCTGTTAAATTTTCGACATGCAAATAATATCTGAATACGATTTTGATAAAAATCCGTGCGACACTGTATCGAAATACGATGATTTCTTTTTACAGTCTATTATTAAGGCGGAACAGCGTATATTTTGAGACTTGATTGAATTCATTTGCGATTACCTTCGCGTGTCCTCTTTCATCTCTCCGTTCGAGATGTTACTCCATATTTTGTGTGAAAGCAAGCTTTCAATTTCGACTCGCCTGATGAAAAGACTATTCTCGCTTATTCAAACGAGAAAACGAAAAACATGCGTATAGTTTGCGGTGGCTCGATAGGCGGATCTATTTTCGAGTTTATTGTCTGTCATTCGTATCGACGACGGCGGGACGTTGGCTCTAAAACCGGCCAGTGATATCGGCAACGACAAAAACCGAATTTCCATTACCGATAATAACCATTGACCATATCCATTCCGAATACGTAGATTTACGCTCAATATATACGGCGCAAGGAATAATATTTTTAACAGTTCAATATTCGAAACGAACTGACGGCGCGTAATTTCTGGCAATGACGATATCAGGAGAGAATTTTTGCCAATTCGCTGTTTTTATTTTCATCTTTATTAAACTTTTATTATATCGGTAATAATAACAACGTCAAGTAGCAGCGGTCTGCCACAGGACGAACAAGTAAGAAGCGGTCGAAATAGGTCGGAAACAGTTAGCATCGTGGTTTCGACGTTCCGTCATTACAGATGGAGAGATAACCGTCCGTGCAGAATCGATTTTGCGCCCGTATTAACTCTTGATCCTTAAATAGTCGTGGAATGTTGCACAGATTCTCGCGTCTCTTTTGACTTACCATACAAATCTGCAAATACAATAATTTTTCTCGTTAAAATTTAAAATAAGTCGTATAAAAATGAAATCTGTAATTTGCAAAGGATGCACTTTATAACTTATTCTCTATTATTCTCAGATAGATATTCTCTACTAGATACTCCCATTTTGAATGTTTCTCAGACATTTAAAAAAATATTTTATCGCTCATCCGACAGGTAAATTAACGAATAAATAAATAGATCAAAGAAGAAAGAAATTACTTTGCTTCCGCGCTTACAGAGTTTCCGTTCTCATGCTAAGTCCCTATCTCGTATTGAAACAAAATAATTATACACGTATCGGATCGAATCACGTAAATTAATTATCGATAATCTCGTTAGCATTATCGATCATTTCAGTGAAAGAGCTTCACGCGAGGTTGACCTTTCCCGATCCTCTTTATAATAAAAAATAACATGAGAATAGCTCGGATAAAACCGATGCCTGAGATGAATATCTAGGGGATTATCGAGTTCACCACCGCGTCACGTCGGCATCAGTAGAATCGCCTCGCGGCGAGTCAGACCGCGCGAGTAAAACTAGACCTGTAACGTTACATATACTGAACACGCATCACGCCGTCGTAATGTTACAAATGATAGCACGTTACTGCGGTGTTACAGCCACCCATCGTCATCCGTTACCGCCCACAATGTCACGACAGGATTACGATACACCAGTGGCGTTACGATGCACCTTACAGTGTCGACATTACGCGGATTATCGAACGTGCGCCGAGATAGCGCGAACGGTAATTCGACGAAAGTATGAAATATCGATTCGATATAAATGAAGATTATGTGTAGCGGCACGACATTGAGTTTTGAGAGCAAAAAATTATAAGCCGCGGAAAAACTATTATGGACGAAAGTTCGTGAAAAATTTCATTTTTCTCGTAGAATTAACTATCTTTTTTCGCTTACGCGAATATTAAAATAAATTCTTCGTAATTACCGAAGTTCAATTTCATTACCAGGGATTAATTATAATACAGGCTCCGAAAGACAGGAAGAAAAACGAAATCCTTATATCGAGGATTAAAAAAAGGAAGAGCATAAGGGCATGGGTTATTATAAAGAATTTTTAATACGACGAACAAAGTGATACTAGACTATCGCTCGCGCTGACGGTCGGCCGGGACAAAGAACGTTTACTCCACTTTTACGATAAATTGCTCCTTCGAAAATCCATTTAGCCGTGAGAGAAACGGCGCCGCTCTCTCTCAGCCGGGCCCGATAAATGCATTATCGTTTTTCTGCCGTCGTCTTCTGCGAGACAGCGATAAAGTCGAAGCAACTCGGCGCGGGCGTACGAGTGTGGCAAACACGAAATTAACACTCTTACCCGCCCGCGCCATCGCCTACGCATTCCTTCGGCCGTATATTTCGCTACGTGGCGATGCGCTTTTCTGTCGGTCGCACGTGCTTTCACATCCGACATTAACGTTGTTTCAGTAACGCGCATGTATCCTTTGTTACGCAACGAATGCGCAGCTGGCACTCGTTGGCCCAAGCCGGTTGCTATTCATTGTTAAATCTCTCTCACATGTCCTTTGAAATTTTCTGATGCGTTTCCGAGAAAAGAAATCAACCGACCGACCCACTCGCGAGGATCTCATCATAACTTATTTCATTCTGTTATCTCCAACGTCTCGCCGCTTTAATTAACCGCAAGTAATCCGCAATAAATCGCCGCCTTTCCAGAGTCCTCCAAGATACAAGGGAATTACAAATGTGGGCTTAACAAAGTTGTTTTCGCTAATCTAAGCCTATCTAATCTATCTAATGTTCTCTAATGGGTCCGTTCATTTATCTAACGGTGAATACGATAACGTGCCGCCTGTTAATTTATTTAGAGACGCGACAAAGATAAATTGCTATGACACGAGCAATCGGCCGTCGTAATCGTCGATCGAAGCTTCTTTAATCACGTGTCAAGGCGTGAAATTCCGTACGTAACGTCCCGCAGTTTAACGAGCCTAATTAGAAGTCGCATTAACCGTAACGTTCGTCCCTCATCGACATCCGCAACCGTCCCACGCTTGCCAGATTGAAACGCTTGCACCTGCACGTTCGTGGAATCGATCGATTGAGTAGTTTTCCATTGATTTCGCCTCATTACGGCGTGTCGCAAAGTTTTTTTTTCCCTCGTGTGCATGACGCAGAACACAAGTGTACGAACGATTGTTGACGGATAATCGCCGCGCCTTTCGACGCGAGACGCGTTTGTCACCATTCATCACGATCCATCACTCGATTCTGGATGCCACGGTCTTCTGACATCTGAAACGACGGATATCTCCCCGAGCGTCATTCTCAAACGTAATTCGCTGTCTCTCTCATTCCTCTCTCTCTCTCTCTCTCTCTCTCTCTCTTTCTCTCTCTCTCTCTCTCTCTCTCTCTCTCTCTCGATGTCATTGCATCGAAATAATACTCATGATTTCCCACGTGTCGTGCGACCACATCGAGTCTGCGTGCGGTTTTTCCTTTCGGCAAATCTACATCTTGGTGATCCAATCACGTAAACAGTACAGAAGAAGATGTGCAGATGTAAAATAAGTCCAGAGATTGAGATATCAACACCTATATTTTAACAAATAAAAGGAGATGCAGATAATTTCTGAATTTCATTTTGCTCTTCAAAAATTTATCCATCATAATCTCATTCTATCGACATCTCGAGGTCTTGTAATGTCGAGCCATCATCCATCGTGCCGCAAAGTCTCTGCGATGCGAAAATTCACGGTTCAACGGGCGAATTTCAAACTCGCACTTCCGCGTGCACTCGTTTCGCTCCTCTTCCGTGGTTTATTTTCCCTCGTTTCTCTCGGGGGACACGTTTACATTCGGTCGAGATTCGCAGTGCCCCCGAGATCGCATCGTAGATGTAAACAAAAGCGACGAAGGAAAAGAAAGCGAGCCACTCAGCCGTGAAAACGGGGTCAAAGGCTACTCGTCAAAATTGGTATTCGTCGCAATCGCGCTCGGCTGAATGTGAATAAAGCGCAAGCGAACTCCTTACGGAGATATTTGATCGAGGCGCGAGAGTAATATTGTGTCTGCGCAAAATCGGATAAGACGATGGAGAGAATCCCGAGAAATACTACGAGGAAACTACCTTGATTATTCGATAAATTTGCAGAAGGACGTTTGTATGATTATCTGAGCTTAAGCTGAGACAAATAGTGTAATCAGGTAACTTCGTATAAATATTAAGTTTTTTTTATGTAAGATAATAAATCGACCGTTTAAAATTACATCTCAATTTCTAAGAAAGATATTTGCGATTGAGTGTGAGGAAATTATCAAAGACGAGGACATAGAACAGAAAGACAGAATTTCAAAGAACGCGCTGCAGATCTCAAATACCTCATTCGACAGTAGACCATTCGACCGTTCATAGAGTTTAAATTTTTATGTTATCGCTCGAGAAGATCACGAAGGCTACAAAAATTATTCCAAGAAATGTAGCGTATCGAATTATTTAACATTCGCTTTGGATATTGCACAGAATTTTCGGAAGAAGAAAATGAATACCTTAAAAACTGAAATAAAACATGGAGAAAATATTATAATAATGATTACAACAAAATTTTTTTGAAATATATTGACGTTATGAAATTGCAATATTTTTATGCAAAGATATAATATATTTTACACTTCAGAAAAGAATTAGTTTACGAAGCGAATTAGTTCTCTGTAGGGGATTTGATCGACCAGAAAGGAAAACAGGGAAAGAGAGAGAGAGAGAGAGAGAGAGAGAGAGAGAGAGAGAGAGAGAGAGAGAGAGAGAGAGAGTGATTAAGAACGAAAAGGAGAAGTAAGTGCCTTTTCTCACTTAACTGGAAATCCGCGGAAGTATAACGAGTCGATGGAGGCTCTTATGTCTGGAGAAAAATGCGCGCTTCGTTCGGGATAGTAGCCGCCGCGCGCTACTCAAGTTGCCGTGTGCGGCACCTTTTCAATGCCGTCGCTCTCTGGCTTCCCTTACGGCCACTAGCATACCGCTATATTACCACGTAAGAGCTATAATCCTTATTTTTAACAAAATTCTCTCTCTTGGAAGTGCATTATTAATTCAGAAAAATTTCCAGAAGATAGCAGAAAGATCGAGGAAGGATCTTCTGCGCAATATGAGAAATGAAAGAATTTAAGGATGAACCTGATGTAAGTTTTATAGACGTGGCATATGTTGCATAATATAAGATCCTGGAAGACCTTCCTAGATTCCACCTTAGATTTCTCCTTCTGTGTGCGCATTTTGAGTAATTACAGAGATCCTTTCCACGTGGCTAAAAGAGTCAAATGTAAAAGCGCCGGCTCTTTGGCGAAGCAATGAAATGGAAAAGCGTATTTTCTCGCACGAGAGTTAATAATGAGTCGCATCGACTGAATTACGTGCAAGATGATTTCAATATTCCGATGCAAAAGAGATACGCTGTTCGAGAGCTAAGCGTGGGCAAATGGAAACGTACAAAAAGCATCAAAGTGAGAGCAGCTTTCGCACACTTTACTATTGCAAAGAATTGCATAATAATTGCGTCATTCGTAATATTAGAGGATAAATGTCATAAAAGGAATACTGAATTGTCGTGAATTATCGCTTTAATAAAAAAATTTCGCGTGATGAATTAATTCATTAGAAATCGATTAATTTAAGAAACTATCAGCTTAAGAAACACTGCATATCTAAAATAGAAAAAAGAATATTTCAATTAGAGAAAATATGACGTACTTCGCATCTTCCATTCTTTTATACGCGGTATGACGAAACTCTTGTTCCACTTTGCAAAATAAACGAGAAATCCGCAGAGCCGGAGTTTACGAGCTCGTTTTCATTCGCGAATATCCACTCCGCGCGCAGCGTGTCTTCGTGCCTGTCATTTCACTTTATGTGCGACGGGTGTGTATTCCTGTACCGAGGAAGTTAATCAAGTACTGATTAAAGAGCTCGCCTAATTAGAGAACTCGTCTGAGAGCTACTTTAGCACGTATCAAGTCAAATCGGGTCGTAAGGACGTTGATATTACTTCTAGCATGTTTGTAGAGCAATTCAAAGAGGTGCAATAATTATTATCACAATTATTGTTATGCAATATACTGTTAAGCTATTTATACGATCTCTCTTGAAATACAGAATCCAAAGCTCAAAGTCTTCCCGAAGGCTTAATTCGCCAATCTCGTAATTTCTAAAACTAATTGTTTCTGTAATAACATTGCGCCTATTGTTCTGGTAAGTTTTTCCAGGAATTCAAGAGATTTGAGATAGTGAGAACAAGACATAAAAAAGCAATAAACATAATTTTCTTAATTAAATAGCGGCTAATTCTCAGAACTGGAGATTTAAGGGCGCGAGATACGCCACGCGGAGTTCTGCGAAGGAAATTACCTGCGCAAAAGCGAGCGACACGCGCAATTAATCTATCGCATATCAGATGCGATCTGCGGCTGCATCAATTACAGAGAAGTCAAGAGAAATCGACGTCGATTCCAATACGGGACGCATCAGCGCATACATTATCGCGTGTATGCACGTGAGAATCTCAGGATCATCGTGTGTGATACGATTGCGTCAAGGTTGGGCATCTGGATATATTCCAGACATATTGCTGCGACGGAATTCAATTTGCAAAGAGCTTGGATTATCAATTTTGTCCGTTATTTCCATGCATAAGTGATGAATCTTTAAGGGATTCAATAGAAATATCTGTTGTTGGTGGTTTTGAATTAAAACAACAACGAGAGCCGATACGACAATGTCACTGAACGTATTGTTAATATTAAGCATGGGAAACGGAAAATATGCAACTTATATGCGTTGTATATATATTGCGAGCTTTCAGAAAGTCTATATATAATATAGCTGGTAAATCGATATAACCAGCGAAGAAATGTTGATTCAGAAATACAGAATAAATTCTTTTGAAATTGAAAGATGTAACGTCTGAATGTAATATTTAAATCATACCATAACGTATCATCGCAGTTAGAACATGTTCGATTTCGATTTTCGTCGATCGAAACGTAGGAGAAGAAAATTCTCCTGCGCACATCCAACAACGCATGCACACACATATCTGTTTCGTGTTGGATGAAGATACGTCGCCGTATTCGCGCCTCTGGCACCTGACACTTAAATCGAACCCGCGTCCCACAAAATTTCAGCCGACATCTCGGTAAAAGCCCTTCGAGACTTTCAGAATGAAGCGCGGACGATGAGAGTGGCATGGAAACGGAATAAATTTTAGAACGTGGCTCGCTCTTTTTCCCGATTCATCCAATTCTTTTCCGCCGTCTTCTTCTTCGCGATTCCATCGAACTGCTTTATGACATTTGCAAAGACTATGGAGCGTATGAGTGAGTGAGGCGAAGAAATCTCCGATAGATACAATGATGGCATCTTTTCTAGAATGCGATCAAAAAGGGAATAATTTTGCATAAAAAGTAAATTAAAAATGTTATATTTCGTTTAATATTTCAAATATGGAAAGAATCTCGATTTGTTAAATAACTTGTAGCGGTATATATATATATATATATATATATATATATACAAATATTATATTTATTACTTATTTTTATAAAAAAATAATCTCAAAAATAGAAAAATAAAATTTTTTGCTGTGTGTTTTTAATCTTCGCAAATGTCATTGAAAAGATTATATTAATGTAAATTATACAAGTTTTTTTTTTTCAATAAAACAGATATTAACAGATATTATTTTCTGATTTCAAAATTAATTTTAATTTTTTAAGAATAAACTTAGCATACGTATGTAAAATTTTATTCTAAAAAATTTTGATTTTTTTTCATATAAAATCACTATCCCTTCTTGATTATCATTGTATATCAATAAGAGATAATTCTCTAAATTGTTAAACTATTTAATTAAACTATTGTTAAAAATTATAGAAACTAAATTATAGAAACTTCAATTTTTCATGTTTAAAGGATACGCGAACGATATGTTTCAAGTGGAAAGGCAGATCCCTCGGGCTGTGAAATTTATTCATGTTCATTTTTGATATATGTTCGCCCACCACGTAGGATTTAATACGAAAGTCGAAGGGACTTAACCCTTGAAGTACCGACGGGTGCACGTTTCCTAGGCGTTCATTTAAATTCTTGCCGCACCGGCAACGATCGTGTGTTGAGATCTTTCCTATGACAAATTGTCAGAATTCACTGTTCAAAATCCTTTAAATTATATGTGAAAAATATTACAGTTATTTTATATTATCATAGTTGTACGCTAATCCAACAATTAATATTATAGATACGTTTTTTCTTTTTTTTTCTCTTCCTGAAAACGCAGAAAATATATACAGTTAATTTTTTAATACAGTCATATAAGTTTCGTTCCAATATCATGTAAACTCGATACTGTTTAATTAATAAGACCTTCAATGTTAAAAATGTCAAGTGTGATACTTTTTTGTAAAAGCAGAGAAGAAATATTAATTTTTTTATCAAACTTTAAAAGAAATTATAAAATGTCGTAAAGTATATGTCGTTATATATTTATATATAATATTTTCATCCCGATCTATGAAGAAAGCAAAATTGGATTTCCCGAGGAAATCTTTTCTCGCTTTTGTTATTCGATCACATTTTTCATCATAGGTGTTGATTTTTTTCTCTTTTATCTTCTTTTTTCTTTAATTAAAAAATCACACAAAGATCGCATATTATTAATATGAAAAAGTACCGGAGAAATTGAAAATAAATTTCAATTAATTTCCTGATTGATATTTCAATTAAATAGTTTTAAGATCAATAGAAATATTACGAGAATAATATATAGCCGCAAGATAACTTTATATTTCGGAAAATATACTTAATATTTTACATTTATTTAAATATAAATATGAAAATAAGCTATATATAAATAAATGATTTTTAATTTTTATTTATGAAAATGATAATTAAACACGCATAAACAGTCTGATTATCATTTTCATACATAAAGATTTAAAATAATTTTATTAAATAGAAAATATACACATAGTATACTTTCACCGCTTAATCTAACTAAACTAATCCAGCTAATCTAACTAAATAAAATAATTTATAAATATCTCTCTTTCTCTTTCAAAAATAATTGGGCAAAATATAATGCGAGTTACAAAAGGGTTATTACGCATTGGCGGTAAGCGAAATGTTCATTCGAACGAACTTGCTCGCCACGAGTTCGGTAAACGGCGAAGTTCCGAAGCGATGGTGGTAAATCGAGGCTTGAAATGCCGTATAATTCCGCAGCTCACGGAAACCTTTCATCTCGCGAGAAATTAATTTATACGAGCGTGTTATCGGACGAAGCCGAGTTCTCCTCCCGATGCGATCCGTCGGTTCGGAGGGCTTGCAGTGGAATCCCGGACTGGATTGAAATTGTTCGCGGATGAAATTCCTGAGATGTTCTCGGGCTTCGAAATCAAGCCTTAACGAACTTCGAACGGAAACGCAGAAAACCGCCAAAACTTGGTCCGGACAAAGTGCGACGAGAAGAAAGAATCGGAGAAGAAAAATTGCCAGGCCTACCTTTTGTCCATTCGTTGCGCGAGGAATCAGCGTGATTAATTACAAGGTCGCTTTTTGTCATTCGCAGTCGTTAAGTTGATCCAAATGCCTCCGCAGCTGATGCACGCCCTTAAAAGGGTACCTAGCTGCACGCTCTTTGACGCCATGCATCCCTTTGTATTATCGATAATATACGTTCTATGGCGATGTGAATGTTTAATATCGTACAGTCATAATCACAATTGTACCAACGATATTATACGGTGATTAATTATAAAGTCCCTTTTCGTGTCTCTCCAGCCAAAGAGAACGTAACTCTTTCACCGCGTATTACATTTCATAATACCGCGCGCGGGAGATGTTTCATATCGTATAACAGCAATTTTAATTAGAGTGCTGCTCTAATTCTGATTGTTACATCAGAGATTATGCGTTTAATCACGATTGGGAATAATGGCGTGTGAAGGAACCAATCTTGCATATGGTAATATCAAATGTAACGAACTGATCGATATAATGTGTACTTCGGCTGTTGTATATCGACTCTCGTCCAAATATAAAGATTTTTCCTTTTTATATTTTATACCGTTTCCATTTACTACATGTGCTTTTGAATTTTTCAACGCTATTTTTAATTTGCCGTGTTTACAAACGAATTGCGGTCGGAATACAACCACAAATGTCATCATTCGATGCGTGTAAGCTGGCACGTACAATGAATGAAAACTTTAAACACGTTGCCTTCCTACGTGATCGCAACCCACACTCCAATCAGGAGCTAAGAGAACATCGTTGATTCTCAGCTTATTGGCGTGCGTGCCAACAATGTTACCATCGATATGAAAGTTTCGCGCTCTTTCTTCCTGGAAAAATCAATGTTTCAAAAGAGACAACCATATCTGACAGTCTCCGTAAATTCCATTGTTCCTGAAGACGACTCTTTAGACAATAATTTGATTATTCTGTTATTATACCAATTTTGCCTTTTAGTTTAACAACCATCATTTCAAATAATTATCGTCTCTTATATAATTTCATATATAATAATAGAATTAAAGTTTAAAGCGTTTGAACGAAAAATAGAAATACTTTAGAAAGAAACGATTTTGTTTTTAAAAAAGTTAATTTTAAAGAAAATATTTGAAATATACATATATAAAAATTGCATAGATTTGAGGAGAAGGTTTAGTGGTTTCAATATGTTTTTCTAAAATATTCCCATTTTTAAATATATCTTAATTTGTCTCTAATGAGGCAATCGTTTAATAAAATGATAATCAAAAAAATTTAAGAGTTGTTTTACAATATAAATTTTAAATGTTCCAAATGTTTCCAAGTTTTCCAGCAATTTTCAACTTATAAAAAATTGAATTCTAAATAAAATAAAGATATTAATAAACATAATAAATACGACAAATATAATAAATATCTCTAGAATATACGGGAAAAACGCAACCACGTACTCAGCGTGGGCTGCGCTCGTGAATGAAGTAACGCGCTCATATAAAATATTATCGAAATAAACCGTTAATTAAAAAACATCTCATTTAAAAGATCGCTCAATCTTTTACAATCTAGAGATCCATCAAATGATCTTCCCGTATTATCAGACATTACGCGATACATTAATTTTACTTATTTACCTTGTGGCGATCGTAGACCTCCGCGAGAAGAAACATCGAAGACTTGCAGCGATCTTCTCTTTTCCTAATACGTGCACCTCACGTATTTCTCTAGAAAAGAAGATTTAGATAGGAGAGAGAGAAAAGAAAGAGACAAAAGTAAAAAAGACAATCGAATTGCAAATTTAGAAAAAAAAGAGAAAGTCTCAAGATCGCGCGCGCACGAGAGAGCTTTCGCTAGCTTGCGACAGCGCACGAACCGCAACGGCCAAGTGGCGCAACTGAACTCAGCTGAACCGAGTCGAAGCTTAAATTACCGAAGAGAGAGAGAAGGTGGCGAGGGTGGTAGCGGCGGCGGTAGTGGTGGTGGTGGCGGAACAGAGGGTGAAGATCGCGTCGTCTCCCTCTCATCGATTTACTGACAGTGGCGCGCGCTTCGCTCCTCGCGACTCGTTCGAGCGTTCGCGAGAGGCTTGCGCAACACTCCAGGAAAAGCGCGAAAAACGTTCGCGATTCAGGAAATTTTTTGACGGCAAATCGCATGGGAAAATATTATGGACTTATATATGTCATAAAGTCTCGTTTTTGGGGAGCCGAGACTTTCCAGGGAACGCATTTTCCAGGACACTCCGCCCTTGGGCATATCGAAACCGCCAATTTTCGAGAAACCGCGTTTAGGACCAAAATTATCTAACCACAATAGCAGTTGAAAACGCTCGCGCGCATCGCACAATGTAATGCGCGATTTAAAAGAAGGAAAAAAATATTATTTTTTAAATAAATGAATTTGAAAGAAAATTGGCAGCAAATTCTGTTCGATTTCCACCATCAATCAGAGTCAAGATGTTCAATATTTAAACAACTGTTATTATATTGTTTTTGGTTTTATGGAATAAAAAAAAGTGTAAAAAATTGCATTGGACAAGATATCTTAATTATTCTGAGTAAAGTTTTCAAATAGTGCTACCATGGGAAGTTTAAAACTTTTAATCAAATATTTAACTCAGAATCGACAAGTAATTATAAAAATCAGTATCAAATTATATAAAGTCTCTTGGAAGCACCGCGCCTGTACCGTGCACTTTTAATGAGAAGGAGCTTCGTATATACTGCGATCGGTTCTTAAGACAGCCTCTCGAGCGCAGCCAAAAGCCTTGTGGCGGAGGGAGGGCAAGAGCGATAGAGGATGCTCGAACTGTTTTGTTCAAAATGAATGCTACCCTTTAGAAAGTAGCGGCACAAAACTCGCAAACTACAATACAGTTACATCATGTACAATGAAAGTCTTACAACGAAATTAAAACTGAGAAACGCGAAAATTGATGATCGACGAAACAAGTGCGAGAACAAGGCGATCACTATTTGTTAATAAAAAAAACTATATAACTAACTATATAACTAACTATAAAACTATAATACTAAATCATTACAGTCTATCGAAAAACCGTTGCCGAATAAAATCATCAAAGATTTTTTTTCAACTTACAGTGACCTGGCCCTTTAATGGAAACAACCGCGAAGTATATTCGAAGTGTGTAAGATTTTTTACAATTAGTATACTTCTCGACTGCTTTTGGCTAGTCAGTATCAGTAACAAAATTTACCGTAAGTAGAAAAAGATCCCCGCGAGGCAATACATTTTCGCAATCGATTCGCCTTTCCCGAAATCAGCATTTTTCGAAACGCGATCTCAGAATGGATCCATGTCTACTATCGATATCTACCTTCAAACAGCGTTTGGTCATAATTGGTATGGTCGTTATTTCGACACTTATGCTCCCGACTGAAATTCCCCGTGTTAATTAGAATTTGAAGCTCGTGGCGCGATTACTCGCAATTTGGCTGTGATATTCCTGATAGTTGATCGCCGTTGTTATAATGCTTCGGCGAAGCAACGTGCCAAAGTTGCGATATAAAAGTTACATACGATATTCAAAAATTCGAATTCTCGAGAAATTAATATTCTTTCTTTCTTTTTTTCTAGATGTATTTTTATTGCCGAACTATAAGATCGACAAGTTTCTGGTATAAGCGGCTTCAACTTATCTCGTTAATATAATATCGAAAGTTATACATTATTAGTGCGCCAACTTAATGCATACAAAAGTGAGTTGATTATCGCGCGCTTGATTACGCTCATTATTGAGACCGGCAGTGAAGAACCATGCATGCTAGGGTTACCTATCATGCGTAATTAACAATTTGAGTTTGTAACTTCGTTAGATAACCGCTTCGTTTTCGAGCACTTCATTAACAATTCGGCGAAAAAACGAGAATTTGCAAGGAAGAAGGGCGATTTTGTGCGATCTTTTTTATTCGTCCTACGTGACGCGCAAACGATTGCGTTATCGCGCGATGGTGGTGTAACTGAGAAAAGGAAAAATGTATAACGAACACGAAAAAGCAGGGTCGATAACTCGCGTGGAAACGAACGGTGCGAAAACCGTTCAGGTTTCTGCTGTTGCTTCTTCTTTTTTTCCCCCGGCGCAATGAGGACAATATATCGGGGATTTTAACGATTTTCCAACAGTGATGTTTCGCCGCAGTTTGCTCTCGGTGTTTTGCATGTTCTAATAAAAAAGAGAAAAAGATGCCGACTACGCGCGCTTGTCAAAAAAATTTCTACAGTTATTTTACACAAAAAAGATGTTACTTTAATATTTATTTTCTTATGCTATATATAGCGGTAAACTGGAAATCTGTAGCTTTTGTACTTTATTGTCGACAAACCAACAATTTCAAAATATTAATTAGAATCTAATCAGTTCATTGTATAATCAAACAAACGAATAAACGATGAAGCGATGGAGAAAAACGACCTTTGGCGTTCCTATGAAATATTAATGCTTCACGGTGACAACGTGACGAATGGACCATGCGTCTTTTTCCCACACAGTTATTTCAATTGTACTTTTATTCGTATATGCCATCTGTATATTTTCTATTCCTAAATTTCATGTTCTATCACACAACTAAAATTTGCAGTTAGATTTTATCTTTATAAAATTTGGGTGTTTTAAAATTTTGAAGCTTTATTATAAACTTATAAAAAAATCTTTTTGATCCTTAATATTTATATATTAAATTTTTTTGATACGCGACAGAATGACAATCACTTCTATTGTCATTGAGCAAAAATAGTATGCAAATTCGTATAAATGGTTCTAGGATACTCTGTTTAAACGCGTCACAAATGCCAGCTTATAAATGACAGGCACAATTAATCTTTCATTCGTGGTTAGTGCTCATTAGCGAAACAATCCGACATTTCGATTGCTGCCATTACTGGTGAGACGCGCGTCTGTCTGTTGTAAATTTTTAATTAAAATATCCAGGATTCTCGAGGATTCTTCAGGGGATCTCAGACGAAGAGATATGGGGGCCTTGACGCGACAGATCGTGGCATTCATTTGAGAAATCTCGAATCTGATTATATGATAAAAGGCGAAATTTTTGTACGAGGCATTAATGAGGTAAATTGGTAGAGTGATAAAAATAACGAGAACGAAGAGTCGGTGGCAGAAGAGACCGATATAAATCGAGATAGTTTCTTTATCCATCTTCTATAATCGATACTTCATCGTTTCTGCGGAAAAGAGGAGGAAGGTCAAGTCCTGACGGTCTCTCTATAGCTATGCGTAACTGCACATCTAAAGGAAGATTTAGAGGTTTATCTTGCCCTACAGGATGCTCGCATTTATCAAGAAGAAAGATTTCGTAAAAAACATTCTTCAATCGCAAAAACAACGGTTTTTATAATAATTCTAATCATGAAAAAGAAGATGTAAGAAAGCGTAGGAAAGTTCTCTTCTATCGTACTGTATAAATCGATAATTGCAAACTTTCATTATTATTATTATAAAAATTAATTGAAATATATAAGAAAATGTTTTAATATTTTAATATTTAAAAAAAACATACAAAGTGTTTTGAAATCACTGAACTCACTCTTCTCTCACTACGGATTCTTTAGTCGATTTGGAATTGATTTCTTCCTAGCAAAATAAATAAAAACATAAAATAAATAAAATACATCTGATTAACTTTCAAGAAAGAAAAAGTAAATAATAAATTATAATAAAAAAAGTTATAATGAAAAAAGTCTAATAATCTTTAATTAATTTAAAATAGAATTTATTTTAATACAATCTCAATTTGAAATTTAGTTATAACAATAAGCGACATTAAAAATTAAAAAATTATTGCAAATTATTTCTTTCAATCATTTGTTGTTAAAAAAAAGAAAAAACAATTATCTTGATACTGATCGGCTATAAAAATTGCGATTAAAGAAATTCGGTTTTCGAGGCGTCCTATATTATTATTTTAAATTTTATGACATGTTTACTGAACTAAATTTCTCGTTTGATTAATGACTCGCACATCGAAAATTTCATTCAGCAAGAGGGTAGGTGGACGAGAGGAGACACGAGCGAAGAGGGTGAGAAGAGAGAACTTCGAGGCAAGCCGGTTAGGGGCGCTACACCCTTGCCAACATGGCTGTCGCGGTCTGATACTGTGCACGAGTCACCAGGCATCCGGGCATCCGTGTCACGTCTGTTGCCAAGAAAAAGCAGCGATTCGCGCAAGCGGAAAAATCACGTGAGTACAGAGGGCAGCGGCGAGAATCTCGCGCCGATGCGATATTCGTGGATGCGAAAATCCATCGTGGATAACATCATCGAAACGGAATATTTGCATTGAACGGAACGAGTGTTATCCGACAAGGTACAGCTGCCCTGCGAGTTGCATGATGTGTGTGTGTGTGCGCGCACGCGCGCGCGCGCACGTGTGTATCGTATGTATCGTATGTATCGTTCTACAATTGCGTCGTGTTTCGAGACGCGTCTACATCAGCAATCAATAAAACGATGGCGGAGAGCAGAATATTTTGGTGTGTGTGTACTCTCGCGCCCGCTAAAGCCCGACATCTCGTCGTCTATGCGCCATCGTTCTGTATATGTCGCACCCTGTTTGCACCCCATCCGTATCCGTGTGCTACCACCTTCCACGCGCTGTCCCTTCCCGGAAGTGATCGTTCTGCTCTGGCATTATCCGCCTCGCTGACAATATCCCACGAGATGTCGCATCGAGGGGGGTTGATAACGTCAGACGTTTCTCTGTTATCGTTCACATCGGACGATGTATGACAAAAGTTCAAACGGCAATGCTTGGAAAAGAAAGTTAGAGGTCTTCATTTCATTGTACTTCACCGTTTTATATGAGATGTAATAAAAAAATGATATCACAAGTTATGGAATGATATTACAAGTTACATATATCATTGAGAGCACGTGTGACAAAAAGCAGATTTATCTCATCTGTCGCTTAGTTCGTACGCTCTCGCACTATTTTCAACGCTTGTATGAAACAAGAGTTTCACGTCTCGTGAAGGTTCTCGTTTAGAGTTAGAATTGTTTGTTCATTTCGTTAGGATTGAAGCACGCACAAATCTGACCTAAATAAAAGCATCTTACTCATCTAACCATCGATAAAGAAACGCGAACTCCGTCTTTCTCGACCCTCGTCGTATCGACTTACAACAAATATACTTTCACGTGGAACTATACAGAGTGTGTCAGAAATCCCACGCTTTTCTTTACGGATTCCCTCAGGCAAATTCAAAATCGACTTATTGCCAATGAAGATTTACTGGCGAACGCGATTGCAAGCTTATGCAGAATTGAGTATTAAGTGAGATCGCGCTGTCTCAAACATTAAAGTAGGTCACATATCTGAAATAAATTAAAATTAATCGGACCGTTTTAAAAAGTTGCAAATAAACTGTTCCTGACGCAAACGATTCACAATTACAAAATCTGCTTTATTAATATATCGTAAAAATGCTTTAAAAGGGATTATTAATAATATCAAAAAGATTATTTCGTAAGTTAAGATTAATAGCAATCGCGGAATTAACCGCCTTGTATACATAATACATCGCAATAGAGCTGGGACTTCCTCTATGATCATCGAAGCTTGTCATGTGGCGACACGTTCTGACAACGACGAAAGTGCAACCAGAAATTCGACGAATGACCCGCAAACTTTTCAGTCCGAAGCGATCGAAGGCATCTCGCGAGAAATCCTGACGTGCTTTTCACCCAGATATCCAGTTGCAAGCGATAATGCATCCTCAATATATATTCCCGACATGTACGATAACTAGTAGATAGACTAGTGCAATATGGATAGTGCAGTGAAGATTTTACAGATATTTTAATGCAATAATTAATAAAACGCAATTTTCAATTCTTTACTCGCGGTGAATTTTTAATTTAACGAAAAAATACACGAGACGCAAATAAAAACGAAGAATATACGGAACCAATCCAAATAAAATATACTAAATATTCCGCTGTCAATATATCGAATTTATGACACATTTCTCGATTATCATCAAGTTGCAACAAGATATGTATCAGATTTTCAAAGATAATTCATGAATGTTTTAAATAATTTTATATAAATGATTAATACAAATCTCATTAATATATTAAGTTTCCAAATTATTTTTTTCAAAATTAAGCATGCAAAAAAATTTTGTTGTGTATATTTCTTCATTTATTTTTACATGGAAAATTATCTCTTTAAAATTTTTTTCTTTTTTTTAGTATTATGTTTTCCTGCATAAAAATACATATAAAATATAGAGCAAAAGAAACATTTTTTAAATAAAAAAAAGAGTGGTGTGTGTAAATATTTCTTTATAATTTTCAAAACTATTCTAGTTTACTTTAAATTCTACTTTACTTTGATCGAAATAATTAAAGCACAATCTTGGGATTTTATCCCAGAATTTTTCCAAGTCGTAAAAGAAGCAAATCCCATTGAAAGGATACCATCAGGTCGCCATCTTGCTTGACAAAGTCGATATTAGATCTCGTAAATTTTTCTCCCTAGAGCCCTTTGATGACGATGTGTATCCGATTTCACCAAGAAATATCCTCCTTTATACTCTGATACACAGTGATCAAAATTGCGACAAAGTTGATCGGAGAATCGACTATCAAGTTTCTTCAGAAACTTGTACGCGCTACGACGATATAGCTCAGTTACAGTCTTCACAATTCTGTCGATATTTTATAATTAATTCGATGTTCTTATTCAGGTTGCGCAAATAATACAAAGTAATTTGTATAAATTTACTTGACCGGTGAAACGCCATAAAAGTTTTCCGTAATTTGATCGGCTTTAACAGCCGTTTTTATCACTTTTTCTTCTAAGACTTCCACGTCTTTCTTTTTTACTCCTCGCTCCGTCACATTTATTATTCATACGTTCACTATCTGCTTCAATTCAAACGCGCCGTACTGTTAAGAAATTTATAGTTAGATGAACTTATGATTAATGAAACTTATCATTATAAAACACATAATGAACGCCAATAGAAACCTCAAATTTGCATTAGACAAAAAAGAAAATTTATAAACTTTCTTTAGATATTCTTATCTAAATTCCTTCACTTTCATATTTCATTTGCAAATAGGATTTTTGATAATTCTCAGAAGTTATCATTCTCGTATCTAAAAGTTTCATATTTTATTTTGGAATAATTATATTTTGAACATTGACACACAATATTACATTTTAAATCGAAAAAGATTTAAAGATGTGTTTCTATTTATTGTCTCTTTTGCATCATCTACATGTTAATTTGCTATTTTGTATTATATGCTGTAGAGAATAAAATTTATTATTTATTTATTTTCTTCACTTTTCTTCATTTATCGCTAAAAGTATTTTATTTATAACGAAATTTATGTTTAGAAAATAAAATACTTGTTTTTAATGGGTTGATCAAAACTAAAGAAACAGTTTCATAATAAAATAGTTAGATTATAATAGAGATGATCATTTCTAAATACAATTTTCACTTGCACGCGCGATCGATCACGCATTATGCAGTTACGATTGTTTCCATTCGTTAACATATTGTGTCAGCGTGTTCTCGACACTCCACAGTCCGGAGACGCGAAAAGTTTCAATAGAGAGTGTGTGTTTCATGTCGATGGCGCGAGACATAGGTAAATGATGTGGCGGGTAATGGTGTAACGTCCAACAATGTCAAGCATCATTCGATTGTTTCAGAACAGTTTGCGATATTTGTTGCTTGATGGAAACACATTATGAGACGTTGATATTTTAGAGGACCATTCACCGAGGTGCCTATTAATAGAGAATATCACGGAAGATTCACGCTACATCCGATGTTTGATGTGTGACGTGATATTCAATAGAAAGATTTGTTTTTCAAAGAAAAAAATCTCGTTAGATAGAATCTCTAGAAACCATGTTCTTCCATCGGATACCAAAATGTCAAATATCTGTCATCGCGCACAATGTGAATTTTCCATTACACGTACATTTAACGACGAGAAACATCCTCTATGTGCGTTCGTTTCTTACTTTTCGACTTTTATCCTTTGTATTTTGATAAAAGAGAAAATTACCATTTGTATATCGAATTTGTAACATAAATTATGAGGGTTGAATAAAGAATGAATTATTGGTGCTGTCAGCTGGAAGTTTTAAAATACCCTGAGCGCGCGATATTTCACTTGCACTGCACAGCTGTCATTAATGCACCGTCGAACCTAGGATACCGAGTGACCCAAATCCACTGGAAATTTTGCAATCGGGTGTCACTGGCATTCCAGTGCGCCGCCGGCGACACAATTATCTCTTACAAAATACGATCCGTGCTGAAAACTCCAATTCGATCGCGGGACTTCCCGTGGGCATTCAAACTGCGTATTCGTTTCCAAATGACTTTTATGCCACGTCAAAGCGTTAACTGCATTGCTTCTGGCATGCCGTGAAATAATAACGTTTATATTTAATGCTTATATATTTGACGATAAATAAATGGAATAATTACTTTCATTACGAACGAATCACTTTGTCTCTCGGCCCTGAATCTTGCTTTCCATTTCAATAACGATTTTCGTCCCTCCAGAGTTTTTAAAACTACGAGACCTCGTTTACAAGAGGGATTTAAGTGACGCGCGAATAGGATTTGGAGAACTGACAGATAAATCCTTTTTCGTCTACATGGCTCCCTATTTGGTACATCACAACTGGGATATGACGATTAATCATTACGACAGACGAACAATGATTCCCTTCGTAAATTATTCTTCAATTTGCGCTTGATGGAATATTCATAAGATTCTGACATTCACTGCCACTCCGAAAAGTTTTAATAAGATCGCACAATACGATCGTCGCCTACCACGATTTTTCAAACAACTCACGTTTTCCTCATAAAGTCTACAATCCCGTATATACGCCTCAATAGCGCTAAATAGTTACCTGCTTGAGAAGTAGCATGATTAGTAAAAATATTTTATTTGTAATATGTATATTTCTTCTGTGTTAATATCTCACAGTGAATCAATGATTAGTTCAATCTTTATTTTAATTCGTTATTTTAATAATTCAAATTGCTAGGCGTTTTTAAGCGTAGAAAAAATCGAGTAAATCACATGAATAAATGACATTCTTTTCGCAATTTTTATCAGAAATGGCAACTGAGCTGCAACCGAAAAAAAAAAAGAAAAAATATGAGCGGGAATATTGTGCACCTACAAACGCCGAAACGCATTCCAGTAAAACTTATGAAATGTAAACATGGAATTACCATAATGGAACGAGAAAACACGAGTGAAAATGCATCGAATGAAAGATGGACACGACTCCGTAGATATACACAGGCAGGGAGATTGCCAAGTAAGGAGAGAGGGATTGGTTGATAGGTACCCCTAGACAGAGATGAAAATATCAAGGGGTGGATGAAGCCAAGCGAGAAGGAAACTAGGACGAGAGGTGTTGGCCCAGGATGGGAGCACGTTGGTACCAGCTCGGGCCACTGACACGTCGTCCAGTCCTGCGCAAGAGAAGGGAAGGGAGAGAGAAAGAAGGGAGCGAAAGGGTGGATGGAAACGCGGATTCTCGTCTCACCGAACGATGCAACCTACTTTGTCGCCTGTTTCATTTGTACGATAAAATGTCACTCTATCCGTCTATCTTATCTGTTGAACGGTGATTTCCGACCAGATGGAATTTTTCATCAGAGTTTTACGCTCGCCCATTTGTGTTCGCGCGAGTTACATTTCGCATTCCGATTAAAACTTTGCTATTTTACGCACGTACGACAGAGTTTTGCATATTAAAGTGAATATTTTTATAATCAAACGTTCTCGAAATTGATTGTACATAATGAAATTGCTTAATAAGCAAGTTTCTTCATTCTCGCTGCAATTGATATAAAAATTTCCGTTAAATTTTTTAAATCTTCTGTTAAATTAAAGTGCAACTTCCTCAAGTTCTCTAAAGCTTTCGTTATTTTTTTGTTTGAACGTGATGGTCTTCACATTTTCTTCGCTATCACACACTAAGGATTGTAATTTAAGGTTTGTAACTTTGGTTTTATGCTCCCTATATGAGAGCGGGAGAAGATTATTTTAAGAAATGCAATTCCATCGCGAGGAACATTGTCCGAACTGCCGAATGATCTTTGTCACTCGTCAAATCCCAACAACAGCTGCCATTTATGGCATCGTGACACGTCCGACCGCAAATAGGTCTGTTCCACTTGCAAATATATATCGGAAAACCGTGCGTACTATTGTTTCTAACTCTCTTTGTCAACTGCAACGATCCGGTGACACAATTTGGACATAGGAAGTCTGACCTTAAGTAAAACTTATTCCATTTGCGAGAGAGATGCGAGAGATGATCGAGGTACTCTCTAGTTCAGTCTTTATTAGTTTATTGATTTATCTGACGGTTTTATTCCGGCATGATGAAAATCGGCATTTCAATCCTCTGTGTTTACTCTAGAAGCTCGCAACATGAAAAAATCAAAATCTTGTTATTCTTTATTCATCACTTAATAACGAAATTTAGTTAATTAATTTAGTTAATTAATTGTCTTCAGCAAATTCAGTCAATCTAGATTGAAGTATTAAAGTACGTATCATATTAATAACAATATTTTAATAATTCAGAAAGCTGATCTTATATTTTATTTGAAGCAGAAAATTAACGGCGGTGGCAAATATTATTTTCGCGCGCCGCAAAATGATAATATCGAGCGGCACAACGTGCCAGAATCATCATTCGTCCTCGATTCCATCGATCTCTTCTTTCCGGAAGGAGCTTAAGGGCGGGGTAAGCTTCGCGTCCGTAAAGTCGGCCGCAAATGCACCAAGTCGAGTGGCGGCGGTACGTCGACCGCCAATATCCGCAAACTCGGTCAGTAGGTCAACGACAGATGCATCCGGTGCAGTTGCGTGATCTCGCGGATATAGAGTAAAGTTTTCGTTCCGAAACGAGTCACTTATTTCGAACCAAAAAATTTGAAGTTGTTATCAATCCAAAAAAAAGAAAATTTTCCTTTTTATTGCGCCTCCATCTTATATCTGATTTATATTGATCTCCAGTTTTTTATATTTTTGCTTTTGTACTTATCAAATTTCTCATCCTTATTTTAATTATTACAAAATTCTTCTTTTCATAAAAAAATGATACATCTCTCTTTTTTCTCTCTCTTTCTATTTTTTATCTAAATTCTTATATTAAGTACTCAGAATTGTGCAGCTGTTGTAAAAGTTGGCTCGAAATGTAGGACGAATATTTCATTTTATATCCGCGTGAATCCTCGGATATGCCCGTTATTTGCAAAACGATTCCTCGACGAAAAACCCATCTCGCGATTAATTTGCAAATGAAAATACGATCTCCGTCCTTTTCGTAGGCCACGAGAACGAAGAAATTCGTCAAACTGGCGCCGTTCAAGCTCCGTTTCTCGAAGATGCTGAAATCGCGCAGTTCCGGCGATAGTCGCAGCAACAGCGTGGAATCCGAGGAACAGCAACGGCAAATTAATCAGTCGTTGCCGTCGGGTACAGACGAGTTTGCGGATGTATCCGAGACGGAAACGAACAAGAATTGTTTGTCGGTTAGAAACGAGCAGATGATTCCCAGCTCGCCTCCGCCTTCGTATGAGCACGTTCTCGAAGAGGTGAGTGCGTCATATCTCGGTTGGAAATTCAATTGATCGTTCTCGATACGTATTATGTATCATACGGACGACTTAAAAATAATATGGTCGACATTCTCGACTACATCCACCGAGAACTGTTTGCGCGGCCCGCGTTCAATTCCGAGGATTACGCGTAGCTCGATTAATTCTACATACATGGGTCTGGATATCATGGAATGCGAAATATGCGGTCTGAAGCATCGCTGATGGAAAATGCAACGTGTAAGATTAACGGCGTACACGTGGACTGTGTAATTGTCCGTGATTTGTCGTGTGACAATTCGCGCCACGTTGTCTATACATCGCAACGTAACAAACAGTCACGTCACACGTACAGCTGTTGCCAGTAGCGATCACTTGCCACAGGCTGCATGCTATTAAAACACTTCACATGTACATACAAAGTGTAACCTCATAATTTCTTATTAATAACAATTTCGGAATCTCGACATCCCAAAGTTCAATATTCTCTCTCCTTATTCATTTTCCGTTTTTTTTTTTTTTTTCATGAATATGTTATAATTTAGACACGAATGGAATCATCGGCCATTGCATTACGAGAAGCAAAGGAGGGGGACAAGAAGAAGCAGGTTCCCAGTAATGAAAAGTGTACGGAGAACGCCGAAGATAGTGATGGAGGTGACGACGGCAGTGGCGGTCCCGGGGGTGGAGACAGGAAAGCAACTAAGGGACCGAAGATACTTCATAAATCGAGCAAAGAATTCTACAAGGCGATGGCGAAGCAGTGGGGCATAACTTGTAAAATGAGCGATCATTGCAGATGTTTGGATTGTCAGGTTTGTAAAAACACGTTCGAGATAGATTTCAGATAGATTCAAGTTCTGAAAATTCCGATTGTACCGATAATAAAACATACAAACGTCAAAAATTTTTTTGTTTTAAAACGAAACTGACAGAGAAAGAGAGACAGAAATTGAATGGAATGATTGATTGAAATATTATACGAGTTTTATTTTGTTAACTCGACTCGAGTTTTTATATTTGAAATTTCGAATGGTGCAAGCTGCACCACATCATAAAAATGCATTCTATCGCAGAGCCATTACTTCGATTGCGATTACGAGAAGGACGAGCAAGAGAAGGGCGACGGCGGTCTCAGCGCCGGTACGCCGATGTTCATCTCCGAGGTGATGCATGGCACCGCCTGTGCCCTCCTGTAAACCGCCGCGTTCTTCCGCTTCTTCCCTCAATAGGAAAGATGTCTACTTGATTACCACACGCACAAAACGGGAATCACGCCTAAAGAACGACGGGGGAGCTTCATGCATTTATATTCTGTACAAGATACGCAATGTTGGTAAGACATCTGCGCGTATTTCAACATAAGAGAAAGAAAGAAGTTACTCACGCGCGCGAAATATAAGGGTATCATATGTTTCTGGCGTACGAAGATGCGAGATAAATTATTTTGAGAACTAAACTACTGTGTACACGCAGAGCACATCTAAAGACTAAAGTATAATTACGCCTCTCTTATGTGAAAAGGAAACAAGAGGTAAATTCTTGGTTTTTCTTTGTATAAGAGAGTTGTTCGTTTATCGGGATATAAAGCAGAGAAGGAGATATATTTAAACAATATAACAATTTTGAACAATTTAAATATCATGTATCTTCTATAAAAAGTTTTCAACATTTTTTTACGTTTTTGAAGAACCTAAACATTAAAAATTTTCTATTTCTATGTATTTAAATTGTTTAAATATGATCATTCAAATATATCTCCATCTCTCTTACAAACTTATTTTCTTAGCATTTGATGTAATATGTGTCGTGCTATGTTGCAAAGAGCCGTGTCAACTGGCGCAATTGCAAAGCCATTTTGTAACAACTTTGCAAAATTTGCGACTTGAATTATTTATCCTTATTTATCCTTATCGATTATCGGTGATTGATGTTTTAAAACTAAATATAGAAAGTCATCGTTTATTACTGTCATGTTTATTATTGTCAATTGCATTGCACTCGTTCCAATTGAAGCTTTAGACAGAGTGATGGAGTTATAAAGAAAAAAAAACGGATAAAGCAACAATTCAATATTCAACTCTCATTCTTTAAAATATTCTTTATAACTAATTTATTATAAAATTTTCTCATTTAATTTTACAAATTTCTGAAATTTCTCTTTTGAATTTTAAGATATAAAGAAATAAAAATAGAATGATATTTAAATTTATGCCACTCTTAGTTTCATTTATCTACTGAGCATATTATATGAAGAAAAAAAATTCACCAGAGCATGAAAAATCTAATAGAATCCACATATATATATACGCGCAGGGAATCAATGTTATTCCATTATTGGATGGAACGCGGGCTTCACATATTCACCTGTAAAAATTCGAATGATAAAGATCGTTTTATGTTGGAATTCTTTTAAACCGGTTTACGCATTGAAAACATGTCTGTATATTTTCGAAGATCTACTATCCTCGTTATGTCGAATATAACAATAATTACATAAACAGTTGTATGAATTGTTTCATGTGGCATCAGGTCTGCATCGAAGGTGACAGAATAATCAAAACGTATAATTTGTAACAATCGACCTACTTCCAATGCCGTTTTCCAACGCAAAATTATTTGTCCAGCGTTGGATCTTTCGAGCCTATACATTTTAAACTTTGTAACTTTTTCATTATAAGACGTTTTTGGTATTACGTATACCGTCGTATACGTGTACATATCAAGATTCTAACTTGTATTACACGAATGCGACTTATCGTCGAATAAATCACTTTCACATAGAACAAGATGCTTTCCATATCGCATTTACGCATGGAGGAAATAATCGTATAAATAAGTTTTCGTGCAAAAAGAACTTCGATCCTTCGTAAAGTTCTTCTAAAAGGAACGAGTGTCAAAATGCGCAAAGGTCCCCAGTTTTCTATCAGGGAGAAGAGTAGTTAAATAACTAACACTGTTAAGAGTAGTGATTTTCCGTGAAGATATGTTAATGAAAAAATCGAAACTCATGAAACACATGAAAGTATTTTAGATGAGATCGTCGAATTCGTGAACGTTAATCGCGGACCCTTGAAGGCAAAGTAGAGACAATGATCGAGAAGAATTCCAGCGAAACATAATACAGTACCTGTCTACACTTGTTTTTACAAAAATCATTTCTTTTATATCTCACTGCGCGGAAAAGAGACAATTATACACAGACTATACGATATTGCCATATTTCCTTTTATACAGAATATCCCCGAAATACTTATCTAAGATCGCAATTTTTTCTAACTCTTAGATATCAAAACCACGTGAAGTCTTCTGAGGAGATTCTGTTATCTTTTAAGTTTCAATACTTTTAAAACAATGAACGCTTGTAATCTTTATCTATAGTTCTAGTTTTAATGGTTTTTTTGCTGAATTTCAATTTTTCAATTTTTCTTCTTTTTTGTAAGATATAAAAAAAATAAAATGAAGTACCTTATTCTCTCTATCTAAATTACATTTACGTCATTATCTTCTTCTGTTCACTTGAATTTTTTTTTATCTCCTTTGTCTCAGAAAATAAAATATCCTGTATCATCTCCATTGAGGTATTGCCTGCCCTCCACCTGGCTTTGAACCCTAATTGCTCGAACGTATAATTGAGCTTTGCGGGGCAAAGCTCTTTTCTCTTAATAATGCCAAATAATCGCACACACATTTTTGAATTTCAGTTCTCTTTTAATATAAATCATCCCTTATTTACATCTAAATAAATTTTTCCCCGTCGATACGATCCGTTATACATGTTTTTACGAGAATATACTCGTTCTAGAAACAAAAATCAATTTTTACGAACAATGTTTGCGTGAATAGTTTTCTAACAGACGCAGATAATTTCTTAATGAGCCATTTCTCCATATGGAAGATTGGTACGCGAGCGTCACCGGACATTCGTATATATTGCACATCGTTCGTCTGCTCGTTTATAGTATAGTATATATACGTATCTCTTGTGTGTCTGAGCGTGTCTGTACGATACAGAAACAAATTAGAAATTAATAAATGAAGAATATATGTGCGTTCTCTAGGACGAATATTGGAAGAATATCGCGAAGAAGAACGAAGCGACTACTTAGCGTTACGATCGGTACTTCCGATTAGCCTTCTTATCGAACAAAGTTATTCATTGTTAAATAAAATATGTTATAGTTGCATTGAGAGAATCACTGACTATTCTTTTAATTTTAACAGTCATTTTTATCTTATACATATACTTTGAAACTACGATGAACAAAGGAACGTTGATTATTTGAAGAAGAATAACGAAATATAAGAAAATGTAAATAAATTGTTTGGATTTTGTTTACGAATAAGTCTGAAATTTATTTTTATTCAGCAAGTACTTTTGCAAATGATTTATATCGATTATTTCTTCTTAATTTCCGGTATAAAATATTTTGGCAATGCTAAGTCGCATATCAATTAAGTGTCGCTAATACCTTTGTGTCATTCTCAGTATTTCATCCGCTTGTAATACCTCGAAGTGACAGACAGCGAATCTGCCTAGGACAAATATTTATGTAATCGCTGATATTTCATGATCATTGACGCGATAGGCATCGCTCGTAAATTGATACGAGTATAGTTGAAGGAAAGCAACATCCTTTGGATATATGGACCATAAACTCCATAAATTCGTACTGACTGGATTCAGTTACGACAAATACGGAATACAATTAGCCTACAGGAAAATATATAATGTCAACAATCGACATCGTATGTTAGAATAGATCCGTCAATTAGCTATATTTTTCGAACAGATCTCCAGAGAAAGTTAGAGAAGATGAGCGGAAGAGGGAAAGCAGCAAGATTGATCAAAACGTCAATTTGTTCGTAATGGATGTGCAATTTCAGCAAGCGTATTTGTTCGTATTCGGCGGAATATGTCGCGAATTAGAACTGTTTCTCGCATCGATGCTTCGCAGCCTAAGTAAAACGACATTGTAAGATCTAGTCGACGTGTGTATACAAACTAACTACTCTATGTATGTATGGTGTATAGAGAAAATGTGTAATACGGAGCAGAAATTGTTGTATAGAAAATATTGACTGTAAAACTTGATGTATTCTGATAAACAGCACCAATAAACAAGGCCTAAACGGTACGTATGTCTTACTGCATTACTTCCAAGATTGGCGTATTAATTAATCCGTTTCATACAAACGGGAGTATTTCGAGTCCGATCGATTTTTATCCTTGAAAATAACTTTAAAAGATCCTCCATTTCTTACATTTTATCTTTTTCTAAAATAAAGTACAAACATTTTACAAACTTGAAAGTATATTCATGAATTTTTATAGATTTTTTGAATCACTTTAAATAGATGAAACAATGGCCGGACTCGAAATACTCCCGTTTGTACGAATAAAATACTGTTTTTCACATGGTATCGCAAAGATTAGTTTTTTATTGCAACTATTGAAAGGAAGCGATCGAAAAAATTCGATCACTACCGCCTATCGATGAGCAATTTTTCTGTCGGTGATCAAAAAAAAAGTTCGAAAATATTTTGCATTTTGAAAAAATTTGTCTTAAATTTAAGTATAATTGTTACTTAGTAAATATAACAAAAATATAATTTCTGATATCAATTAAAATGCGATAAATGCGTTGATCTTTCCATTTTGCAATCTAACATTTAATCGACTCTATCATCATTCTCTATTTATAAACTTCACAAATGAGGAATGTGACATCAAGTAAAGTTACGTAAATTCGGCGAGAGACCGGTATGTCCGGAAATCGAAATGTCCAACAGGTGGTTCGCAAACCATAACTCGTCGCCTATTGCATTTCCTTGCGAAATCTGCTGACACGGCGAAAAAAGAAACCTCGGATTAATGCGAAGAGTCACATTTAACTGGAACGAGTCCGGGTTTCCGATGACATCATGACCAGTTGACTCTTCGGGAAGAATCACGTTGCCTTGCATCCGCGTGTCGGACACTTGCGCACGTATTTTTCTTTGTCTCTTTCTCTCCCCTTCTTTTTCTCTTTTCCTCCACAATCGTCGCAATTCTTTATTCTCACTTTCTCGCGAACTTTCAGGTTCGTTTTTGAGGTTGTCTATTGAGTCTTCTAGTCTTAAGAGGATCCCTTAGGAACGTTCTTTTTTTATCCTTATTCTACATTTCTATTGTATTACATCTCTATTTTATACTTAAGATTTTGAGCAAATGATTCTCAGTAATATTCATACTGAACAACGTTTTCAGAAAAACTTGGAATATCGATAGAAATAAATATTTTTAAATACAATGAAGTGTGCATTTTATCGAACTTAAGAGTAGCAAAATTCAAGAAGCGGAATCGCTCGCTAGGTCCAAATAATTAAAAGAATTAATTATATATGGTTACATTTAATTGCCCTTTTCAAGATAATTTGATCGCTTAATTGTCCTTTTCAAAATCATTTGACAGCTTGTTCGAAAATCACTTCAAGTTCTGAACGCAGTGTCGTAATTCAAAAACATTCAAAAAAAATCAAAGAACATATCTTTTGAATTTTCGCGTTATTCTGATCAGAACATTCAAGAATGTAAATGTAAAGGCTCGAGTATCAGTCGAAGGCCATCATGTACTACGTCTGGCGACAGTATCGTTTGTTAAACAGCAGTCGTCTCTGCCATTTGCTGTAGTTCTTTCCTACTCTGTCATATAATTCTCTCTCTCTCTCTCTCTCTCTCTCTCTCTCTCTCTCTCTCTCTC
>JANQDE010000004.1:4168276-4180324 GCA_037157785.1 Cephalotes varians
CTCAGGCCAGTCATCATATCTCTCTTCATCTATCTGTCCCTCTCTATCTCTATCTGCCCCCCTTCTCTTTCTCCCTTTCGTTCTATCAGCCTCCCCCACACTCTGCGTTTCTCCTCACGCTGTCGGTCTCGTTCTCCTCCTCCTGCGAGCACCTCTTGCGTATCGGTCGGTCTGGTCCCTTCTTTCTAGTGTGTTAGCGCTGAGTTAGCTCAGTGTCGCATTATGCTACGGTCAGATCGCGTCGCAGGGTGCTGCGATCGTGTCGTGTCAGTGCCGCGCCATTCGAATCGTTTCGCTTCCCGCAGAGCACCCTCGATTGAATTTACCGGCGGGAATTCCTGCGGCGCGCACGGGCAGCCACTGGCATGCTACTGGCGGGAAAATGGGAAAGACCGCCAGCAAACTGAAGTCGCGAAGAAGCCAAAGTCAGTGCGAATTTTCCTACGCTACCCGCCACGTGGTACCATGTGATCTCCCATTTGCGTATTCGTCGTTCGTTTCTTCGAGTTCGAATTCAAGTTCGCCGCCCCTTCGATAGGAAATATCAACGGGCGGTGAACCCGTGATATTCCGCGGAGATTCTCGCTTGTGCATAACGAGGTGCGTATTTGCAACAGGATAAACGTAGAAAGCGAATTTCAAATATTCTTACAAATATTCGCCATATTGCTGAATTATTAAGTTGCCAAATACGAAAATTATTAATGCGTTGTGTTCGTATGGTGCCGAGTCTCATGTGTCACTGACAAGGGAAAGGCGATAGTGCATTTATCGGCATGCGCGCGAATCGCATTGCGGAGACACGTGTGCACTCCGCTTATAATCTCCCCGTTACCCGAGCTCCGCATCCGCACGACATTACGATTGTCGAGGGCAATGGAAAATCACGTTCGTAAAGCGATTGTAAACGTTACGTAAATCCTACAGTGACGCGCTCGAAAAAAGGAATATCTATCACTGATTCAATACGCGTGACCGCATAAAAGCTAGCGTGAGACTGCACGATTACCGTTGAAGCCATTATGTCCTTTCCATGATAACCGGAAATGAATTATGAATGATTAATCAGTTGTATTTCAATTAATTACTGAATGGTTTTAACGAGAGCCGAATATGAAAATCTCGATACATTTGTTGTCAAGTGACGCCTAACGACACGATTACACGGAGCGTGTAATGTTCCAAGTTGAAGTGGATTCAATTATCATCCAGAATCGAAATTCAAAACTAATCCGGATAGAATCTGATGTCTATCAGGAAAATTGATTGATCGCGTTATAAATGTTTTCTAGTCGAATGAATATATAAAAGTAGAAAAAAGCAGAGATTAATCTTTAGGCGGGGAATAAGATTTTATTTTCAAAATCGTATAGCTTTTCCTTAAGCTATAAAGTAAGATTTGTTATGTAATTCATTATTGTAATTCCTTGCTTCAAAATATGACACTGTTTCAGAACTACTATAGTGATTTTCCCATTTTGCAAAAGTTAAAGAAAAAATAAATACAGAACACTTTTCATAATTTGCGCACTGGAATCCACTTATCACAAACCTACGACTGATGACATATTCGCGTGATTCACAAGACTGCGGTGAAAGTAGAACTTTTCGCTCTGTTCGCGATGTATAATTTACACGCCGTTACATAAATCGCATTCTATCGCTATCATTATTTTGAAAATCGTAGAAGAATGCGCGTTTCCCGCAGCGCTGAAAGTCTCGATAAACGGCTTATTTCAGTTGTCTTTCTCTTCGCATGAACGCGACTCGATTGAAATTCTTCTTGCGCGGTACACGCGCGTAATTACATGACGACGAAGGAAACGGAGACCTTTTGGGCGCAGGTTACATTCACCTAAAGGTACTGTTTGATGAAAGTAAATGTTGACGTTCAAAATATACATACGGTATCTTAACATTCTCATAATAACATTTACTTGGAGTACTTGATTTTTTAACAAAAACATTATTTTTTTTATTATTATTTCCTAGTTTTTAACATTAAACATCTTCACCAATCATAATTAATCATCAAATTACCAACTTGTTAAAACATAATCTATTTGAAATTAAATGAACAAATTTATCTGTTTAATTTCAAAAAGAAATTTTTTTTTATAGCTTAAAAATTGTTGATTTCACATTTAATATCTTAGTTAAGAAAAATGGCAAATTAATTAAAAAATCTGTAAAAATTAGTTTAAACCTTAAATATTTTGCATACTATTCTGAAACATAATATTCTACTTAGTTGTTCTAAGCAAAATAAACTTTATTATATCACAGTTATTTTCCAAAAAAGGCAAACATCTGATTCTTTCAGTGGAATAATTTCCAAGCCAAATGTAAGAGGTAAAGAGACGAACAGATGTGAACGTTATCAAGCGAGCTCCGCATGAAACGGTAAAATATTTAACTAGGCTTATCTCTACAACCGTCTGCGCTACCGTGTATGATTGAAGTACAATATGGTCTGCAAAAGATATTTCCATTTTTTATTAAATTATGAAACAATCTTTTATCTAACTAAATATTTTGCAATCTATGAATTCTATCCATTATTCCTATTTTTTAATTTATTTTTATCTTTCTCTCTTTCTCCATGCAGCATCGTCACTGAAAACTAGTAGATCAAAGGTTTAAAAAATCATTCGGTTTTAAAGTCACAATTATTATAGTAATTGCGTAATTGTACAAAAATCGAGATCAATAATTTTGCGGTAATGAAAATTGCATCTGGACTATCTCTCACTTTTGCGATCGATAGCGCCACTCTAAGCATCGCATCTCCAGTAAACAGGGGCATTATCATCATCGCCAGGTGTTATGTTCGTGAGGGATACGAGCAAGAGATATGCAGAAAAAATGAGATAACTATATCTATATATATTATATCTTTATATATATATATAGATAGATAGATAGATAGATAGGAAGAGTGGAATAAGCAGGTAGATTCAGCGAATATGAAGGTGAGAAAGAGATAGAGAAGTGAGTAGCGGGTATGGGAAAACGAGAGAGGCAAACAACTTTACAAACCTGCATTCCTCTACTCCGCTTTTTCAAACGCGTACAAGCCGCTGCATCGAGAGACCGGCCACGCTCGCGGTGCATTCAAGTTCGACGCGAGCCGTTTACGTGTGCACGTATAATGCGATGAGCTCAATGAAATTGCGATCGCGATCATCTTCCATCGTCATGCGAAATCAATGCAAATGTGAACACGGTCGCCAGAATGGAATTCATAAAATTAGGAGACAACGCGAGTATACGTGAGTGCATGCTGGAACACATGTAATTTCCATTTTCACGTGTCACGTCAGTTAAAGATTTATAACAGTGCACGAATGGAAATGTCAGTCGCGAAATGTTTTATCTACCATAAAATTGCATTGGAAACGATTTATATATACTGAACTATACACAGCGATCGCAAATCGAAACACTTAGTCTCGAGACAAGGATCAAGTGAAACAACTACTATATTAATTAACACAAGAAAAATTAAACGAGAGAGAGAATATATATTATCGCGCAAGCAAATATGCACCTCGTTCTAAGTTGCTTTGGAATTGTTTTCTTCTAATGATACTAATCAGCATCGAGCGCGTATTTATCGGCATTGGTGTGCGCGATTAAATCGCGTTTTATTACTCATTTATAAATTTATTACAGTTCTAAATTTTATCACACTTTTTCACCTACGTTGTACACATCTATCTAGATTGAATTTGAGAGAAATATAGCTTTTACACGTAAATTTCTTTGCGACACATTCAGGCATAGCATGGAGCTTTCGATTCCCATCTATGGGTACTCTGCAGAACCTAGGTACCAACAGCCGACGGCGCAAACGGAATGGCCTTGCTTCGTCAGATTCGTGTAAGGATCTTCGGAAGAGACACACGATACACCTGCAGCCGGAAGTGATCATTCAGAAGGAACCGTGCTTGATTGTGACTCCGCCGTCGCCCGATCTCATCGAGGATAACTCGAGGTTCGTGTAAAATATTTAAATATTGTATATTACATATATATTTTGAAAGCATCAAAAATAACGGAAATATCAAAGAGATGAACGCAATTAACATTGAAAAATTATGGCAAATTTTAATTATTCAAAGCTTGTATAATTACATTTTGGATTATTAAATTTTGCCTACTTTTTTTACCTATTTGGATCGCCGTATAAAAGGATTAAAGAATTAATGTATTAGAGTTAAAAAATATAATACGTGCGAAAGACGAAGGCTGCGAGAACAAGAAATGATATGAAATGAATACGAAATGAAAGTGAATAAGGGATTAGGTATCGTGCGAGGGACCCAGTTTTTTGCTGAAGTCGAAGGCCCAAAGTTATAGCTTATGAATTAGCCTCCTTCGAGGATACATCGAGATACCAGTACAGGAGTATAATGGGCCTGACGACTCTCGAACCGGTTTCTCTCTCGATCTCTACCTTCAGAATGACGCACCCCGTTACCGTATATAACCGGCTAACAAATGCGGGAATTCCGTAACAGGAAAATAAAACCGGGAAACTATAACCGAGGCACCTGTCATCGAGAAACGCATCTTAGCCTCGGATATCGTGACCCATTCGAGAGAAAAATGCACGTGTCACTCCAAGCGTTACGGGATGATTGACGGATCGAAGAAACCTACAAATTTTCGAAATGCTTTCTCATGATTAATTTCGGCAATCCGTACAAGAATGCCTCGTTCCTAAATAAAAATTTAAAACAATATTGTCCGCGAGACATACGTGCAGAGATACATTTCTCTCGGGCGACTTTTGAGATAAATTCTGATGCAAATGCACGGCGGTCAGCAGCAGTAGTAACAATCCTCGCGAATATTACATTTACATGAGAAACTCCACTGACATTGTAGCCCGCAGGAAGATAAATGATTTTGCAACCTCTTCAAATTAGCTCTTCTTCAATCCCAATATCCAAGGGGCACAATTTTCACGACTACACAAGATTATTCCTGTATTTCTTTTATTTTAGTTACGCTTGTACGTCGAATTATCCTATGAGACTATATAAATTAGTTTTATTTATAATTTGTTTACAATTTCATTTATATATACGTATATTTTATTTATCTTATTCATATATATTATCGCATTGCATCTAACAATGTAATAATACGAAAATTCAATTATAATTTACACAATATAAATTATATTATCGTGAAAATTGGACACCAATTTTCAATTGTAGAGATTTGGAAGAAAAATATCTTGAGTAAGAAATTATATTTTAAAGTCATTCCTTATATACAACAGCCCAGTACATCTCGATGATGCCTTATCGAACGTTTCCGGATGACGCAAGCGCACCTTGGTCGTCGACCCCCTCCGAATATACCCTTGTCCGAGGAGATCAATAACCCTCGTATCGACGGAATAACCCGGTCGGAAGCGATAAAAGCAATGCACTTTTATTCTGTCTTACGTTACATCTTTCGATATGAGAAAATACGTAACGTGAGAAGCAGACATCATCGACACGTATATACTTCGATATCAGTCGTCTGTCAAAGCCACTCGCTTTGACGGACGAGAAGAAGGGGCGGGTGTAGAGTTGGAGCGGGTGGAAACGAACGAGGGCGATAACATCGCAGTAGTGTACCATCGGGGGTTCAAAAGTGCATGGCAATCGCGATTGTCGTCATTGGATAAATGTATAAAATGACCTTAACTTTTTTTTATTTACTCATATATGCAAATTAAAAAGGTACGAAAAAAATTTTAAATTGAATGATTGCTATATGCAGTATTATATTCTACGAGAATAAATAATCGCGCATTCGAATTTTTCAATAAACAATGACGATTTAATAAAATTAACAGGCCGTGTATGTCGAGCTATTTTCACACCAACGAGCAGCGTTATTTTCTACACGCTTGTTATCCGCAACGGCGTAGTCCCTCATCGCGCGAGACCAGCTCCGTCGGATTTAACTCGCCGGTTATCGCCGGCAGCGTATACGAACGGACAAAGAAGTCGACGAGAAGAAAATATTTTCCTTGGCACGCGCAACCAATCTCTTTCCTCTCTTTTCTCCCGCTCTTTCCCCACGATCTATTAATATCACTCGATGGTACCCCCGCGATACCCTGTGAAAATACGATCCTGCTTGAATCGCTGGTCAGTGGGGTGCGTGCGTGCGCGCGCGTTCTCTCTGAACTCGAGAGTCGCGGTCAAACTCTATCCGCCCGTCCGAAGAGTTGCACGGAGCTCTCCTTCTGGACTGGGATCTATGAGAGAGAACCTCGTCGGAGGTCGAGCACAAAGTGCAGAGATGTGAGCGACTGAAGGTCTCGTTCTAATCACAGGACGTCGGAGGAAGACAGTGACGCGAGGGTGAATCGCCACGCACGTTCTCCAAGTGAGCAAGAATCATCCCCAATAAAGACACTCGAAAACAACCTGTCCCCGATGATGGTGAGTACCTGATCACATTGTTACGAGCTGGTTATCATTGAAAATTAAATTTTGTTCATTGCTTGGGGAAACTGACGGATTGAATTAATTAAATTCACTGGAATCTATCTTCATGATTATGAATATTCATACGAGGATTTGACTAGACCTAATTAATTCGACATTGTACATCAAATGTCGAATACAATATCCACCCTTCACCGTTTCTCTGAGAAGGGGGTCGATTCATCTTTAAACAAAAATCGTTATCATACGCTAGACGTTATCATACATCATTCGCGAATTATATCAATTTTCAATTAATTTTGAAATCACATAAGATAAAATCTTGAAATTAAATGAGAACGAAGTTTTTACTCCTTCGTTTTTCTTTGAAACTTGAAGTTTCTCAAAAAAACTTATTATTTTCTATCGTTTATAATTCAAAACAATATGTTTTATTAAAAATCTTTGAATTGATAACTGATAATTTTTATCAAAAAATTATAAAATATATATGCCCTATCTAGAATTTGTATGCCATGTCGCATCTTTCATATTCGCGTAATCGAACACGTAATTATGGTTTGAGTTATTGAAGCGTCAGTTTCTTATCGTGCGATATATAGGAAGTAATTAAATAGAACGATACACTCAAGCAATGATGATAACCGAGCTACTTGACGTGTTGATGACGAGTCGCAGACGGCAATGTGACTGGGAGCTCAAGGCTGCTCTTGTTAAGCCAATCTTCACTGGACCGCAGACTCCGGTCTCTTTCTAGCATTGATTGCTACAATTGTCTTACGCGGAACGTTCGCACGATGTACTATTCGCTGTCTCTCTTCTCTCATTCCGAAAAATTAATCAGCGATACAAGAATGTACAAGCATGATTTATTCAAATCGTGCACAATGATAATGATTCATCATTTATATAATGTTAAAGAAAAGATTTATTGATAGAGTCAAGTTTTTGATTGAGGTTAATTAGACATTTTTTATTCGGTTTAATTTGGACTGCATATCTGCAACATTTCAATTTCTTTCTTAACATGCTAAAATAACATATATAGCAAACATAAATACTTCGAAATCCAAATAATATCGAAACGCTACTTTTATCGGATTTATTTCAAAGGAGCCACCTGAGGAATCCACTCGCAAACTCTTGGAAAGAGAATTGCGGCTTCTCGATCCTCGAGATCTACGATCGCACGCTTGGTACCATGGCAGCACGTTGCGCGGTGGTCGAAAAGGTGCGGAGGCGGAAGTGCCGAATGACGGAGACTTCTTGGTGCGTGACTGCGCCTCTCAACCCGGCAACTATGTCCTAACCGTACGATGGAAAGGTCAACCGTTACATTTCGTCATCAATCGAGTAAGTTATTATGATCAAATCGAGGAAGATCGCTTTGAAAATCCTAACCGTAACAATTGTTTTAGATTATGAAGCGAAACATCATATATTTTTCTTGTATAAAGAAATAAGTTTTTTCGAATATCATTCATATTCATGTTGGATAGATTGATAAAATTGTATCAGAAATTTCTCCCTTTTTATTGGTTTTCTATTAATAAATAAACATATAAGTTATTCAATATTTAAAATATTTTAAAGTCAATCTTCTAAAGATTAAAAAATGATGTAATTTTTGATAGGTCGTGATTCAGCCCGACACGGTTTATGAAAGGGCGCAGTATCAGTTTGAAGACGAGGCCTTCGATACGGTCGCCGATTTGATAACTTTCTACGTTGGCAGTGGTCGACCGATTAGCCAAGCCAGCGGGGCCCGGATCATCACTCCAAAGCCCAGATCGGTGCCACTGACATGCGTTGCAGGACCTACGAGTAATCAACACTGCTCTAGTCCTTCCTCCACTTCTCTGTCAACCGGTTCGCCACCTCGCTTACCCAGAAAACAACAACGCAGCCACTCTCTGACCGCTCAGCATCATGTTCCAGATCAGCACATAGTTCGAGACAGCAATCAACAAACAGGATCGCAATTACCTATCCAATCCAGTACTCTACCACGGGTACCGCCAATTCAGAATCAACCGCCCTCTTGTTCTCTGTCATTGGGTCGACAGAAGATCACTCGGGTGATATCGGATCCAGCGCTGCAACAGCAACAGCAACAGCCACCGAGTCTGAATCTTCAAAATACCATGAATACGGCGCCACCTAAGCCTCCCAGAGTGCCCTACATGCCAAATCATCAGCATCATCATCATCACCATCATCATCACTACCATCATCATCATCAAAGCTATCAGGCCTCTGGCAGCGACAGCGGGAACGGATCAGGAGACAGTGAATTCGAGACCAATAATTCTGGCGGTACTAGCAATCCCTCTTCTTCGGTGCCGATCAAAGGCGTGGTAATACGCAGCCATTATAACATCAATAACGATGGTATCAATGGCAACAGCGAATATGAATTATCGGCAGAAGAACAGTTGGTAGTAGCCGCACCATCTTTAGAGATTACTACAATGCTCGACATTGAGGGTTTTACGACATTACTGTTACCAGCCGGCGAACACAGACCTCTGGACCCGACAGCTCTGAGAGGAGTATCGGGCATGTTATTGGATTCGGCACCAAGAGTGCTCGCCTCTCATCTCACGAAGCTTGATCTCGAAGTGGCACTTCAACCGGGACCAGGAAACAGAAGCGGATTAAGTGGCATTGAGCTGGCAACCCTTCCTCATGGTAGACAAGCTAGAATGGACCTGATTGAGAGATCCGAATGCTTGAAACTATTAGTAGCGGTTACCGTGCTGGCTGGCGCTACGGCTATAGGTGAGTTTTAAAACTTTTTTACTTAATTTTAATTAATTCATTTTAATTGAATTTCGATTGTGATATTTATGAAAGTCACTGTCCCATGAGAGGGAAAAAAATATATTGAAAATTTATACAAGATCACTAAAAAGAGAGTACGTAATCTTTCTTGCTTCTTAATGACGATTGTTAATATCGCAGAAAGGGCGGCTACCATCAGCAAATGGATCAAAGTGGCAATTGACACTAAAACCGCGCTCGGCAATCTTTATGGCTTCTGTGGCGTAATGCTCGGCCTATGCTTGCCGCAAATTCAAAGACTGGCCAATACATGGCACTTGCTACGACAAAAACATACAGATGAAGCTTTTAGCTTCGAGGCAAAACTGAGACCTACTTTACGGGCTATGAACGAATGTACCAATCCGCAGGCACCTAATACAACGTTACCACATTTGCTACCGATCGCGCTACTTGGCGAACGTGGTCCCGAAGATGTTTTAGGTAATCACATAAAAAATAATTATTATTTGCAAATTAAATAATCGGTAAGTAAATAGAAAGTATCTTGCTTCATGTCATTTACATATTCGCATCATAATTGTTTTAAATATAGATATCTATTTTTGTTAGCGTTTTTTTTATTATTGTTAATTGATAATTCTCTCTTCCTTTTTTCTTTCAATACTACACTATTTCCTTATTCGACAAAATTTATTACAGGCACTGTGGCACCTTTCGGACTCACGGCAGCGATTCTTTCACCATGGGAAAATTCGGCATCCGATTGCGGCTTATCGATCGTCTGGTCGCACCTCGAAGCGGCTCGCAAACTAGCTGATAATTTGCCGCTTTTTCGCAGGAATGCAGAAATTGCTCTGGAGGGTTGCAGGAGCGACGAATTGTTATCGGACGCCTTTCGTACCGAATTTCACATCAAATTCTTGTGGGGTAGCCGCGGTGCTACTGTCGCTCCAGAAGAACGTCATTTGAAGTTTATTCAAGTCTTGGATGCAATGTATGACAAGTGTGCGGCGAGCGAAGTGTCCGCTTGAAAAATAAACCAAAGGATCTCAAAGATCTAAATAGGGAGAGTCTGAAGAGATAATTCTTTACGTAAGAATTCATTCTCTTCCTCGAAGTGTTCGGTGAATATCACCATCTTTCATTTTTTTAGATTTTTATAGTTACGAATGCGTCGGCTAACACGAGCCCAGAAGAATTTAAAACATCCTGTGTTAATAAAGTAGCACCTTATTGCTACTATAATCTCGAATCGTAGAGCATATCCCCAAAATATTTAATATTCTTCCGCCTAAATCCAATGCTTATTCCAAATCGTATAAGCAACAACACCCAAAGAATCGAGCGAGAGGCTTGAAGCCTACTTATGTATCATCAACTGTACTTAACTTTAATTAACAATGTAATTCTATAATATTATGTTATAAGTGTTGTTCATATTTGTTCATACTTAATATATAGATGAAAGAAGTATTACTCGTAACTTTATTTTCATCAAAATTCGTTCATTAAAACTCTCGAGGAAATAGCTTTATAAAATATTACATATATTTTTTGTTATATTCACAGATTCATTATCTCAAATTAAAATTTTAATTAAATTAATAATTAATAACTTGCAGTTTCCCGATACACAATGTGAAATGAATCATACTACAACTAATATCTTGTAATTACATATTAATTTAAAATACGAATTTAAATTATTTCCAAAATAATATTTTTAAAAATAATTACTCGCACGGTCAAACTTTTATTTTTTAACTAATTTTTTATATTTTCTATTTTACTCGAAAGAAATATTTACTGAAATAATTACATAATTTTCGCGAAAAGCATATAAGCTTTTTGAATATTTCATAAATGAAAATCTGTTTTTCTAATTTTCATTTCTAAATTATCTAAATAAATAGGAATAAATGATTTGTTAGGTTTAATCGATAGCTTGGGTTTGAATTATATTATAAGAGTGCCTTTATTTTTTTTCTACATGCTTTATGAGCAGAAATATTTCGACGCAAAGTCCGAATCTAGGTAAAATCATATTAAGAAACGTCGTCGTCGTCGCCGCTCTCAAAGCTACGGAGTGGGGATGGTGTCCGTCTGCAGCTTTTGACGCAAGAGGCGCTAGCAATCAAGTCTCGCAGATCGCTACTGAAAATTTATAGTTACTAGCACGCAGCGCGCGCTTCCACTTTTAGATGATCATTAAAAAAAAATTGTTAAAAGAAAAGTTAAAGTGGTGAGATCGATGGTGGTCCATCTCACCCAATAAACAATTGATTAATTTTTTATATTTTTGATRAAATTATTTAAAAAATATATAGTTTACAAGATATTTTATGTTCTATATCAAAATATAATATAAAATATTTCGTAAACTATTGATTTTTTTATATCTCTATTTTAATTTTTTTTATATAATTTTTTTACATAATATATATTTTTATATAATATAATTTTTTATATAATATTAATTATATAAGCAGAGTAATGATAGAAATCATATTACATAAAAATAATCATATACTTCCATTTTAACAATAATTATAATCTATATATTACTTCAAAAATTAATTTTTTAAAAAATCATTATAGTCTTCCTTCAGAYCATATAATTTTTAAAACATTTTTTCATATTTTATATATTTTTTGAGATATTTGAGATTATCATGTAAAATGTTATTTTATATAATGCTTTTTATTTATTTTTTATTATTTAAATTCTCAATATATAATATAATATACAATTAATATCGATCAATATAAATCAACACTAAACGTATATGTAACAATGTTT
>JANQDE010000004.1:4190942-4222806 GCA_037157785.1 Cephalotes varians
ACACACACACACACACATTCTCTCTCTCTCTCTTTCTCTCTCGTTCCCTCTCTCCCTCTCTTTAAAAAATACTTGTTAGCCGAGAAAGATGTTTGTAAATACGATCGTAATTATGAACGAAAAATTCTTTACAAATCAATCTACTTTCTAATTTCTGATCTGCCGCGGCTAACAAATATCTTTTTTTTTTTGTTTTCCTGTAATTTGTCTTGTAAATATCTCGAAGGTATATATTCATTAATTAATTAACCGTGTTAACTAGAACTAGTTCAATGTTTCAAAGTCGCGTCACAAAAATATTCTTCGGTCGTACTAGGAAATATTTAAACAATATTTGTTCGCTGCTAGGGTCTACCCTACCCTCTTTCCCTCTCCCCCGAAAGCGATACGCTATATCGATTGCATAGACGACCTCATCCCTCCCTTCCTCCCCGACTTCACCTTCTCGAAAATGCGCGTGCCGCATCACGGATACGTACGAAATTTTTCCCTCGTTCGCTTTACCGCAATGTTTGTTATACGTCACATAACATGCCGCGTCACTAATGAGATACAGGATCTATTGACTGACGTTCAAGTAACTAAGTGTGCTCGATAATATCTCGCGTAAATCCGTACATTTACTCCGTTTATATCTAGAACCAAATAACGACAAGTGAGACGAGCAGATATTGCGATTTCGGTGACTTTGAGTCTTCGAGCTCGTAATAGACTTTGTTAAACTTCGAATTTCTTTTTTCTTTTTATTTTCTCTTTATTTTCTCCCTCATTACGTCTTTTATGTTCTTACACTTAAATAATCGTCGTGTTTAGAAAATATCTCTCGTGTGTTATAAAAAAAGTCTTACCTTTATCGTCGACCGTTGTCTTTCTCGCATCTCGATGAGAGCTATATGATTCGAGCATTATTATTATTATTATTATTATTATTATTAGAGCGTTACGTTATCCAATTTTCTTTTTTGTCTCCTCGTCCGCGCTTTACTGTAATATATCGAGTGCAGTAGAGCGAGGACGTGAGAGACAGAACGAATAATTAATTAACCCGGCTGCGGTGGCGTGGTAGCGATATTCCAAGTTCATCGTCATTCTTATAAATAAATCAACGAATTGATAAAAACCGTCTGAAACATGTTCGATTTAACGATGTGTTATTGCGAACAACATCGCCGATCGCTCGGGGCGCAACAATCTAAAAGACGCTCGCGGAACGCGAGATTAACTAATTAACTTATTGTTAGATAACCGATCTAGCACGCCCTACACGATCGATGAGTCCGTGACGAGAAACGTGATTTCGCGTGCGCATGCCGGCGCGGTGAGGAGAAAGCGTCAGGTCGTCGCCGGCTTGGCCGTTAAAGGTACTCGACGATGTCGCACTTGATGGATATATTCGGGCAACTAGCTATATTCGAGCGATAGCCCCGCCTGGCAGTGCTCTTGTGCCGCTCGGTGAGGAGCTTCTGAAAGATCGGCAGAATTGTCAGATCCAGCAGTTCACCATCCGATACGGCGCTGTACATCTTCGATACGTTCACCGTGGAACCACCTGCAAGCGAAGACACCAAGGTCGAGGACTGTCTCAACGACGTTCGTGATTCTCTACATACTTGGTTGCATCTGCGCCAAAATCTAACACGCTCGATGTTATACCCTTTGTTCTTGAAAGCAAATATTCGAAATACATTTAGACACGATGTCCGAACAGACGTTTTACGTATACGTAAATTCGCATGTATTTCGGCATGTCCCCTTAACGTACTCGAATAATGAAGGTATGAATATTTCGTGAGGTTCGGATAGGTAATTATCTGATTGCATTCAATTAGCCGGATATTAATTAATAACTTCACGCGTGATTATACTGCTATTCGGACATATTATATACTTTATTAATTTGACAGCGATTTCGTTAATAACGTTTGTACTGCCTTAACATAAGTATTTATAATTTATCTCGTGAGATGCGACAGCTGCTGAGCATGATATATAAACTCAAACGCAACAATTATTAATTTATTTGTTGTCAACATTTTTAAATTTAATATTTAATATCACGAAATCAATACTGAACAAACCGATAAGATGATTTATGTATCCAAATAATTGCTGCTCTGATTCTTTGATTCTCTTATTTTCAATTATTAATCCGATATCTCACAGATTTTTATCGTAGAAAAATCTACCGATCGAACTTGGTTTTGGCGTAAATGCAACACTATTTTTATACAACAAGAAATTTGTATTTTATCAAAATGTCGTAATAATTTTATGCAATCTTAAGACTTAATTATGGAAAACTAATTATCCATATAGCTATAGATTTGCTAAATCATTAGAATTTCTACTTCTTAGCGAATTTCCTGCTTTCCGTGTACGTTTCGGAATTACGGACGAATTTTTTCTTTCCGTGTACATCTCCGGCCATTCCACAAATTTCAGATGCTGTACGGACACTTGATCAAGAGAGACGTTACCGTTCACGTCGCCGCTTCCATCGCGCGGATTCACCGGAACGTGCTTGCCGTTGTGCATCGTTGCTACATTCGGGGTACTTTGCACATACTCCAGCCGCGCCTGATGGCGCAGCCTCGATCCAGCGTGCCGGCACATGCGGCGCGCGACGCGGTGCGAGCACTCGATTATGGGGTGGCCGCCACCGATGTGCAGCCGCAGGCACTTCTCCCGCGTGCGCTCCGACATGGAACGCTGGATGATCGTCGACATTGACTCGTCGTATTTCCCTATCAACAGAACACCCGACATATCGCCTCGCGTCCACGCACAATGTCTACAAACGTCTAAGAGAAAGCTATCCAAATAAATCAAATCTCGGATGCGGATGTCGGATAACTCAATCACTTAAAGTTAAAACACAACGTTTGTCTCAAACAACAATAGTTAGTGTAGCACGTTGTTTGCAGAAGTTGTAGAATAAATAGTACTCATTAAATCAAATAAAAAAAGCTTAATAAACGCAAATCAAAAAATTAAAACATATCTTTAAAAAAATATTAATATAAATATATATAATACATATAAAATATATATAATACATATATTTTAATACATATATTTTATATGTATATATATAATATTAATATATATATATATATATATATATATAATATTAATATTTATATTTATATTATAATATTTATCAAAAATTTTTTTATTCAATTGAATACCGTTTACTCTAAAGTTTGAATCCTTTTTGAAACACTTGTGCATATATTCTTGCAACGTTTAAAATATTGATATTTTTAAAAAGCATTTTACGATATGCAAGAATTAAATATACATATAAAATTCATTTTCTGTAATGAAAATTTTACTTATGTATGTCATTAATTACCAACCACGGAAAATAATTCGGGGAGCACTGATTCTTACCAGCGTGCCGATGATTCGGCACGTATTGATGCAATGAAAACGGCATCACGTGCTCGATGTAACTTTGCTCGTGGAGCTCGCCGAAGGAAACGTTCTTAGTCGGCGGTGGTGTCGACAGTTTCGCTCTGCGCTCGTCTTTGCTCCTCCTCCTCACGCGGCACACATGTCTCGCGATCTCGGTCTCTTCCAGGATCACGGAGTCGCTTTCCTCGACGACCGGCGGTACGAAACCGTAGCGCGTGGTCACGGCATCGTTTGGCAGCGGTTCCGGGCTCCTTTGGCGCTTCAGCAACGGTTCGCCGTCCTTGGCCGCTTCCAGGGGAACGCTCTTGCGCCGCAACACGTCCGCGCCACACGTATGCTTCATATGCGTCATCGTCGTCGTTGTTATCGCCGTTGTTGTCGTTATCGCCGTTGTTATTAACGATAGCGACAGTGACGTCGTGTCCAACGCCACCTCAGGGCCCGGAGAAGAGCTCTCCTCGATCGCTTCGCTCATAGCCATTCTTTCGTTGTCGATGTTGATTGACGTGGCCTTCGAAAGGGATGCCCTTTTCCTAAAACAAGCACCACGCGACTATCCTGAGGATGGACGGAGAACCGAATGCACCGGTGATTTCCGAGACAAAATCAACAGGGTAGATGAATTATCGAAATATTTAATTCTTTTTTATCCTAACTTTTGAAAAATAATTGAAAAAAAAAACAGATAAATTATAAGTGATTTTAACGGCAAGGAACATCATTTAATGAGCTAACACATATTTCTGAATTGTATTTTTGTAAGGTTTCTATTTTATATATCGTCTTGTAGAACACTGAATTCTCTCAATGGTCAATCGAAGCAATTAATTACTTTTATCAAATAATGTGTCTATTACAATGATCAATTTAACTACAAAAGTCCGTTAAAGGATTTAGATTCAAAGATGAAGTTTGATATCAAACATGATTACATACTTTGCTACTTGATCCACGTTGACGTAATCACCTTCTGGCTGCGAAACGGTTGAAGAGTTTAAGCTGCACATGGACATTGAAACATCGGTTGTCTCTGTGGTTATCGATGGTCCTGTCAAATAAATAAACCAAAATTATTAATATCGTGATATAATATTATCCAGCTTTCGACATGTATTAAACTGGCTCAGAGTTTGCAACTTGTCCATTAATACTTGTTTTAAATAAAATTTGTAGTCCGGAATATTTAAAAAAAGAGATTTTCGAAAAATTTTCTTTTACGTGAAAAAAATGTATTAAAGTTAATATAAATTTTGATTGGTAATAACACTACTTTGAAACACAGTGCAATTCCGTTTTTAATTTTATTCGTCAAACATGGTAATCTTTTTTGAAAAAACACTATGTTTACCTTCTTTCTTAACAACCTCTTCCAGTTTCGGAACCGTCAACGTATCGACCATCTCTTGCGTTTCACTCTCAATCTCTTCGCCCATTCTCCTTAAAAATCCCTGAAGTAATATGCAAGATAATAAAATAACTTTCTCTGGTACGCGCTCGATATGAACATTTCTGGATTAAGTAGAATATCGAGCTTAAATGTGCGTACTGGGAATCCATCGGGATAATTTTAAATTGTTATTTTCTAAGAGCAAACTGCATGAAGCAATGATGTCGTGATTATTTATATATAAGAATTAAGGATGGAACATTTGTTTTTTCGTTTAATTAAAGACCGCCATCCGCCGACTTCCTTCAAATTAGTCCATTAGTGAATGAATGTTTCATTAAACAACATATACTTCACCAAGGAAACATTTTAGTGAAATTGTTAAACGAAAATAAACGTAGAATAATAACTCTCTCTGCGATAAACGCAGACGATTATTACCGTTATTATATAAAATATATATGATACATTTTCTATTTTTCTTTATTTTTATTTAAGACTTAATTTTCTCTTTCAATAAAGCTCAACTTTGATGCTGAACATAAAAAATCGATCCTAGATTTGTCGCAGAAAGAACAAAGATGGTTTTGCGACAGACTGCGTAACGTATCCCTTGTGTAACAAGTTCGTAACTTTGGCGAAGTAATACTTGCTGTAATGCCATTTAGAAGTTTGATGGCTGGAAAAGCTTACCTGAAGTTCGGAGTCCTTTTGCAACAATTGACTCCGGAATTTTTTATTCGTTAGCTTTGCCTCCTTCAAACGCTCCTCGAGTTCGCTGACTGTCGAATCCCTTCGTATATTCAACATCGGCCTCAGAGTCGCCCTGGTCCGCTTATTTATCACCCCTTGTGGATTTCTGCGTAACTCTATTACCTGAAAATCCCAAGAGACTTACTTGTCTTCGCCGGTCTCATCCCGAGAATAGATAGAAACATTTATTATCGCTCTAGGGCAAGAGCGATAATAAACATTTCCTTTAAAAATATGCGTATAAAGAAAACATGAAATTTGACGCTTTAACGATTGTGTTATAAAATTAGCATAAAATAACAAAAAAAGAAAATTACATAGCTAAATATTATATATAATGTAAACAGTAAATATATATATAAATACTCTTTTTCTAATAATATAAATTTTGAAAATAAAGATGACATCGCAGATGTGATTAAAAAGTTTTTCTTTAAATAAGTATTGACTTAGAATTCCGGGCAGATTCTGAAAAAAAGTTCTGCAAAGATTCTGTGCTGTAATAAGAAGATTGCTAAAAAGTGAACGTGCGTCAAATAGGGAGTACCAAACAAATCAATAGTATCATGTTTAAATGAAACGAGAACTTTTGTAAAACTTTGTAATTTAAAATCCGTTTGACAAAGTTTCAATTGCGGAAAATGCTAAACAGAGAACATTAAGTAATCTCGTCCTACGATCGAAGATCAGTCAATTTAAAATGCGAAACGACGTGAGACAAAAACATACCTTAGGAATAAAAACCAGACAAAGAGTGGCTGTACTACAAAATATAATGAACACCGCCAACATTATAAACATGGCATCTTGTTTGTCAGTCAGCACGAAACTTATAGCTGCACCGGTGACGCACATTATAACAACGTTGTACACGCTCATTCCCACATATTTACTGTCATTTAATGCCGGTATACTAACGTGCCGCGTTTCCCATGCCAGAAAGGCACCGAATATCTGAAAGCCGGTCGGGTGAGTGCCTATCGTATGCCATTTTATCCGCTATGACGCTTAGCGATGAGCTTAACTTACCATTAAAAGGCCTTTGTATGCATATATGCAAAACAAATAAATATTCATTTGATTGCTCTGACAATACTCGTTTTCTGGGATGATTATTATATCCTCGCTGGAAGGGTGATGCTGCAATCGAGAGGCAATCCGTGTATTAACGAGCATTATCGCGAATTCACAAATTATGATAGAAAATAGAGCCAGGAATGCCGAAATTTGTATAAGCGTATATTTATTGGTATATATATATATATATATATATATATATATATATATATATACTTTTGCATATTTTGTACTCACATAGGGCTCCATTTGTTTTATCGCCCGATAAAACGGATCGGCCACTTGCCATGTTGTCATGATCGTGAGATCGACAGCCAACAATATCCCCACGACCATGAACAATTGATAATCTTTTATTACCTGAATCACGCGGTACGAGCTCGTTAACATTGAACACGAAAATGCGTGCGCTGTAGCTACGATCGTTAACGAGTTACCTTCTTATTGAGCTTCACGTCAGTGAATATGGAATGTACACGCCACGTTTTCGAGAACATGGAGCCGAAGGCTAACGAGAAACCAGCCATCAACAACCATGCTCGGGCCGTACAGATATATGGGAACGCCGCTACGCTCGATAATTGCGAGTCTAGTCCGAGGAAGATAACGCTGCTGTAGGTCAGCATACAACCGATGATGATGAGGTTGTTCAGGTGGGGCGATGACATTTTGATGTATCTGTAATATTGAGTTTAGCGTGTGAAGTTTACGTTGGTTCCCTGGGACTAGAAAAATAATCTGGGAACCAAATGACGAAATCGTGTTGTTACGCGCGTGTTGTATATTACGGCGGAGCCGTCACCTTTGATTTCTGTATCTGATATTGATGGCGAGAAAAACGGATGCCAAGACGATTCCGACACTAGCGGCCGAGGCTAGCCCCGCGTACAGCGTGATGTCCACGGTGGAGTGCTCGATGATGCGAACCGTCCTGTCTTTCGGCGGCGATTTGCCGTTCCAAAGGGGGACCTCTCTTCTGGTTAGATTCAGAACGCCAGTTATGCTATCGTACTCGCCTACGTTTACCTCGCGGCCGTCTAAAAGGACGAATTCACATTCGAGCAAGAATGCACCGATAACATTCTTATTTCATATTAAGGACTTAATTTCGAAGCGATCAATTTTTAACATCCGTATCTGTATTATTATTAAATTGAATCGGTCGTGAAAAAATATACACACTGATCCGTAAGTTACATCACTGATGCACAATAATCGATTATTCGAATAAAAAACAGTGCTTAATTGAAACTAACACAAATGTATTTTATCTATATCGCAATTGAAAAAATTCTTTTGTTAAATTAAAATTGCGATTTCCACACATTTTTCATTTTAATTCCTTTATTAATTGGGGTACTATGAATGCCAGTCTCTGAAATTTATTTTGAAATAGAAACTTTAATTTATCTGTTTAATTCTGAATACAAAATTCTCTCTCTTTCTCTCTCTCTCTCTCTCTCTCTTGATTTCTCCCTTTCTCTTCCTTTCCCTTCTCTTACGCCAATATAATATCAAGAAGTAACTTACCCAGAAATTGTTTTAGAAGAATGTACGCTTTCCTCTCGTTGTCGTAGAAACGGACCGGTCCCTATAAAATTTTATATTTCTCACATCTATGTCGCGTTATTATACAGGACGGTTACCACAGGCGATCGGGATCGTGGGTGAATCGGATTTTAAAATAAAAGCCCGCTCACCGATTCAACTCGCTATCAACTCATGCCAATTTGCCCTGCTAACTCGCCCGGCGGTTTGCCATGTTTTTGATTTCGTTTTAATTTCAATTCGGTTCACCGCCGATCGGTCCCATTCTCCCGCTCTGTTATTGCTACCATACATACACGTATGCATCCCTTTTCGCTAAAACGCGCTCAACCGTGGCGTTGCAAAGCATTGCGTTACGGGTATATATACGAATAAAAGAAAAACGAATAAAGAGAGAAAAATGAAAAAGAAAAGAAAAAAAGCAACTCATTAAGTTTGCCGGTAACGCTCGCGCGGTTAGGCGCATGTAGAAAAGTGATGTCTGCGCTTGAAGACACTCGGGGTCGGGCAAAAAGACGGTCAAGTGTAACACGCGCGCCCAGTACGAATGTTGATTACTGAGGAACGCGGCCTCTGTGTTTCTCCGCATCTCTCTGTTCACGACAGGCACAAAGTGCCGGGAGCTCGTCGTCGTCGAGCCCACGCGCTCGACGATCGAAAGCAAGGGTTGTCGCTCGTCTAATGAGAGAACGTAAAGACCCGTTCTCCAATCTTCGTCTTTCTTTATAAACGTCTTCTTTTCTTTTATTTTCCGTCGTCTTTTTAAGCGAGTTTCTTCCGATTCCACAATACCCGAGGGCAGTCACAGCAACAATGGATACCTCAATGCCCTCGACACAAATAACAACTTGGCGAATTGGAGTTAAGTACGCGAATCAATCGAGCGCGGGAAGAGAAATATTTTGCTTTAAGCTACGGAAATTATCGTTAGAAGGACTAAAGTAAAAGGTGATAATTCCAGCAAAATTCTCTCTTTCTCGAAATACAAATATCCGCCACAACGCGTATTAATCGTTTTGAGAATTTACTGAAGCGATTGTAAAAAAACATTTAAACAGAGGTTCTATATTAATAAAAAAACGATCATATAACTATGAGAAATAAAAATTATTATTTTTTATCAAAAATTCTCATCGTAACCTAATAAGCTGTATACAATATTTTGAGAAAACTTAAAAAAAAAAGAAGATAAAACGCTTAAAATTAAAAAGAAAAATTAAATTATATATTTGCAGTGCATTTTCAATGTTCTTTGAACTCAAAAATTATTAAGAAAGATATTAGGAAAATAAAACTTGTAAAACGTTGAAAAGTCTTAATCTACTATAGTTACCTACTTTTTAGACATTTTTTAGAAACTCACTTTAGTAATCATTGGCATCAACAAAGAGAAAACACCTCAAAATCGTTATTTTTTTAAAAGAGAATTACTTGGTTTTCCTTCCGAGAATTCTCTGTTTATCAACAGAAGCAAGATGTTTAAGTAAATAGATTAGAGTTGCAATATCTTTTTAAAGGTTTAAAATCATTTGTTACCGATAAAATAAGAGCGGAAAATGTCATCTAAACTTTGCTTATCCAAGATAATCTCCCTAGAAAACTACAGCTCTTTGCGCTTGTTATGTGGCACATTCTATAACGACATTTTTAGCACTAAGGATTTTATGTCGAATGACATTATCCGGTTTGTGTTTGGTGCACGAAGGAGAAGGGACGTCGTTGCGGCGAAATTGCGAGGCGGAGCAAGCAAGCTTACCGTGACACCGTCGAAGCTTGTATTCCTGAGGGCATCGAGGAAGAGCTTCTCCCACAATACGTCCCTGTACCGAAAGTCGGATATAGTCTGGTTACGATGGAAGTGTCGTATCCTGCGCGCGACGTGTTTTACAGCCAACGCGACCGTCCAGATACCATCGTACGTGTATCCGTGGAATCTGGAGTACTCAGCGCCCCGTCTCGAGTTGTACTCGTCTTGATATTGGTCCGGGGTCTGGGAGCGAAACGCATCAAATCGAATGCATGAAAACGCAACAGGCGTGTGCCCTCGCTCATGACAAATCTCAAAGAGTCCTATATACATATCGTTTTCGTTTGAATCGCTCTCGATCGCTCCGAGGCGCGATTAAACGCAATTTTCGGGGATCCGTATTCAATCAGAAAAGCATTCGAGTACGTATACATATGTATACGTACGATATCCGGAACGCTATGCTCCATCTACGGATTCTTCAGCCAATCTGGATCGCGATTCTTCTGTAATCCTCTCGGAATCGTATTCACAGCCATTCACGTGGAACGTCAAGAAATAACATTGCGTCGTGGAAAGAAGACTCAGGAAGCGATTAAGTTACATTTAACGGAAATGATCTTTCGACCAATTCTAATTTAGAGGTCAAATAATTTTCAAGTTGAATCAAGTTGAATAAATTGGAGCGATCCGCGCGGATTTAATCGAAAACCAACACTACAACTTTATTGGGATACTCACGATTCCGGACGTAGTGTGCTGCTCCTCGGTCGTCAGCGGGAGCAGATCCGTCAGGATGACACCGTGAAGAGCCTCGGACAGCTCGGAGGGGGCACATCCGCCACCCGGGCGCAACCACCACTCTCTGGTGTAAGTCCCGATGATGACCCACTGATACTTTCTGCCGTATAAGCCGAACCTGTAAGCCTCGCAGAATATCCGCCTAGCCCACGCTTCGTTGAAATTTCCCAGGAGGATTCTCACGTCCCTTTTCTTGAGCTTTTCAAGCGCCGTTGTCACTTCGGTGGCAAAGCTCTGCGTCTCTAGAAGCTCCATTTTGCTCTCATCTAGGTCGGCCACCAACCGATTGTGCACCTGGAAACGCGATTCGCAGGGAAGATGTGTGACTCGAGAGAGAAAGACCTTCTGCCGTTTTCAATCCGAATGCTTATCACGTGCTATAACGTGAGCGCATTCGCGCATTTAGCTTGTTCAAGCAGGCCGCTAGCGACGGCAAATCTCCATTTATAATGTAAATGGAACAGTTGCTGCATATACATCACCCACGCCCGCGAGCGCGCGTGGAAAACGACGCGCTCTCGCGACGGGATTAATTAACCCTTTCATTTCTCCGAATTGCTTCCAACTGTCGAGAACCGTTTGAATCGCTTTCTTAATAATATCTAACGCGGAAAATAAGAGAGATTTTCAAAAGATTTCCTGTTTTCTTTTTAATACACATCGAATACTTGTAACCTATAGAATGTATTATTCATTGTAGGGATAGAATTATAATTATCAATTTTAATTACGTTTGCAAAAAAAGGTTCCACTTCGAAGGGACCAAAAGTATACAAAATTTTAGATTTTATGAATTCGCTTTTTCTTTCTTTTTTCATTCGGCTTTATTATTGATGAGTATTTTCTCGATCGCTGCATTAAGATTAGCTTTACCAGTGCGTATCTAGGCTCGTTCTGATAAATCGTGCCCACTCGGGTCCAATTGAAATGCAGGAGCAACGCCACTCGCGGTGCGTTGAGGGCGTTTTCCGACGGCACAACCCTAAAGAAATTCGGGAAACTATTGGTTGTGAACATAGGATGGGTGTCCGCGTAGCTGAGCTGCAACAGTAAGGATAGAGAACAAATATTGGTAAGAAGTCACATCTCTCTTACGAACTTCATGTTTGCTTCTGTTTTTTCCCCTCCCCACTATGCGTGTGCACGTATCTGTGTAGTATGCAAATAAGCAGAGGAGCAAGAAGGAGAATAGTCTCCCGCAAGTCATGAATATTTACAACAACGTTTTACTGTCGCATTACCTGCGTAAGGCGCCAGTGCTTCGAGGCTTTCGCTATCGGATCCGTGACTTGTGTGCAAGCACCGCCAAAGAGTATCACCTTGTGCGGCCCGTTGTGCATCATGTCAAAGAACGCCTTCATCCCAACGGCAGCACTACACTGCAATACACGATTTGTTATCTATAACGTATGTTTCTGTTAATATTTTCGTATTATGAAAGTATGAAATTTCAAGGCGATCTCAAGAATCTAAACGAAAAGAACGGTTTTTCAAGTTAATTTAGTTAGATACAGATCTGAAAATAATCTTGTTTGATCATCAAAATAATTTATTACATAGTATACTTACATTGATGGCAAAATTGCAAAAAGTTTTAACATTCTTCAACTAATTTGAATGTCTTACATAATTATTTTGATCCAAACAAAATTATTATCTATAGCTAAACTTTTACATACGTCAATAAAATCTTTCTGTAAATAATATGTTTGGTAGAAATCAGGAAAATATTCAAAATATGACAAAATACATCCAAATGAGAAACAATTTAAATATCGCAAAAAAATATTAGGCGCAATATTGCGTCGTATGTTATTTTTTCTCATGTTTTCACGGTTTATGTTTGCGTCAAGATGAAAAATGATCATTTCTTATATCGAAAATCCTCTTTGAAATTTGCAGAATCAACAAGTGTTTATTGGTGTATAGCCAGAAAATAGAGAAGAGTGAAGAATAGATGCTAAATTGATAGAGAAGGATGAATATTATCGTAATGTCGATGTCATCCTAATTGCGAAAAATTATCCCTAAAATTTACGCGAAATTAAAATTGTGATATTAATAAATGCGAGTAACACTCTTCAATTTTATTTACCTCAGAATAGGAAGCACAGAGAATTTTAACTCATATCATAATAGTTTTTTATAATAAAAATAGGGAAAGTATTTTAAATATTTCATCGAAAGGAAAAACTTTGTTCTCGAAAGTTGAATTTTTGCAGGAATAAATTTAATGCAAACGGATATAAGCACTTTGTGCGTTGTAGCTGAAATAACAGTTAAAGCAGACAGGAATGATCTTTGAACTAAGAGTTATCTCGGTGACGGATGATCATTTGAACTGACATCGTATATTCCGTTTGAGTCACGATGTCTACATATTCCTTTGATATCAGCACCGTTTTGAGTGTTTTTTTTCACGTGGAAATTGATTTCAACGTATCGCTATATTCTCTTTGCGTTCACCGTGGATGACCCCGTTCCGAAGACAAGATGTAAAAGGATATAATTGTACAGATGAAAATAGGAATTCTGACTGGACAGAAACGGGACAAGTCTCTCCTCGCGTCCCTACGAAGCGCTGAATCTAAAATGAGCAGTCTGAGATTTCCAGAAAATCAATCAAGATTATTTTCAAAATAGATATTGTGCGATTCGCGCCAACAACATTTTCTGAATCGCTTCCGTTGATACTCCGCCATTATCTTTCCCCTCTATTTTCCATCCTCATAATTCCGTCGCACACAAGTTACTTATTATCTCACCTTAATTCTTTATTTAAAAATTCATAAAGGAAAGTACTGTTCCCTTCAAAATTTTTTAAAAATTATATCCACATCCGCTACCTTTCATCTCACCGTTTATTGCATGTCCCCTCGTTCTATTTTCCATCGATTTCCGATACACTGGTTATCACGGAGCAGAGATAAAAATCCGTCCTTGGAAATTACGTTACGAGAGAAAATCATGCAATTCGAGGAAGAACTCTAAGTTCATTAGTCGCCATTTAACGATCACCATACCAGAGATCTAAAAAGAAGCTCATAAGAAGAATGAATCCGAGCTTGTTTCAAATACAAGGCGCTACGGAAACGAGGAAAGACATCGTTTCATTGATCTCGAAGGGCGAACGAGGGCTGCCGCATTGTCGTAGCGAATGATAAAGAATAATCTGCCATTACAAAAGAAAAGGCGGCATCTTTTTGCGCATAGATATCTCGGATTAAATTACGAAAGCAATATCGATTCAACGAGGTGGCAGATACCTTCATTATGCGATTGCATGTCGTGGAACGCCTATGTGGAAAATTCGTCGCGTCAAAAAGCAGCAATTTCCTTCGTGAGAGAGAATGAAGAAGAATTAATTTTAAACTGCATCGCCCGATTACACAGTTGAATTAATCAAATGTGATGCGCATCGATCGACGAGCAAAAAAACTGCTCTCAGTGAAAAATATACGAAAATAACCAGACGCGTCTACACACGTATTTACCGTAACTACTGATAGCATACTTGAAAATACCACGTGGTTCGATTGTGCAACGATCGTACACGGCTCACAATATCCTTTCAAGTAATCGGAAGCGATTAATCTTTTCCGTCTTCATACAAGCTGCTCCACTTTTTGTCGTCAGCTCAGCTTCCTCCGGGGCTAACTTCGAGACTCCCATAATTCGATATGTCTGAAAGTCTCAGCGATTTTCCGAGCGCGCCGTGTCGTAAATCGCGACACAATTTTCCGGGTTGAGCGAACGAGAAATTATGTTGAAGAAAAAAACGCTGCTTCATGGCTGTTTACCTTCTATTGTGAAGAAAAGAAGATAATGCTATATTATGTGGCTATGCACAGATTAACGATTATATATATGTACATATATATAAAGCGCATCGTGCTTTATCGAAAGTACGTCGAGTATATTTAACGACATAATCTTGTAATCATTCTTTTATTCCGGTCAGCAGACACTTCGGGTGTAAAGCACGCATGTAGAAAATTTCCGATTGATCTCTATATCCATTCTGATATATTTCGCGGGACAGCCGACAAAAGAGCAAAATAAGCTTAAATCGCAAACAACAATAACACTCTATATTTTTGTTAAAAGTGCAATAAGCATCTTTCTCTCTCTCCTCTTCACTTTGACGCGAAACAAAATTTCACGTTTCTCTCGCGGTTGGATGCTGTAAATGAGAAAGAGAATAAGTACCGAAAATATCTTACGTCGAGTGCCCTCCGCAAATCCTTTCGTTTCTCGAAATGAGAAAGCTGTGATTTATACCGTCCTATAATTCCGCTCAACGACTCGCCCGCGCATTGTTTTTCATAGGCATCGCGCCATAGCACGCTCGCATAAATTTCCATCCATAATTTAAAGCGTGCGCGGCCGCGTGTGCGTTCGAGCGTTCGCGGATCCGCGCCATCCCCTTCGGATGCAGACGTCAGCCATGAAGGGACCTAATTCCGCGAGACTCGCGCGCGAGTTCGTATGGGTTTGTATATAGTTCTAGACGCTACAGAGAAAGGTAAACGTAAAGTTTTCCCCCTCGAAGTTGCAGTTGCGGTCGGGTATCCTTGACTCGAGTGTGCGCTCCTACTATAGCAAGTTTTCTCCGTAATTTCCCCTTTCTAGTTCAGGACTCAAGAGACGGTTGCGTACATGCAGACGGAAACCAGAACGTCTTGATGTCTAAGGTCCGCGTCCGAAAAATGTACACGTTCGCGGTGAGGTAGAAACCACGTAGGACAAGCGCACGAACACATCGTTGCGATAGAATCGAACCGCGAGATCGGGGAGGATTCCGCGAAAATCGCGACGATCGCTGCCGTCGCGATCGCGGCGGTAAACAACGCGATAAATCGTCTCGCGTCGATAGTTCCTAATTCAGCGGAAATTGAGATACAAGTGGCGGTTGCTGGCTGAATGTATCGACCGATGCGCAACATCGGCGATGGCTGGCAAAGGCAAAGCCCAACCCTCTCTTCACGTCTCGATTCTCTCGCCCTGTCTCTCTTTTCCTCTTGGGACAATGCGTTCACCCGTCAAATATTCTCGACAGATCCAAATGCATCACGCGCGAATTTTGCTCGGCGCTACGATTTTGATGAGTTTAAATCTCGATTCACAGAGTGGGAAAAACGTATTCCGCGTCTGTCCCCATTACCATTACCCGAGTGGAGATCATTTTCGCGCGGCTGTAACACGGTGATTCGTAATAACGACTTTATGTTTCAGTTTCGATGCGCCGAGCGAATCGGAGCGTGTTTTAAAACATATAATGTAACAGGGTGGCGCATACGAAAAAATCAATATTAATAAAAGTTTTATTAATAACTAGCTAGCGAGTTACCCGTACTTCGTACGGCCGTTTTTTACTGATGCCGTTTCAAACGAAAATAAATATTTAATAATTAACAAATTTATTAATTGATTAATTTAAAAAAATGTTGTTACCTTTCTAAAAATATTATTATCGCTATAGAGCTACGAAGGAAGCAATAACGCCGTGTCTAGTGTTAAAATTTCAAATAACTTGGTGCAGCTGCATTTAAATAACGCTGTTTTAAATAAATAAATAAACGGAAAAAGGATAAAAAATTATTCAATTAATTATTGTTGCAGAATTATCAGCGATTTTTTAAAGACATTTTCAATTTTTAATTAATATTGTTTTAAAAAAATAAATATACGTATTTAATTTTTATTAGAATAAATAAAAGAATAACGGATGTCACGTTCGCCACCGAGGAGACCATTTCCAGCATACTAAAAAAATAGTAATAACATTCGTTGACCCACTAACCCATTAAAAATATAATTGTGAAGAATTTCATTAGATTTCCCATTGTGCAGTGTATTATTCTCTGAAAAATTTTAATAGCAAAATCCGAGGTGCGAAATTTCCAGAAAAGAGGAGTCGAGGTAACGCTCGATAGATAATGGCGTGAGTATGGTCGCATATGGCGCTATTTTTATGCACTTGACGTCGAGACGCTGCCGTGTGATAATAATAACATAGCAAAATAACTTTTCAGGATGTAATAATGCTAGCATTGAGCTATCCTTCCGCGAGCGTCAATCTGTACAAAATTGACGCGACAAGACTGCTTTAAAAAATCTGATAATAGATTTCGAAGAAAGAATGAGATCGATTTGCGCTTTTCAGTCTACAAGATATCAGATGTCTTATTTGAGATTTTGCGATAAATACGTATGTACATTTTCCATTTCTTTCATTTTCTAAAAGTTTCCCAGCGATAAAAATTGATTCGTTCCTTGACCTAAATTTCAGCATTGCATTTTCGTACACTGAAAAGTCCAATTCTATTTCCATTATCTTAGTTTCTACTGATATACATAAGAATATTTTTGAATAAAACTTAAACTTAATACTTTGTATTGTTATCACTAAATCATGAATCATGAATCATGAATTGTTAATTGAGTTGAATTGATCGATAAAAAGGTACATGTACGTTCATAGTTGCTTAACTGAGAAAGACTGATGGAAACAGGTATAGTTTCTCTATTAGCGGATATGATTGTGAACGATAAATCTACGATGACGTTGCATAAACTCTGAATCTTCCATCATCCCTTATCGGTTTCTTATATGGGTTCAGCACTATGTACATACGTCTAATGATGAAACATATTTTCTTCTCATAAAAGTCCGCGTATTCACCAGTGAGTCACATTTTGTTCTCAGGTTCTACGCGAGTTATATGGATTTTATACATACAAATAGAATGTTTCCATCCCTCGGAGCAACATTAGTTTAACCAGTTTTGTTATTATGTTATGTATTTTCAAGGAATTTCTTACAGGAACATGCAAAAATACCATTCGATAGTTTTGTTACGTTACGTTTTTAAAGAACTCTTGTAAAGTACAAAAATCCCAATCGTTCAACAGTTGAGATCTGATTTATAATTTTTGTAGACGTACAAAAATTTTTATAGATAAAAGAAAAAGAATTTAATAAGTGATTTCGCGATTGTATTGTAACCTAATTTTATTATACAACGGCGCTATTAAGCAGAGAATTAGATATAATATTACGCGTTAAATAATTATAATACGTTTTAAGATTTGAAGATTCTTTATACAATCTCATATATATCCATATTATCCATTTTTTTAACAATATTTATTGTAGAGTTTTATGCGATGGTTTATATTACAGAAAATTATTTTTAAAGTGCTTTCCGTGATTTTTTTCTTAAAATAAAATTTAAAAACTCCCTACATTTATCTCTCTACTTCGCTACGTTATAGGATATTGAATCTCTTTACAAATTGATGTTTCATTAAATACATTTACTACCAAAATTGGAAGCTTCCAGGTTATTAAAAATGAAGTAGGATTTCATAGTACTACTTCTTCCCTTACGTAAATTAGATTCCTTGCATTTCAATAGAAAGCAGAAAAAATGAAGGATAAAAGTCATTTTTATGAAAAGTCTTCAGGAATTCTGATCAATCATCGTTTTTAATTTAATCAAGATTGAGAAATACATATCTGGAGAATGACAAAAGAAAAAAAAGATATAAATATCCAGATCTGCTAATAATTTATCAATTTTCGATTGAACACGTTACTTTTGTTGCCCGACCGAGCACATGTGGAATCTCTAGTGACCTCAAATATATCCTCCACTTAACGCTATTAAATATCTTTATTTATTTAACGATTGAAAATTCCGATAAATTAGTATCAATATCAATTATTAATCTTCATCTAAGAAAGATTGCAAAATATATTTGAACAGTGATGGAACAAGTTATAAGTGAGGAAATAATTTATTAATCTTTAACGACTCTTGTGCTCGCAACTCAACAAAAGACTCGAGCGGACTCGTAATCAAATAATAATGAAAAAGAATCTACCTTTAACAATGCATAATGTATAAGGAGGATAATTGGAAAAAAGAAGAAGAAAGGAAAGAGCGTAACATTGCGTCCCGGAGAGGAACAGATATTCTTATTGAAAAAGTTGAAGAAGAGATAAATTCGCATTTAGGGATTTGTTAACTAGCGTTCAGGGATCATGGCGTATCTCTACAAGGAACTCACCTCCGTATCGTTCCACCACATGTGCAACCGATAGTCCCTGAGTATCGTTGGATGCTCGTTGATGTGCTCCACCGCGAGCTTCACCGCAGGCATAACACCGCGGCCGATGTGACCCTCAGGCACGTGATTGCCATACGGGAAGAAGCCGGCGATGTAGACGTCGCGCTTCTTGCTGCCACCGAGATTGATCGGTTTCTGCCCGACGCACTCGCCGATCAGCAGCAGCCAGCAACAGCACGCGATCGCAGCTAGCGGCATCAGCAAACGACATCTCGATCTACCGCCGATCGCCGCGGACATTTCCTCGGCTATCCTCATCCCGTCCCGTCCTCTTCTTTTCATCCAGTCAGTCTCGACAACATCTCGCGATGTGGACGCGACGCGCGCTTTCATCTCGTGCATCTCACCCGGATCACCGGGTATAAGCCCGACGAGAAGCCCCGCGCGACGTTCGTCGCCGCACATCCGACTTCCGCTCGCATGACGGAAATAATGACGCTGAAAAGTGGACACTCGACGCACCGATCCGACGCGATTCCCTGGTGAGAATCCGCGATCGATTTGTTACGACGATCGCTTTCGCTCCCGAGGCAACGGGCGTCGCATTCCGCGTCGACCAACACCGGGATCGGAGCGTGACTCCACGAGAATAATCCGTGATTACGTATTGAACGTATGAGCGCAAAATCGGCGAGAATTTTGCGAAGTGTTCGTGTGCGTTTCTCAATATATTTGCAACAACTACGAGAGAATTAATCGATGCTCACGTTTTCATGAATTCTGAGTCCGGTTAAAATCGGACAGATCGGGATTCGTCGCGAAAAACAACGGGGCTTTACCCGATGTTTGAGGATGACAGCAACAAGAACTGCTGATATTTCGCAAGAAGCACGTACCGTTTACCTTTATCGCGAATTCAAGTTCCGAGCTCGCGGTTTGCAACCGGCGAAATTTCATTGCGCGCTCATAGGTAATGCGTGTGGATCCTTTATCTCAATTGCTCCATTCCAGGCGATCGCACCTTAACGTCGTCTGTGTCTCATCGCCGCCACAACTGACGTCTCCCAGTTGCATCTACAAACAAGCTCAAGTTAACTAGTTATTTGTTTTGTCAGATTATATAGAATGCCAGAATGTTGCAAAGGGGCACGAAGTGAATCAAGAATATTATCAGTTTCATTGCCTCGCCTGTTCGCCTGACGAGTGGCGTTGGCGATAGCTCTACCGGGGATTAACGGAGATTAATGAGGAACAAGAGCAAGGTTAATGAAGAATAATGAGGATTAATGAAGAAATCGGAGCACGAGAGATCTTGTCCCCGGAGTACGCGGGATACCTTGAAACTACTGACCTTAATTTTCGCAACGTGTTTCCCGTACGTTCGTCACGTGTTTACGTGGACAAACGGTCATGCATACATGCATTTCCAAAAAATATTCTCTTAAATAATTTAAAATATTCTTCTAAAATAATATTTAGTTTAGTTAAGTCTCTTTACGAAGCGAGTTCGTTCTTTGGATATCTATTACGTGTCACCGTTCGCGCCCTCGTATATCACATCCAAAATTAAAGCTTTATCTCGCTTGGTATCATTTTCGGTATATAGATATATATATAGTATCGCTTCGTCTCTCGCGCGTTATCAAAGTAGATAAATAAAGTTCGAGATTCTATCTAAAGTTTAATCCTGCAGCCGCGAGGCGCTATCGAGCCGGGCAAAAGGATGAAACCGCTTTACATTGTCGCCGTTAACTTACCGGCTTCGACAGCCGACCTGGCCCACTTTCTGCCGCCATTGCGGGTGCATTTGATCCGCGCAACGCGAACCTGTGCCTTCAGAAATAACATATCCTCGGGGCTAGCGAATTTAGCAATCGCAGATCACCGACGTCGCACACTTCCCCGACGTCGTCTCGGATGTTTGCCGATGGCACGCCACGTGAACTTTTTCACTTCTTCTTCCGTAGTATCCGCTCCCTGGAAAACGCGCGAGAAGACATCTTCGATCACAAACGAAATCGAATAAATCTATTTACGTCCGAGCCAGAGGCAAAAATCGTCTCTCTCTCTCTCTCTCTCTCTCTTCCCTTTTCCTCAATCTGATAAAAAGAAATCGCTCAGAAAAAATATTATGCATGCAAAATAAAAAATATCTCGTGACTATCATAATGATATAGTTTTCCGGCCGTATATGAGTTAATATGACGCACACTATTATTTCACCAAATCCAGCGATCGTTATATTATCCAGACATTACATTATCCGTTGTATTATCATTTTACAGGATTATCGGACGGTGAAGGATGATCAGGAAAATTGAGATGGAAAGGGCCAGAGCTTAGGGTGGAGAGGATTGATGGCGTTGGTCAGGACGGGTAAGATTATAGGGATGTTAATGGCTTAGGAATCTATCCATAATGAACATGGATTTGAAGTTGATTCAACTATGTGTTGCGTGCGTATATGTATATGAGAGAGAGAGAGAGAGAGAGAGAGAGAGAGAGAGAGAGAGAGAGAGAGAGAGAAGAGAAGAGAGACAATGAGACAGAAAGACAGTGACAAGAGAAGAAGAAGGAAAAGCCAGTCACAGTATTTCGAGAATGTGTGAAACAGATCTGCCAACGCGATCACATGCTCGGAAATGAGAGCGAGTAATCTCGCTGGAGTTAATAATTGAAAAGAACGACGTAGATAACAAAATCGTGCCGCAAACTTTTTATGGGGATTGACGCAGAAAAGAAAAGAGCAGAACGGCGAAAGGTAATGCGGAGGGATATAAAAGAAAGACTGTAGAAAGTTGATGTCTGCGGACAATTCGCCATTAAATTTACAGGGGACACCTCCTTACTTTAACATGCCCGACTTCGGGAAGGAGGACATTCACAAGTTTTCCTCGAGACCTTTGGTCTCCTCTTTTTTTTAGCCGTTAACTTTTATTTGTACCGAGACAAACTTCTCACTTGATAAACATCCGTATGATTTCGCGCATTCCTTAAATTTGAACAGAACTTTCACAAAAATATATACGTTACGAAAAGTTATAAAAATGTATGCGTTACAAACTTCTTTGAAACTATGTAAAATCTGATAAGTTGAGTGAATCGCGTGGCGACATTAACGGGACGATCATTTTGTGCTGGCAAGATTTCCAAGTTACGCGTCAGACAATAATGTTAATTCTGACACAACTAGAAGATATAACTCTGTGTGTATATATATATATATATATATATATATATATACAAAAATAATTTACTACCATGTAATAAGCTTGTGTTAATATGCTGCACGTTATTTTTAAAATTGATTTACTTTTTATTGTTATATAAAATTATTAATTCAAAGATTTAGAGGATAAAAGATTAGTAATAATAAAAAGAATAAATAAATCTATTTAACAATTTTCTTTCTCTCTCCCTTCCTCCCCCTCTCTCTCTCTCTCTCTCTCTCGCGGTCTCTTTCTTGAGTCTCTTAGGATCAAAGTCTCTCCACCAGAAACCTCTCCACCAGAAAGATCGAACACGAAAAGCATTTCAAGCTAATCAAACCTTCCGCGAAATTAGAGCTATAAAATTTGAAACGCGCTTCGATCGTCGTCGCGATTGGCCGATGCGTCAAGAACGGTTCATAGAACGACCTCGTGCAGTACTTGAAATGACGATCGATGCATTCTCAGTTGACTTGCTACCTTTTAGAATCGTACGTATACGTCGATGTTCTAGTCCGATGTAAAACGCGATCTTATTAAAACTGTTCACATTCGTCGCAGTTTCTGCAATGATGCGGGATGAAACTTAAACTTTGGATAGAAGATCTAATCAGGATTCCGAAATCTTATTTCAAATGCAACATTAATACAAAACTGGAGATAAATTACTCCGTCAGACTATTCAAACGTCGCTGATCTCACAGCGTTAACGAGGTAGAAACGGCTTTAAAATAATTCAATATTCTATTCACTTTTTGCCTTGGACCTTTCCAGATGAGACTTATTAAGATGATAACGTAATTACGCGAACCGTATGGCTGTAAGAGTTTTTACGAGAATTAATTACATCAGTTATACCGGAGTCGGACTAAATCTGTTGATTGCGAGAATCCGAATGAGGAAATAAAAGGCGGCGTGAGAGCGGAACATTACACAACGTCTCCCGGGTATCTAAAGGTTAAATGTAACGTCGATACATTTTTAATCACGTTCGTATCGTTGTCGCCATCGGGTGATTCCGTTTCACGGGCAAATCGTCGGCGTTTAGTTCTCAATGAGTTCGTTCGAGAGCCACTTTCCTGTCTCATTGTCCTGTCTCGAATAGTAGCTTCGGCTCTACATGAAGAAAGAGAGAGAGAGAGAGAGAGAGAGAGAGAAGAGAAAGAGAAAGAAATAGAAAGGGAGAGATAGCGTATTGTGTCGTGCCAAGTGCCTCGTCGAGATGACCTACAATTGCTGTTTAAGTGGTCCGATACGAAGCCAGTTATTACACAGTCGTAAACGGTCGTGTTCAATTTCCGGTCATGGAAACATCCCCCTCTCGAAAGCCCCTTAGGCTTCCTCGATGACAAAGGGCGTACGAGGAATCCCAACGTTTGAACGGTAAACAAACGCAATGGCGCGCTTACTCTTACTAATTGTAAGAATCATGTGTCGGGGGAAACAATTCACCGCGAGTTTCTTCCGTCCCTCCGTATTACATCTCACTACGTCCCGCTATTCAGACTTTTCAGAGAGGTGACTATTCTCCGGGGTGTCAGTGTCTATTTTTAACTCACGCCGCACGACAACGACGAGGACGATTACTTCTTCTTGCCACCGAGTAATTTTTCTCTTTTCCGTAGCGCCGGAAACCTCGTAGCATTCAAAGTTTTTACCGAGGGAAACGGGAGATTTGTTAGTTCAACCCTCCATCTCCCGCGCTCCGTCACTATCCCGGGGTATCCTCTCCAGCGCGCGCACAGCCACTTTAACTGAGGGAATACACCGGCGGAGATGCCGTGTGCCACTGAGCGCGCCCGGGATCTTCAGGGTACACAAACACTTAGCCACCTTTTCAGCTTCGATAATGCGAAAGCGCTCACCTCGTGGGAAGAGGAATATAATTTTCTCAATTTAGCCTGGCAGTGTTTATTACGCCATCGAGATATCGAACGCGAGCATTTACGCGGGCCCGCGCAACCCCTTGCCCCCCCTCTCTCTCTCTCTCTCTCTCTTTATATTGTCTGTAATATTCGATAGAAATTTTGAGCACTGCGGCGTTTCGATGAAACACAATTCCACCGTTGCGATATCGTTAAAAAAAAATCCAAGTATTTTTACCGACGAAATCCGACTCTATGAAACGTCGAGATTTTAAGCATGCGTTTTATATATGAGACAAAATGAGAAGACTCGCATAACTGCGGATCTGAAAATGCTTTCTCGAAAAGACAATGCATCTTATTAAGTTTGATAAATCTCAGTCGCGGCGCGAAAAATCCATAAATTTTACTAAACCTAGCTACACCAGTGATTGCAAAGAGAAATGTTCTGCTATCGGTTTTTGGTGGTCTACATTTATACATGCAAGTGCATGCATATTGCACGCCCTTTGACCCATGGGAAATATAAATCGCCGCGAAACCGATTGTCTCTAAATAATTAATCCCGTCGTACCGGCCGCCACTATCGCTCCGTACCGCTTGATCAATATCGAATAACGAAACTGTCAAAAATAAAACGCTAGTTGTCGAGTCAGGGTTGAAAAATGATGCAGTCGCGCAGTTTGTCAATTTTTCACACGAATTTTTCGTTCTATCCATCGTCTTGGAATTTGTTTTTTCCAAAAGCCGCTGTCGCACCGAATTGCTCGCTCTCCCTCTCTCCTGTCCGAAAATAGGTCCGAAGAAATCTACAGAATAAACATTCCCTTCTATTGATCCCAAAAACAAATTCGGGAGCAGTCCGAGGGTAGTAAAAAATTGACCAAGTGTGCGCGGCGACGCTCTACTCAGAGCCGACCAGTCATGCGCGTCACCGTTTAGTTTAGCTCGCTCACTTTAACCCTCTCGGTACCTCTCCCGAGCTTCTCTATTTATAGAAGGGAAGATTTCTATTCTTTGTATGAATATTGTTTCCGCACGGCTACAGACACCTGAGGAAATTTTTAAGAATCTTTCGACAAACGAAACGACTTTTGCTCTTCCACCGCTTTGTTTATTTTCAATTATACGCCATCTCTCAGTCTCTATAATGTTTATTTACTAAAGAAAGATTACTTCAGTATAGAATTCATTCGGGATATGTTAAGTAGAAAATACACAGTATCTCCAAATCAAGACTAAGACAGCGTGAAACGTATTTATAAGTCATTTTCTTTTTGTACTCACAGTATATACGCACGGTATTATATTACATCGATATATACGTATGGTATTATGTTACATTGTACACATTGTATATTACCAGGGAAATAGCATTGTATCATAATTTTGAAACTATATGTTTGCTTATCGCAAATAGAGATAAAATATGTCCTTGATCGAGCAAGGTTTAAGAGTCGGGCAGTTTGAATGATCCTCGTCGACGTGATCATTTGTAAGATAGATATCGTGGACAATAGACATTCATGTACTGTCTCCTGAGCGAATAGCCCGGGGCAATCTCGATGCGACTTATCACGAGCGATAATACACTTGTCGAATGGTATCAAACCTCTCTGCGAATCGCGAGGCGCGATTGTTCGTTCTTCGATCTTCCGGTACGCGTATACACGTACACGTTGCGTTTTCAAGCTAGACGAGAATCGCGTAACTCTTGTTCGTGAAATGAATTCAACGTCGGAAATAATGAAAAGATTAAAATAATCCAAGTATCCAAAGAATACGTGCGTAACATTGAATTTAAATATAATATAAAAGCAGTGCTGTCGCTAAAGAGCAAATCTTTCCTTCCGCGTGTCCCGCGTTTCCAAGTTTCTCAGGGAGGTTTGTGAAAACTATTGATAATCAAAAGTTTTCTTTTTCTTTAGAGAAGGGTGGTTTAACTTGCGGCAATCGTGTCACGCGATTTAATTAAGGCAACATGGAACGCTCCGTCGCACCGCTGCTTAATTCATTCATAATTTTATTACGTTTTGTCATGGAGTAATTAGATAGATTAAACAGATAGAATTGAGAGCGTGTGTCCCGACTGCTACGACTAATTAATCCTAGCGAAAAATAGGCTCGCCCGCGATATGCGTTTGTTGCCTTTGATCGCACGAGTGTTCATCTAAGGCGCGACATTTATCTTTCATTCTTTGATCGGTTTGTCAATAGAACAGGCGTTAACTATCGATCACCAGTGAAGGCTGTCATCGCCATGAAATTTAAACATCCGCGGAACGAAGCGAAAGACATGTTCCGGGCGGGTGCAACGCCCCGATATTTACGTTAATTGCATTAAAATTAATCGAACTCGCGTTATCATGTGACGTCGTAGGGCGTCAATGCACAGTACCAGTGAAATAATGCAAAATTTGTTTAATTATAATGCATTTAACGCAAATATCGAAGCTTTGCGCCCGCATGTGAGTGTCAATGACCACAATCACAAAATTGATTACGATTTTAATCTCTTTACCTTTGGATACATCAAAATTAAGTTTTAATATTTTCAAATATAACGGTGTCAAATTTTCATTTTGACTAATTCTGTGCACAATACTGTCGACCTGGTTTCCGTTCATATCAAATACAATAATAATAAGTCTAGGAATCTAATTTCAGCTTCAGTTGCCTTACTCTTTTTTTAAAATTATCAAGATCGAATTTCCAACTTTTTAGGTGCGGTAATGGCAGTACCGGCAGATTTAACACTAACGTTTCTCTCTCTATGTCTCTCTCTCTCTCTCTCTCTCTCTCTCTCTCTCTTTTATCTCTTTAATCTTATCTGATTGGTATAACAAAAAAATCCAATCTCGTTTAACACGCGACAGTGACGAAGTCCAAAGATATACCTCAAACTGAGACGTACCGTATCGATCCGTAATCGGTCTCGATTCCTCTTCTTGTGTTCTGCGCTTTCGCGTGTCGTAGCCAAGCCTGTAATTGCCTGTGAACGACGAAGAGGCGCGAAGAACCCTCCACAGTCCCCAGGAAGAAATTGATCGCGATAGCACCGCCGGCGATTATCCCGCGCACCTGCCGCTGCCGAATTGTCATACACGGTATATCTCGCCGTCCCGAATATCGCCAGTTCGCCGGCTGACGAAACCGCTTAACGCCCGGAAATTAACTGATTACGATAGTGTCGTCGAACGCGAGAGCGTATCCCGCTCAATCGCACATGCAGGAAGAGAAGATCGTCCGTCGCACACACACTTCTATCCTCCCTCGCGATGTAATCACACTGTCGGTCCGATCGCTTTTTCTTTCTCTCTCTCCCCTTTTCTTCCCTTTTCGAACCGACCTTCAACTGTCTAATATCGGTGACCGGACGATGTAATATTTCCGAACAGTGGAGAAATTAATTACGGCCCGCGCCGGCCGCATTGACCAATCATCTCGCGTGCGATTCCACGGGACCCGCGCGGAATGTAATTTTCTGCCACCCCACGGAGTCTCGATTCCCGTGCGATCAACGTATTAAACGGACGATTGCGATCTGACGAAAGAGCGATGCACCGTCCCCTCCGCCGTGGTGGTCGGGGAAATTGATTTGTGTGCTCCCGCCGAGATGCGGGTTCGCCACACGCACGCAGCAAGCACGCACGATGCTGCGAGACACACCACGAGTGGAGGATGCAGAGCAAGCGGCTCAGATGCTCGCTGTCACTTCTCCCCTGGACGCACGCGGTTGAGGCTCGACCGGCACTCGACGCGCGCGGCTCCGACCGCGACCACCGTCGTCGACCGCTGACTGCTGGCTGGCTGACAAGCAAGCTGAACGGGTTTGCGCGTGCCAAAGCGGGTGATTGACCGAGTTAGACGCGTCAACGTGGATCAAGGTCCGCGAGCGGGGGAAAGTGCGAGCAATTCGGGTTATTCGGTCGCACGCACGACGGCTGGACGCACGACTATCTCGGAAATCTCGGGTCGGTACGCGCGAGGAGACGCACCTTGGCCGTATAGATAGGACGTCTAGAGATGGGCCGCAAGGTTAGCCAGCCGCCGCGGATAGGGTCGATAGGGGGTTTCCCCGCCGTCGCCGTCGCGTCCACGCGCCGACGGAAGGCCGTTTCAGGCTGCTCGACTGGCGTCGTCGCGCCTGTAGTGCGGCCTTACTACTCGGCGGCTGGCGACGTCGTAACGGCCATCAGACGTCGGCGGCACGACGTCATCGTCACGACGACAGCGATTTGTGACGCCCTTCGCGCGCACGACGGGGTTGCTCTCTCCCTCGAGGAGTTTCCACCGCGGCACGTTCCGCTTATCGGGGGTGCGGGCGCGCGAATGCCGTCGCGGACAGAGAGCGATAGGGATCGATCACGCCGCCACGACGGCGCTCTCGCACGGTCGTCCGCCGAACTGACGAGCCACCCTGAGAACTGCGGGCTCACCGAACTCGCGGCGACTCCTCTTGCCCGCACCACCTACCCCCTTTGCCAACCCCTACTATTCTACTCGACTATCCTTCCACTCTGCCAACCTTCCCGCGACTACACTCTCCGCCTACCCCCTTTTCGTCCAGAGCACCCCATTCCCTCGCGAAGGGACGCTCCGTTTACCTCTCTTCTGTCCCCACCAACCCTGTCGCGGCAGTCTCCCTCTCTCTCTCCCTCTCTCCCACCCCGGTACTACCCCTCGCGGGTATCCCTGCTGCCGGTGGGTAGAAAGAGGCTCGATCAGATCCGCTGCGCGACCTCACGTTCCGACTTCGCTTTGCCCACCACGCCGCGCAGTGGTGCCTAAGAGGGATTTTGTGGGCGAAACCTTGCAATGTTATAATTGCTTCATTATATAGAGCAAACGTGGTAAATTGATAAAAGGAACTGTTTATTAAACGACAATCCATATTAATGTTTCTCTTTCTCTCTCTCTCTGTTTCTATCTCTACCTTTATTTCTATCTCTATTTTTATGCGTTCGCACATTAATACAATATATCTTTTTATTATTTTCTTTTGCTCGTGACCGATGATATGAAAAGATCATATCATCTTGGATTACAAATTATTCTCAACCATTTTCAGCTTGAACTAGTTCGTACCGTTTATAAAATACTTAATCCTTTTGCGTACAAATTGTTATGACTGTCGCATACGAACGGAACGTCAAACTGTCAGGAAAATCAAGAAAAATGTTAGTTCAGCTATCTGTAAAAACCATTTTATTTCGACGTGCTTTAACGAAAGATCGTGACATTTTCATTGCGACATGGGGAATTATGCAAAACTGGATAAAAAAGTATAACAGCTTTTTAACTTTTTGCCCGCAAATATTACAATTCTCGTGACCAGGAATAATTTCCAACGTAATTAAATAATCGAGGAACAATTTCACGAAACATTAGCCGTTCATTTACATGACGTTTCTGTCGCAAGAACGCTACGTCGCGAATGCCATTCGCAAATATTTTGTCGCTTTTCATTAATTGATTCGTGGAGAAATTATGTGGATAATCGTAAAAGAAAGAAGAGAAAACATTTTGTCTCGGAAATTCCACTTTCATTCATTTAGGCACCACTGCGCGCCGAGCCGCTATCCACTTCACTTCACTTAGCTTCGTTCGCGATCTTTACTGCGACAATTTAACCGCGCTCTCCTCTTCGCGCTGTAGTTGGGGAGAGGAATGGAGAAAGGGGGCGAGAGAGCGAAGGGTCGATCCTTTGAAGTACGTTTCCCCGATAATTTGATCGCTCCCACGAGACGCTATCTTTTCTCTTCTCTCAAATCCCATTGCCTATTTATGGCGTCTCTGTCCACGCGTTTTCTTTTTTCTATTGCGATAGATGCTCCCCGGGATCGCCCAGCAGATCGACCCGGAACCGCTTTGGAACAGTCGTCCGTCCCGGCGATAGACGTGGAATTACCATTGACTCCTAATGCAATTACCGATAGATACGATCGTTTCGTTTTCACCGCGAGGTCATTTGACTCCGGTGACACGAGCAAATGGCATTATGTTACTTCGTCCTTTCAACGGGAATTACCTTAATGAAAATCGGAAAACGTACGTGCGACTAGATGAATGAATGTATATCGATCGTATTCGTCAAGAATTGAATCTACTAGCCAACAAATGTCATAAACGCTTTTACGCGTTCTTAACGTGTCGCATTGTCCGAGCACAAACGGCGTGTTACTCAACCTTTCGAGATATATGCCTTTTAGGGCTATAAATCGCGGCTCGATAAAGCTATTCTTCGCGCCGCGCTAAGGTCGAGCTATTTCTGCGGTTCCAAGTCACTAATCCGGAGACTTATAAAATAATCTTCAAACAGATTAAAATAATCTTCCGAGAATCATATTCAAGCGTTTCCACGCTCGCGTGCCCCACAACCGTTTCCCCAATCTCGATTCGACAGAAATAATTACGCCCGCAGCCTGCGGGCTTTAATGGAAAAATGTCATAACGCGATGCATTTGCAAATCGTTTTAATGCTATTCAAGATGGCGAGGCTCGCCTGTCACGCCCCAATAAACGCCAGACTGATTTTCTATGTTATACGGCGTGATATCGTCAAAACATAAAATACTATATATACTCACACGCATGTGATAGCCTTGAATTGACGTTCGCGTGCATGCTCTCGACATATCGTTACCACCTGTCACGATGCTCTAATTTTTACATTGTTTCGCAAAACATATGGCGCACACTTGACGATATAATACGATGGTCATCTACGAATATACGTTGTGTCCGCCAAAGTATTTTCCGACTTTATGAATTTTAGCGAGTCCCACAAAAGCGATGCTATACGCCATTCAATTCGCGGTAATCTAGAAAAGTTCTTGACGTTCAATAAATTTCGACGCCCGTGACTTTCGATTGCACGTAATGCATACGCGTTAATATTCAAATTTTATTCAACAGAGTTTGTGTATGCGGACACGCATGAAGATTTATCGTACATATTGATTGGTACGAATTAAAAAATTTCGGTTATGAAATCGAAGGATCGTTTGTGCTATTTTTTATAGAATTATAATAAACACAAAAGGCGGTTTTGCAAACACTCTATATATTAATTTTTGTATCAAAGAACAAATATGTATTGATATTTATATAAAATATGCATTGATGTTTATACAAAAGAACAAATAATATCGGTCGACTGTTTTCGCGTTGCCTCTACATTACCGTTGAAAATAAACAACGCGCACCCATTTAATTCTTTGTATATATAATATTTCTGAAGCGTATGAGTTTCCCTAATTATTTTTATGCAAAATTTGGTCAGGATAGGGAGGCGGGGATTTGTCCCGGTTCGCCACCGAAAACCAGCCTGCCGAATTAATGCGGTACGCTTTGCCAGCAGCAAACGGTATACAAGACCGAGGAAAATGTTGCGATAATATCTGCATCATAAAAAAGACTGGTATTTTGCATAATGCCGAAAATAGCGCGACGCGCGCACCATACGTGCGCACGTAACACATGTACCCCACGGTATATCGTACGCGACGTACGTGGCTTCAAGTGAAAATTACAACGAGCAATTGGTGCCAGTGCTGAGGCGACGTTAAAAATGTCGGTATATACAACGAGGGTTTATCTTTCGACGGCTACATATGTAAATTTCAAGGATAGATTCTACCGCGCGCGCGTCGATGAATTATGTATCGGCGATGCACACACGCTTCGTTAGTTTCGTATAGCACAATTTCAAAGAGCGCCGGTCAATTTGTCGGTGCGACATCAAAAATGTATGGCCCCGTTGTTATTGCGTGATGAATACGAGATTGCATTTGCGGTTTGCAACAAATGAAGCGCTAATTATAAATTCACACATCCCTAGAGCCGGATAACCGGCTTGAGCACTCAATGTGGCGAGGGATTATGACCTCGCGTAGTGTATAATTTCGCTTTATTTATTGATCGCTTAGTTATTTATCCACTCGAAAGAGAGAGAGAGAGAGAGAGAGAGAGAGAGAGAGAG
>JANQDE010000004.1:4229329-4263894 GCA_037157785.1 Cephalotes varians
ATAATGTACACATTTTTTTTTAATGTCTTGTTGCATCTTCACCCATGAGATAATCCTACAAAAAAAAAGTAAAATTAATTTTTATATTTTATTAAAATTACTGCAATATTATTTATTATTTATTATATTTTTTATCAAACTATTGCTCTGTGAATACTCTGTTATAACCAAAATATTTTTTACCTTTTTTTTTATTTATGCTAGAATAAAATTACCTAAAAGTTTTAAGACGATTATGTGACACTTTAATTAATATTTCATTATTTAATAAGATACCAAAATGAGACAGATAAATAACTGAACTGATCAATAATACTGACAACAACAAGCTCTATTCTATGAGTTTGTATATGTGCGCTCTTGAATGCATAATAGATCGATGGATATTATACATTTCCTACGATTAAATATTTGTATTAATCTAGCACATTTTAGGAATAAATATGTTGTATCTACCTAACATACACGGGACCATTACCAAATTAAAATAAAGGGTAATTTGAGACTTACCGATATATGCGTAATGACATACTAACTATATTGAGCTGCAAAATATAAATATAAAATTAGAGCAGCAATCTAAATAGCAGAATAATTCAAATTTTAAAAAATAATTATTACGCACACTTCATTTTTTTAGTTAGATATTTAATAAAATAATATCTTACTGTTAAAAAAGTTTTCCTAGATGTAAATCTTTTAAGTTTTTTATAAATAAACGTTTTTTTTCTAATTCTTACATAAATCACTGAAACAAACGAATCAAATAAACAGAAATAATTAATTGATTCCGTAAATAAAAAATATATGTACTCACCTCATAGATACTTAACCGCCGCTCGATGCCTTCAAGGTTTCCACCCTTTCTCTTTGTTCGTTGTCGTTTCTTCATCGAAGCACTCATACAACTTTAATTCACGAAGATACACTTAATTGCAATCGCGCGCGCACTAATCACCGAAATATAACGACCGCGTGGCACTTAAGGTGTTTCTAATATTAACTATTCGTGACATGTATTTTATTACGTTGCGACAAAAGAATAAAAAAAACGAAAAAAGATCCGCTGCATTGAAGATATTGTTTTCAGCTTACTTTCATGTACCTTTCATACTTTGAACAAGGAATAGTATATACACGAGTTGTACTATTTTGAATGATAAATAAATAAATGTTGACATTGGATAATAAACCGTCAAAGTTCAGTATTGCACAATTCGCGAAGCATACATATTATTAATCAATAGTCGATTCATCATTGTTTTGTCAGTTAAAATCCGAAACTCGATCCAATGATATGTATACTATTATGTTATGTACTAATGATATAACAATAATCCGGCGATTTGTGTTACAGTACAAAAATAATGATCAAATTATATATAAATCGGCGAATTCAACACTCGATGTATTCGAATATAATTATTAAAGAAATAATTATCATTCATAAATATCATAACAAAATAACATATAAGTTTCATCCTCTATCGCTTCGATTTCTAGTTTAAATTAATAAATCACGCCTAGATAGATAAATACATCCGCTTCAATAAATAATTGTCCGTTATGGCGGTAATTTTACGGATCACGTAGAAATTAATCGCGATTTCTAATGATTATTATAGAGAATAGATTGCGTAACTGGCGCTTTCCGGCAATTATCGCAATCACATTTCGAAAGATAACGCAACGACGTGCAAAAATGAACATTATATCGTGTTCCAGCCGCTATGTAAATGAAGTTCTTCGCCGCGTCTCAAAATATTTATAAAATAAATATTTTATCAAATATTCTATTTCTCGCATTTGTAAATGTGTACATATATATATGTATAGATATATATAATATCTATACATGACAAACTAAAACGTGAAATCAGCTGAGCAAAATCAATATCACGTGAAAATGAGTAATAGATGACAGATCAATACACAGCCTAAACGTGCGAACGTTGCATGATATCATTAGTCAACTTGGCTTATAACTCGAAAATTATTGTGACCTTGACATTTTAATACTGAGATTTTCTACTCTCCAGAATATATACGATTAAAGTATTATACGATGATAGCGGAACACTCTATATATTGTATATTACAATATTTCTTTGTAAAATATTCAATATATCTTCAATTAATATCTCTTCAATCTCTTTTCAATTATTTTGTGAATAACTATAAATCTACCTTTATCTAATTCAAATTCAATAAAATTTGAGTTTAATGTAGTCTAGTGATTTTAAAAGTTTGCTGTTAAAGTTAAATAATTTGTGTCTCTAATTATTCCTTTTTAGTATATAGTTTAATAAAGTTAATTTTTATTAATATATCTTATTTAAAAAAACATTTAAAAAATTGTTTGTTCCCTATAAAAGAGAACATAGAATTTGAATCCAACTCTGTTCGTGAATAAAATGTCTCTATAGGAAATGTTAACGCGATTAATGGGACAAGAAATGCGCATTTGATATGATCGATTGGTGTGACGATTGCTTGCACATCGAATAATTCGCGATGCATAGCTTTCCACGTGTACGTGAAACGTACATGGAAACGATTAAAAAACGATCTGTATTACTTTATCGTGCACACAGGAATATTGAGGGGGATCGAAGCGACGTTATCTTAAATCTCGACTCATTTGTAAACGACTGGTGCTCGTGCTGGCGAGACAATAACAATGGTTTTGCCTAATGCCTACGACTTGTATAATAATGTAATTACGATCACCAGCGCGTTTATAAAATTCTCTGAAAGCCCTTTTCGCGCAATAATGTACGTTTCCAACATGTGTGTACGTATATGTATGTGAGTATGTATATATATATATATATATATATATATATATATATATATATATATATATATATATATAATATACATGTACTTTTCTCTTTTTCTTCTTCTTCAACAACTTGTGATAAAACAGTGCGATCTCGCTAGAAAGCCAACAATCATATGGACGGTTGCGAACGAAATTAATGGAACAGGTTTATGAAACGAAGACTCCTCATTTTCTGCATAATCACGCAAAACTGTCCTCCGTAAGACGAATCTTGAATCGCGCATCGATTCGGAAGCAATTCAATGTTTCGCATATTCTCATTCTCTTGACACACAACTCATTTTACATTCTTACACACACACGACGCAAGTTCTATCGAAAAATATTCTTCGATGACTCCCCATTTTACGAGATCAATTTCAAAACTATTGATCTATGTTCGAGCTTTTACGCGTTCAAATAAATAAATATATATTTTTCCCCCCTTTTTTAGTAATCCTTTGGGAACACACCACATTGTTATACGTATTGCATAATTGCCGCTTTGAGCAATAATTTTTCACAACCAATGATTAGTTGGTAACGATTCGCACATTATCGGAAAAATTGCATTTCTGTCGAAATCGTTAACAAGCACGTTATTAGCGATTGAACGACGCCGTAAAAAGCGTGAAATAATCACTCGCACTTAATTGCACATAATTATCGCTGTAACCGATAAAGCCCCAAAGGATTAATTCCATGTCCCGAATGTGTCAATCTTTTCAATTTTTACTTCACCTCACGGATCGATCCATTACACGATCGTACCAACTCGTGATTTAAAAGACAGATTGTCAGTATCCGACGATGTCGTTACTCATAGATATTTCTCTGTGAGAGAATCTAATCAGGATGAAAGTTTAATTGTGGGGCGAAATTAACTTATATAAATACGAAGTGTTTCCCGATGTGTACGAGAAAAATCTTATCATTTCCCATTCTATCCGCTGTAAAAGCACTTTCACGCTGAGTATAAGCAACAACTTGTAACAACTTGTATAAGTCAATATCACCAACAATTTCCAGCAACGCATTACGTGCATTCGATGTATCGACGTTTCCCTCGTCGATTCGACGAGTTCAATTGAGCCAACATATGTCATTATCTTGCAAAATAGATCATTATTTACCCGTGATAGTTTCTCGAACAATTCTACTAAATATTCCGAATGTCCCAAATGTAAAAAACATTTGCAGGCATGTCTTTATATAATTCATAGATACCTTCATCAAAATCTTCTCTTTTTCTTTTACTGGAAATTTTCTTCCAGGACTCATCCGAACGATCGCTTCCAGAATGATAGCAATTTACGTAATTTAATCTGCCGATGAAGAAACGCGTAATATTGATGGAAAAATCCTCGAGCGGTTTTCTTCGCCGATTTCCTTTGGTGCATTATTCTACCAGGCTCGACAGAGAACCGCGCGACTCCCGATGCTACGTCATCGTCGAAGAGTGCGATTCTGGTGGCACAGGCAACTGCGGTGTCTGCCGATTCGAAAGTCTCCTCGTCCAACGTTGTGGTGAGACCGGCGGCGTCGGTCTCGGCGTGTTTGGCGCGGAACCGGCGGTCAATCGCCAATTGTTACTGGAGAACGCGTTCGATCTGCCCACAGTAGAGAGACTGGTGTTGCTGCTGCTGCATGCGACCGCCGCCGAAAGATCCACCCTCGATACAGCTCTGTTTAATAAACGTCTTTCAATTTTCAGAAAATTTTCGATCCTCGAGAAACGCGTCTCAGTTTGTAGCATCCAAGTGATATCCGAAAACATAATTTATTTTCTTTTTTTTAATAAATAATCTACTTTCTTGGTAAGAAAACATTATTTTTTTAATCTTTATAAATATGGCAATTGATGTACCAAGTCGTAACACGCTTCAATAAAATATACAATTTCAAATAGATACAATGCGAAGACAAGATTTTCTAGAAAGATTTACCTAGAAGGCGGAGCGGATCCTCCGGTATAAGAGTGCAATCCTGCCGGTCCACTCCTTGGTCTCGATGTGGACACAACGCTGGTTGATCTGTGCAAAGCCGGCGAGGGTGGCGCGGATGGTAGCATCCGGGGTGTTTGCGGAGGTGTCCTGCTGGACACACTTCCGATACTGCTGTTGGATGACTTCCTTCTCAGAGTCCTGTAAAATTTATATACATATTTATTCCGTATTATATCTTCTATCTGTTTGATTTCTAGTGTAATTTTTTATAAACAAAGTTCTTTTTGTCATGTTATAGAATAGAATAAGGATATGTATATCGCTTTATAATTAAGAATTTCAATGTGATTACCTCTTAGAAGTTGCTTGACGGCAAAGCCCGGTCGGACAAGTGCGTCCCATGGCGCACTTACCCTCGCACACCTCTTTCGCTAGAGCCAGTGTTTCGTAATTCCTCAGAGTGGACCTGCAGGTGTCGGCGTCGGATTCGGCGAGAGCGAGGCTGGGGAATCGCTCTTTCAACCTATTCCGCTCCTACATCAAGATGTAATACAGTGGAAATCTAATTTGGTGTAAAATAACATCGACTACAATTTGAAGATTTTTGTAATAGATTAGAATTCTAACGCAGAAAAAAATTTGTTTGCGAGAAAAAGAGAGCGTGTCACTGTGTTCTAAAAAGAAACAGATGCAGAAAAGAAAAAAAAGGTTCTATATGTACGAATATATATATATATGTGTCTGTATTTTTTATATCTGAAAATTTGAAGAAATATCGTTTGTTTACGTGTTTGACTTACGTCTTGTAAACGGCTGGACTCGAAATCCTTGAGCTGCTGTTGAAAACCGACATTCGGATTTGCAATTGAACGACCGACTCTAACAACTTTGAGCGCCTCTTTCCAGGATAAATTAGTAGTGCTCATGATATAGGCTACTGCTACTGTCACGCTCCTTGACATTCCTGCCAGACTGGAAACATTATCTTTATTCATAAAAATTCAAATTTTATTTTTATAAATCGCAAATTTTATTGAATTTTAAAACACTTTGCTAAAATCACTGAATGTTTTTCACAACTTCTTTGACCAATTTATTTGTATCTTTCTTAATTAATCTTATTTAAGTTTTTACACTTTTCTCATTAACAAAATTTATTCTTTAATTGCTAATTATTTAAAAATTATGTAAATACTTTGATATTTTCATTAAAAAAATATAAATTTCGAAATCGATTTAAAAAATATACAGAAAAAAATGTGTCAATTTTGAAACATCTTGTATTTAATACAACAATAAACGTATATCTACCAATGAATCAGAACGTTTCCGCCTCGAAGACGGGCGGCATGAATGAAGTCGTTGCACAGAGAAAAATATTGCGACAAGTTTTGATCAGGACTGTCGGCAGCCAAGATGCATAAATAATGCTTGTCCTGAAATGCAGTGAAATGTAATCAAAGTATTTTTGCAGAGAGTATAAACGCTTTTAATCTGCCCTTCCGTTAATTATCTGATCATTTATTTTAAATTCGATACGTGTTCTGTGCTACGCTGTTGTATATCATTTGTACTCACGGAATGTAAACGGCGAGCTGTGTCATGAATAGCCAAAATATGCGTGATTTCGAATTGCTCCAGCTGATCAGCGTCCTTGCTGTCCTGATAATTACCTATGTAAAGACCAGGAAGCACCTGCGAACGATAACGCGAGGAAATTACAAAGATGACACACATTTCGCGTCTTAATTAATACTCAATATTTAATATTAGATACACCATAACCAAGGGCATTTATGAAGCGTTATAAAGCGCTTCCGAGACCTTAAATAAGTCATTCTTATCGGTCTGTTCCTCCTCGGCAGTCTTAATTTAAAATGACTCTTTCGGCGTCTGTTTGACGAAAGATTACTTATGATTAGACGACAAAGAAAAATCCAGGTCAGATTAAGGGAAAAATGCAAACCTGCGTGATGGATTTGCGATGGCCGTCGACGGCACGGTAATCTTAGATTAACTTACTGTTTAACAAATATTGAATTTTGAAGGATAGTGTTTAAGTTACAGATGGGAGGCATACATTAGCTTAAACCGCCAACCGCACTGCTTTTCTCATTCCACGATTCTTCAACTAATATTGATTCAGTTTTTAACGGCGGTGCGATTATGCGCCGGAGGGTCGTCTTTTTCCATTAAATGAATGAGGGGATTGAGTTAACGCGATGGGCGATAGGTAAATTAAGACGTTCAGAGAAGCAATCTGTTGCGGCAATCTCTTCGATCGTTCACGTATATGACATTTATTTTCTCGTTGCAATGAACTACTTTGAAAATATCCATTCTCTTCCGACGCAGGTCGATAATCTCAGTTCGCGATTTAATTTCATTCGAATTGTTCTTATCGCACGATGATTACCCTCCCCTATCTCCCCCGTGCTGTATCGCTGGGTCTGCTCCCTTCTCCGCTCCACCAGGCGCATTTTAGACGAGAAGGGACGACCGGATCGACGAGATCACAACGAGCGAACTGACGACTGCCGTCTCGCAATCAATCGATCAAGAACAAAGAGAGGAAGAAAACGAAAACGAAAAAAAGGGACGGTGGAGAGAAAGAGTAATAATAAACAAGCTATCGTGCAACTTGCATTGTTGGCGATAAAAATGCGATTCCGATCGCTCGTGGTCTCCTGGTGTGTTTGCGCGATTCACGGCAGCGTGCAGATAGCATCGGAACATCGATCGCACGACACGACATCGCGATCCACCTATCATCCATCCAGTGACATCGTATATTCTCCGAAAAACATTCTGAACTTGCTGTCATCGTTGTTTCCGGTGTCCAAACCTCGTTCTCCATCGAGATACACCGTGGATGCGATCTCAAAATCGGCTGGAATCGACGAGAAAAAGCATCGAATACCATTAAAATTAAACCGAGTGATGGATAATCGCGAGAAGATCGTCGAATCCTTCGCGAAGCGCAGATTGCACCGTAAACGAAGAAAGAAATGCAGATGTCGAAAACGAGGCAGTCGAAGAAGAATAGGATCGTTGTTACTTAGGAGCGAAACAACTAGAGAATTGAACGAATTGCCTATCGTAAAGAACCTATTTACTTCCGTTGGCGAAATTACGAATGTCCCTGCGAGTATTCTGAATCCTACATCGGAATCTACAGCGAAAACTTCAACGCCGCAGCATTTCACAGATATTGCCTTTACAACCACGGACGCTGTCCCGCCGACGGTTAACGCGAAGATGATCATGGAAGCTGCGAAGATTACTGCGAAGATTGCTCCGAAGAAAATTGACGACGTAAGCCGCGAGATCTATCAGTGGAAATCCTATCGTAAACGATGCAAGAAGATCAAATGCGTGACGAAAAATTGTAAGAAGAAAAGGAAGGAAAAGATGAACGTTATCGATGTAGTTGATCAAGCATTTTTTCAAGATAATCTCGGGAATGTAAGAGTTTCACCAACGAAGATGCCATCGAGTACACTGGAAAACGTGAATCTTTAACCGATCGTGGTTTAAGATGAATTATAACGAAATAATCACGACTTATATACTTGGATATATAAGCGTGATGTATAAAGCTATGAGATATACAATTGAAAATGCTAAATCGTAATTTACTTCATAAAAGGTACAAAAAACTTTAACACTATCAAGCAAGACGTTTTGAGGAAAAAATATCATATGATTATAGATATATCCTGTTTTAAATTTTAAGTTGAACTTTGCATTTTGTAGTAGAAAAAAACATATATAAGTAAAATTGACACAATTGTCGGTTATAAATGATACATTATATAACATAATGTATGTTATTTTTAACTCGTTTAGAGTTTAACTCGTAGATTTTATTTTAAAATAAAATTATATAGTCATAAGATTTGACAATGATGAAACATACAAGTTTAATGTTAAGAAAAATGTAGGAATATATGAATGTAGGAATATATATATATGATATTCTCTATTTATACAATCAACGGATTATCAAGGCTTGTTATTTTGTATATGTAGACAATTTATATCAAAGTAGGATAAGTAAAATTGATTTTCTTCCAAGGAAGATACATGCATTAAAAGTTACAACGAGAAAACGTGAGTAAAATTATTGACTGATATTATTCATTTAACAGTCCTCATCATATTTTATAAATCATCGTCAAAGGGGGATTAGCATTAAATGAAGTTTTATTTCGCCGCAACGTGTTTCTCTGCTACTTTAGGTTTATCTCTTACACTTCCGTTTCGCAATTACGAGCTGTACGATCGCGCGTTACCGAACGTAAAATTTTATTATTATCAAGCGTATTACATCGGTCGTTAAGCGCAAGGTTACGACAGCACTAGGTAAGTCGTTATATTGAAATGCGTTTAAACAAGTTGTTGAGCAATAAAGGCGTGAAGTCAATCCTTCGCGCGATCAGAATGAAACTTATAATCACACTATAAAAAGGAAACTCCACCCCGTTGTAATGGGAGAAAAAAGATATGTTTAATGAAGATTCCCTGACTATTGTTTAAGAGCATTTACTGATAGAAGCGATAAAAAATAAATATATAATTAACTCTTCATAAAAAAAAATAATTTTAAAGGATTTTAAGCAAAATTATTTGATGGCAAAAAGCTATCTAGATCAATATCTCCGCAATGTTCTTTGATTTTTTATTTTGCTTTGTTTTGCAGAAATATTAGACTTTTAAGACAAGTTCCTTTGGATCCTTTAAATATGCTTGGATACTTTCGTTAAATCTTCTATTGAAGTAGCCAATTAGTAGCCATCTGTTAATAGGCTAAAGAAGACGATACGAGATGTTGAAAGCAAATCGAATATTTTAAAATGCTAAATGTCACAATCAGGTATTCAATCAATAGATAATAAGAGATTCTTAACTAAACAACACAGAAAACAATATGCAATATTATCAAGTAAATTATAGAGTCGCTAAATAAATTCGCTAAATTAAACTTTAAACTGGATATCGATATAAAAGTATAAAGCTTTCTTAATCATTTCTTACCTTGTTCATGCCGTTCCCCATGATGCTGGCGCGATGACAAACACGTTTTTAGTGTTATCACTGTTTAAAAATGTGAGTCGCGCACAAGTCCTCGTTCGGTCGCTATCATCTTCAATCTCTCGAGCTTATTTCTCGACGATCCGATTCGATCTTCGTCGGCAAAGCAGCGATATTGTTTGTCAAGCAGCATCTTCGACGTATACATCGAGTCTCTATTAAATAGACACCACCACGTATTCGTACCGGCGGCATGCAGCGAAATTGTGTGGATCACTCTCAACTCGATCAACCTTCTCTTTCAGCGCCTTCGCAATATTATCACTCCCTCTTTATTTCTGTCTTTTTGTCTGTCGCCTCGATAATTTATTATCCTAATACGCCAGTAATCAATGATTTATTCCAGCTTGAGATAACGCTCTTGCGTCATTCTAAATTTTCTTCTGCATTTGGCGAGTCTCCGTCTTATCGCTTTTGTAATCGTGCCTCTCGATAAGCTGCATCTGCGTAATGCGAGGCTGTGTTTCAGAAAACAGGAGCATCCGGCACATTCTGATTCTCAAAGTGCGAGCGCGCATTTATATTCACGGCTTGCTTTTCGCAGCCTCTTTATCGAAGAACTTCCGTATGCTCGTCCCAAAGGGAAGGATTCCATTTACATGCGGATTCTGTCTCGCCTGGCCTCGGGCGGTCACGAGAAACGAAAAGGAGCCATGTTTTAAACGGACTTTCGGTGCTCAAGTCGAAGCGATCGACTTTTCAACACAGAACGGTGTGTCACGAAAAATAGAATCTTCTTTAGGAAGTTACCTGCTGCAATCGTGACACCCTGTAAAAGAAAAAATATCGGTTGAAAAACATAAATGAAATAGGTGTAATTTGTTTTCTTGGGTATCGATTAGCGATACTTGGGGCGCGATTATCTCGCTCGAAAGAAGAAACGTGCGCTTGTTCTTTCGAGAAAGTGGGACAAGTTATTGATAAATAGTCGTCGCCGGCGTTCTCAACGTATGTCGCGTGATCTCATCTTATAAACAGGCAAAGGCAAGCCGAGAGATTTTATTTTGCAAATACAACACATTATCTTCAAATTACATGCGTCGAAGACAGCTGCATCATCGTAGAACGGAAGTAACAAATACCCGCGAAGAGCTATTACGAATGGTTACGAAACTCTTATTAAAAACGACATTATTTCAGAAAACCGACATATTTAAAAAGAAAACTCGAGCTTATCGTTTTCTTTAAGATCAGTAAGATGGATTATAAGAATCTGGCAATACATTAACCCATTTTGCCAGTAGTACAGCCGGTGCATTTGGTTCGATGTGCCTAGATTCAATTGCCTTCAACAATCAAATTTGTTCGTGCAATATTTAAGAAGTGCAATTGATCGCACAAAGAAAATGATGTTCACTGTCACGGACACCGTGAATCACAATAGCTTCTTCCTAACAGAAAAATAACGCTTCCGTGTCTAAAGTGGCGCATAGAAATAGAAGTGTTTTGCTTGCACACACTTGGATATGGCAGAAGCGCGAGGTTGCATGCGTTTATGTAAATTCTAGCCCGATATATTGGCTATGCTGACGCGACGTATTTTGCTATATAAACAGCAAAACACACTTTGCGATGTAGCATCGTGCAGCATGCGCTCTGATTTCGTTTGCCAAGGTGAGACATATGCGCGAGATGGCACTTCGTTTGCTTGTAACTGTTTATTTTTGACAGTCGTGGAACGCATTCAAATATTGATGTAATTGCGGTACGACGACGTCCAAGAAATTTAGCGTTCCCGATTTGAACATTAATTTGGTCGACCGCCAAGAAAGAAATTGAAACTTTGACGTGGCTGAAAGTTATACTAATTGCAACGACAATTCACGGACTCTTCGTGATGACCTCGTAACTTATACCACGTCATCAGTTAGTATGAATTAAAAGTATGAATTTTAATTTACTTGAAAACACATGACATGAGGATAAATAATCTTTCTCTTTCTCTCTCTCTCTCTCTCTCTCTCTTTCTCTCTAGTAAAAGAGATATATGAGAAAAAAATTAAAACTGTAAAAAATTCTTTTAAATGAAAAGATTTTGGAAAAGACTTTAGAATTTTAAAATAGAAAAAATCATGTTAAAAAAATGTCATATTAAATTTTAAGAGAAAGAGAGAAAAACATTTATTCACTGTATTAAAAATTGTTTGTTTAACTTTTAAATGAATTAAACCATAAAATCATTAAACAGCTAGTAATTTAATACTTGAAAATTAAACAAAAAGTTTAAAAAATTATTTTTATTGTGAAAATCATTTCATTTATGTTGAAATTCTTCAAAAATAAAACATTAATAGATTAACACTTCATCGTGATAAAAAGCCATAAACTAGTGATTGCAATATCGAAATAAAGTAATAATTTCATCATTTACGTGATTTAATTTTTGATCGGTGATATCAGTATTGTATTGTATATTCTATGCATATGTATGTGTAAAGAGATACAAAACGAATTTACATAATACAAAAACGAATACAATAAATACGTAAAAAAAAGTGCATATTTATTGCAATTACAATCAAAGATTACGAAATTCTTTAATCAGTCTAATCTAATAATATTCTATATAAAACATAATTTATATTAGAAAGAATATCGCCATTTCGGAGAGCAAAATATCGGTATTGCAATCACTGGCATATGAATAATCTCCTATCAACATATTCGATATTATCCAGATTTATTGATATTTATAACTAGGAATACCGCTATTTTGCTGTATGAAAGTTATCATTTGCTATTCCGATTTAAATGCAATTGCATGTTAAAGCGCAGCGCATCCTGTGATGTTGACCTACTCTTAGAATAAAACTGCAAGCCGATATGTGTGGCCAGTAAATCCAGCGAAAACCAATCATATCCGACGAATCGGATACTATCGTTCAAAACGTTTTTCTCGACATTTTTTTTCTCATGCAAATCAATCATAAAATTAATTCATTAAAATCGAATATGTCAGAGATGCCTATCAAAAAATCCTTTCAATTATATCTAGATCGCTGTTGAATCCCTTTTCATCTCAATCTTTGATCTCTACAACGCGCGCATATCATGATTTAGCTGGTAATCAAGCTAAAAGCTCTATATATTCACCTTTAACTGATATTTTTTCGATACAAAAAGACGAAACGAATTTAATTAGAACACGAGAATAAAGATATTATAATATTTTTGCACATAATAACAAAACAGTTAGAAGATTAATAAATCTCATCACTCGTGATGTACTTCGTTAAGAAACGCATCTCGACGGTCAGATGCAAACAAAGTTTTAAAAAGAAAAGGATAAAAAAAACATTTGATTCGAGACGCACTTGCACAATTCACATTCCATACTGATATCGCAAGAAAGACGCTGGGGAGAATCCCTTTGGGAGAGATCGTTCTCCGTTATCGCGGATTAGCTCGTTGCACTCGCGGGACGTTATCTCATGTGTGTGTCTCTCTCTCCATCTCATTCTCTCTCTCTCTCTCTCTCTCTCTCTCTCTCTCTCTCTCTCTCTCTCTTTCTCCGAAAGCAGCCGGAATGGATGAAAAAACGCACTTCGCTCAACTGTTTCCACGGGGAGGAATTCCCGAGGCCGATCGTGGCGAATCGCACCTCTTTAATTCCATCGCTCGGTTATACTTTCAGCCTCGTCTGTCATACACCGTTGCAGTAGATTGCACCGCAATTTGTGTGCATTTCTATCTCCCTCTCTTATTTTTCCCCTCCTATCTCCCTTTTTCTTTTTCTTGCAACTTAACGGAAGGGCGCGTCGAAAACTGCCCCGTTCTCGGTGAGAAGTAGCGCGCGAGGAGCGGACGTAGGGGTTTTCCCGGTGGCGAATAGCGAGGGATGAGAAAAGAGTAGAGAGAAGGAGAAAAAAGAAGGAAAGAGAGAGAGAGAGAGAAAAAGAGGGGGTGCAAGTGGGAGAAACTGGACTGCAACGACGAGAAGGAACGGGGAAGGGTGGCGGAATAGCGGCTAGAACACCGTGCAGGGTAGTGGGGTAAATCTTATCACCGCGCGCGAACAGCCTGCTTCGAATGCGCGTTTCGCCAGTTCCGACATGGCACAGCTAGTCCTGAGACAGGATTTCGCATCTGACACCTGAGGCACCTTCTGGGAACACCAGACTTCGAAATCAGATGAACGAAACGAATCGTCGCGGGACAACGATCTACGCGAAGGTAGTCGCACACTCGGAGGACGCGCACCTTGTGCTTTCGAAACACTATTGCGATCGATTGTCACGGACGTGCCCGTCAGGTCGGATCAGCCCGCTGTTTCAATGGACGACATCCTTTCGAGGAGCTAATCTCACCCGCTGTGCTGGACACAGGGTTGGAAATATGAGCGTCTAGACTCGCGCTCGCGACGAGGAGCAGGGAAAATCATATCACTCTTTCTTACCCTTCTCTTTTTCTTTCTCTTACGTTGGAGCCAACGCAGACGCCGCGAATGTCCGACGTCGTCGTTCTCACCCCGTTCGCGGGAATCTGCGTCCCGTTCAAATTCATTGCCATGAGGTGGGCGAGGATGAAGGTGGAAATCTCGTAACAGATTTGTCGCGACGAAATGGGAAGGGGTAGAATGCGCGAAACACGGTGGGGATCGACAGGACCGAATTGAGATGAGTCGGATCCTAGCTCGAGATGAAGAAACTTTGTTTTCGCGAGATTCTAACGGCGTAGAGGCACGTGAGGATTTTCTAGAATCTATAAAAATATTGTAATCGGATCTATCCTAAATAAATGATAGCATTGTAATCTTGTGAGTTGAAAATCTATAATTAAAAAGATTTCCATTTTTAAATTAGAGTTTCTTCGAAAGAATTAACGATTTTCTTGTCTGATCAATAAGGGCTGAAACTCCTCGCGATGTCTTTCAAGTCAAGAGACAGCAGCAGCAGCAGCAGCAGCAGCAGCACACATTCCGCAAAGTTACCGGCGATATATCGGAAGGAGTAATCCGTCCCTGAGGGTGAAAACATCGAGAACGTCGGCATCAGCGTCGGGGCGAGCCCGCGCAGAAGCCGCTCGATAAAGACCGTTCTCACCCCCTAACTCCCCTCCTTTCCTCTCTCACCCCTCAACCCTGCCCTACAAATGAGAAATCTAGTGTAGTAGGACTCGCACACGGCTACTGGGCTACGCTTGCGTCGTGGCCGAACGTCGGTGTGTGTAGGGCACGATGGTATCCTGAATGAGCTCGCATCCCGCCGAGATGCGCTCTTTCCGTTCCCATCTTGAAAGAGTGAAGAGGGTGGTATCGAAAGCGAGCGAACATGAGAAATATTTCAGGCAGCTTTCCATTAAATAATAATTTCTCTTTTTATAATTTCCTCATATTTACAATGGTATTTTATGGTTATCATTTTCTACTACTCGATATTTAGTCTATATTTACTCTACATTTGCTAATTGATGATGAAACATGATATTAAGTTGTTTCAACGTGATCTCGAAGAGGATGCGGAAAATCACATTGCACATGAAAAAGTCAACGGCTCTCAATTTCGAAATTCATTCGTGCGCGTTTCATATCATTCTGATAACTATCTCGATACCCGCGAGCGAATTAACAGTCAACAGAAATCGATTCGTTCAGTGCCCGGTATAACCCGCTATCAGACGCCGCATATTCACTCGCATTGTAGATATATTTACATCCCGGGACGTAAATACATTCGTTTTCATTGCACGTTACATCGACGCGGAGACCACCACGGGTGTAACATAATAATAACGATGTAATTTGCTCGTCGCGCTAATTTTGCTTCGTTAATGCGTCGATGTAAAATGATGGCTCAAAGGGGAAAGGTGGCATTGTGTTAGCGTGTTAAAGAAGAAACAGGAGGAAACATTTCGTCATGTACTCCTCGTCATCGTCATTTCGCTTATTCAACGCTACTGTAGGCACGAATATCCACTTCGCTGTGCTAAAATAGAGCGGTTTGACGTTTGGATTTTAAAGATCCATTTTAAAGCCTATATATAACCTTATATATATATATAATCTACTCCATATACAAGTACAAAAATGTTAGGTCGCAAAAAGCGAATACTAGAAAGAAATCCTAAAATATTTTACTTATACTGTGGAGAACAATCCGTTACTCTCACTTTTTATTCTCGAGATTTTCCTTGAATTCGATCGAGATTCTTCAAGATCAATTTTTTTGAATAAAAAGGAAACACAAAACATTTCTCTTTAAGTCTGATAAAATATTTTTATCCTTCTGTATTAAATGAATTTCGTATTATGCTGCGTTTAATGATCGATCTATATATTGTATAATGATACATTATCGTACATCTACATCCCGTGTTCGAATTATGTCGACACACTTCAAAATTATATTTGCTATTTATGTAAAAAATCACTATAAAAAAAATAGAAATATAAAAATAGAATACTTTATTTGCAATAAAAAATATATAACTATGTTTTATACACAATATAACATTTAAATAGCATCCGTACTCTATTAAACAGATCTATTTATCTATTTACATCTATTTACTCCATTAATATTTTTATTTTATATATCAAAATTCATTTTTATTTTATCTTTCAAAAATATTACAGCATATTTCCGGCGTAAAAACACAATAAATATCTGTCGATGTCAATAAAATGGAAGTAATCGTGTCGTTGTAACATCACCGCAATCGCTTGGAATATAAAAGCGCCCGTCAACTATTGATGTTTCAATTTTTCCTTGACGGCGGAAGCCGTCTTTTCAGCAGGAACATTGCAGATCAACATCAAGCCGAGGAGTACCAGGGAAGTTCCGCACCACCAGGTCAATGAAGTGGATTCGTCAAATACGATGAAGCCTATGAAAGCCTTCAAAGACGAAGGATATTTATAAAATTAGCGTTTTATAATAATGTGATCGGGATTTTCAATATCCCGCTGCGTTTCTTTACAATTAAACTTGTACTATCAAAATTTAAATTTAAATTTAAATTTAAATTTCATACACACAACTTTTTTAAAAATAAAAAACTTAAGTATGAAAAACATAGCAGAGATGTTATAAAAAAGATGTATGAAAAGATATAAAAATATTTCATATTTACACATGCTTCTCATTGATTTTAATCTTTTGATCAAATCTTTTTTTTTGTTGCTAGTGTTATTACATTGCGAATTAGATTCATCCCGCAAAAATTAAGTCGTCTGTTATTTATACGTTTAAAAATTACTTTCGAAAGAAATGTAAAATATTGGAGATCAATGTAATCGGCGAGCCACGTGTTTGACATAGAGTAATATATAGAACAAGCTATATAGATACGAATATAACTGCATCTTTATTTCTCGAGGATTACCAATCGGTGACGTTCTTAAGTTTAAAGCGCTATATCCTCGCAAACCCAAACTTAATCTCGTGAATATTTAATTTCACGCCGACGCAATCGATATATGGTGTCGTTTTAGTAGCTATCGCGCGAACGAATTAAATCAATTTTCACGGAGAATTATAGAAGAATTTTGTCGCAACGTAGAACGATATTCCTACATTTCTGATCATTTCTACTTAACAGACTAACGAGATAAAACGTCAATGTTTTACGCACGGTTTTCATAGAAGAAATGAAAGGAGAAAGAAGAGTTATTCGGCAAACGTAATTATTCCTATTATTCTAATAATAATTCTGGTGTAATGCATTTCCCAGCGTATAATGTACCGCTGTCGAGATTGCGTTTCAATAGCGTGTATCGTATCGTATAGTTCTCGTTCAATCGCTACCTACCTGTGCGCATATAATTGCTATGACCGCGTTATGCACACTCGCGGAATTGCGTCTAGTTTGCGGAACAACTTTCACTCTTTGCGAACCGACTCTCGTAAATATATCAGATCGCCAGCTACAGACGAATAATTATCGTCGATAAATGCTCTTCTGCAGATTATTTCTCTTCGCCATTTCATTCCATTACCATTGTCAAAACTTTCCCAAAAACATATCGGGTCCGATGTTTCACGACGATCTAATTTCTTTTTGCGATAAGCATGATGAATGATCGTCTTGTCGCGATCATAATTTCAATGACAGATTTTTTCAATTTAAAGATGATTTTTTTTTCATTGCGGAAAAGCCTTTCTTTATATCGTAACTTTTTAATTTTATTATGTGTCTTTATAAATCACAAATTTCATTGAAGTAGAATTCTCTTAAAATTTAATTAAAGAATATTATTATTTATCATTTAAAGTTTCACCTAAATAAAAATTAATGTATTTCTCTCAATGACAAATTCTCAAATTCGAAGTCTTGAACTTTTTCTTGGTGGAAAAAATCATCATTGATAACTTTTTGTAATGTCGTTACGCATCAGCATAAATCAAATTAAAATTGAAAGAATTATCTTGAAACGCTAATTGAGAAATAATATTATATTAATTATTTGGAGTCTGCTGAAGCTTAGTTCTTACAAAACTTCTCTTTTCAATTACTTCAAAATGATTACTGGTATCTCGGGATTTTCGCCAAATCGGATTCAAATCCGTTGACGAATTTAACGTTGATTAAAATTGTGAGAGGAAGGTTCGTATTAAACCGTGTATTTTAATTAAAATATTGTTTACAAGATTAATTATAAGATTTAATAACTCACCGAACAAATATAGTTCGTAGCTGCACTGGCAACTGTTATCGGCAAAGAAGATCCGCTGGCATGAAGCGCTTTGACAAAAAACGTGCATCCCACGGTGTTGCACACGATCATAAAGACGAGAAGCGTTCCTTTTAGAAACAACGACGACTACCGTAAAAAGAAAATAAACATATAAATATTATAATGCTTTATATTTTTATATCGTTATTTATTACTAGTTTCAAATTTTTTAACTATTTTTAATTTTTCAATTTTCAATCACCCGTCTGTTTTACTTGTTTCAATTTTTTTCGAAGAATGCGTAATACGATGTGTAATGAATGTAATGACATATAAATATTGTTAATACAAGACAAGAATCAGGAATCAGAATATATCCTAGTATAAAATGTATTTTGCATAGAAAATACGTATCTACATATATTGCCATAATTGTAAACATTAAAAATATCTCAAATCCCTTCATCATTAAACTTTTTTCTTTTAAAAACTACATTTGTAAATAAAAATCCGCACTCCATTTCGCCTCTTTACCGGCGATTTGAATCGGCCGCCAACTCACCAATGACGACGCGTCAGCGCCACCGGCGAGTTTACCGAGGAGACTACCACTAGTCGCAAAAATGCCGGCGACGACCGCGAGATACGCCCCGCCACCGGCGCCACCGCCGCGTCCTTCCATATCGATAGCGACGCACGTGGACGTCCGGGTCTCTCCGAGGATCGACGTCGATAAGACGTGGCGGGTGACGGGCGGCGTCCAAGGTCGCTCGCGGTACGGCACGACGCGGTACCGAGAGGGAAGGCGCGTGGAGAACGGCACCGTGCGGTCGCGAGCGATAAGATTCGCTCTTATCTGCCAATCTACTCGGTAGCGCGATTGGGAGCACTCGAATACTTGGTCGAGGAGGCTGATATCGAACACGATCGCACGACGATGCGGTCGCGAATGATCGTGAGGTGAATCACGTGAATGACGGCGAATGAGTCATCGGAGCATGCGTCTTGACGTGTCGAGGGCGCGCGTCTTCGACGTATGAATAAATGATTTAAGGGAACGGAAGACTTCGATTTTGAGTACGTACACTTCGTCAACTTCGGAGCTTTAATCGCGAAACGTGTCGTTCTTAACACGCGTTCCGCTTCAACGATTGAATTAAATTTTTGAAAAAGATCTTTGAATTAATGTTATACTGCGCTTGAGATAAAGGACAATGGAATTTTTCTTCGTTTTTATCACATTTGAATCATATGAGTTCATGATGAAAAATAGATTTAAATGTCCTTGATATGATTTAAATCGCTTTCGATTGTGTTTTACAGGAGCGCATTTGCGAGGAAAAAAGTGAGACTGTCACGTGTGTATGACAATATACGTTTCTCGCGACATTGTCATATACACGTGACAGTGATAACTTCTTGTAACCGCAAAACGTTTGTCATATGTAATTAAAAAATGTATAAATATATTGAGTGACAAACGGTTTAAAGGCTAAGAATTTAATTAAACTAATTTAAAATCCAACGATGCACGACCGGCTCACGCTTCGTCGATACAGCCGAGAAATTCCGAACGACGCGGAAGCATCGAGGGGACTCCCTGCTTATCGACCAGCTGGCGCATAACGCGAAACGGTTACGCAATAACGTTATTCCGCGAGTGAGGCGGAAGTGGCGCGGATATCGAGCCGATCGGTGCCGCCGCGCGTTCGCCGATTGTCGGCTCCGTCCCGTTCGTTCGCGATTCGAGCGAGCTGAAACGAGCCGCGAGTCCGGTCGTTCGGTCCTCAGGCGCGGTGAAGGGTGAAGGGCGACGCGCGGCGAGGCCAGGCGAGACTGGCCGAGGCGCGACGAGGTGAGGCGAAACGTGCGCGGGCGCGATCTCTCGCAGGTAGTTTAAAAATGGCGACCGACAGGTAGACGTTTCCGCGGTTGCACGCGCTGGGAGGCACGGGGAGCGTACCGCCACCGGCCACAGTATCTGTCTCGCGAGACAACGCAACGCGCGCGCGCCCCGTGCGCCGAGGTAACGCGCTCGCTCGCGGATTATGCCGTTGATTACGCCGCGGTAGGCGCCAAGTGCGACGTGAATGAATCGCCCCGCCGCCGTGCGTCCGAGTTCGAGCCCTCGGTTCGAGCACCTCGTCGGCGTCCTCGCCGTCGTCGCTCGTTACATTCCGCAATCGCGATCACGACGGAAATAGGGGGAGAAGGAAAGCGGACCACCGTCGCCGCAGCCGTCGCGCGTCGAGCCGCGCGTTTGCATACGTAAGTAAATACGAGATTAAAAAAAGAGTGAGGGAGGACTGCTCTCTCGTCGATTTTCGACGCATCGATCGATCGCGCTGATCCTCGTGTCCTCCCCGTGAGAATATCCCACCCCCTCCTTCCGAGCCTTTCTCACGTTCCTGTGAGAAGTGTGAGATCCTGCGCGATACATGCCGCGCGTGTCCTGGCCTTGATCGCGCAACGGCTTCGATTACCCTTCGAAAGTCGAACGATACAATTGGCAGGAAGTAAAGTCCATCTCGCCTCGACGACGACGTGCTTCACCGCGGGATCACGCGCCGCATTTTTCATCGCCTCCGTGGGGAGCGAACGTGGAGACACGAGGAGAAGGATGCGATGAATCCCCGCGAGACGGAATATTATTCTGCCAAGCACCTTTCCACGGTGATTGTACGCAAGTAACGTGCAGCCAGACGCCAGGCTCGATAAACGATCAGCAAGTATCTCCTATGCGTGTCTTACGCACCTTTCGTGTCACACTAGGTTGACGAGAAATCGTGCAATTGATTCGAATTGGAGTTCGCATTGGAAACTGAGTGCTCCTGTCTTAATAGTTTTCTAAAAAATTCTTTATGTCGGTAAATAACTCCGATATTACTTATTTCTTTCTGTTATTTAGTTATAGCGAGTCTGTATTTTCCTTTGCGGAAAGACAGGCGTGACATTTATTGAGACTTGTGTACTAAACTCCCGTTTTTTATAAACTCTCCGAGATATGTGGAACTTGCTGTGTGCCAAGGTTATAGAATGTTTAAACATGTATGTGAATGTTTAAACATTGATTTAATGACGCAATGTATTATCTGAGATTAGATATAGAATTTATTGCACATGTGTGTTCTAGGCACACAGTTTAAATGCTTTCCATTTAATGACACAAGTCGACACAAACATCGTTCTATCTTTCTTCGTATTCAATAACTAACAAAGACAGAGCGATACTTGTGTCGATTTATGTCACCAAGTGGAAAGCACCCTTTATATATCTAATAGAGATTTTCATTACACTTTAATCGAAGCAAAAATATATAGAAGCATTTTAGCAATTTGTTTTTGAATATTACATTGTTACATTGTTCTATCTACAAGACATTTTTAAAGAATTCTCAAGGTAAATACATTAACCTTATTTTTGAGTAGAAAGTATTTTTAGAGACAGTCAAGTTTTAAAGGAACATACAATACATCGGAACGTTAAATCATTAAATTAAATCATCTTTTATTACTACTTCAAAAGCTTCTTTTGTCAGTGTGCACGAACATTTGTGCAAATATTGTATGTTTACTTACCTAAGTACTTGATAAGTTTGAGGGAGCATCTGGTTAAAATATGCTATCATTCCCGCCAGATAACTCAGGAGGGATCAGTTAAGTTGCGTGTGCGTTATTGAAATATGAAAATCCTGATTACACCAGAATGACATCCAGTATTTATCAAAAAATTTTTAATTATCTGAGAATGAGATCTTGGCTTTGTAAGCGTAAAGGTAAAGCCACTGGAATTATATATATTATTTCTTCAATTTTGTGATCGTTCTTTCAAATAGTAAAAGCAAAAATAAATACGTGCTGTAGTTGATAAAGTCGAACGCGATCTACAAGCGTTTATGACACGTACGTTTATTCTGGAACAATTTATTGTATTCCCTTGGTTCCACAAATATGCGTTATATATGTGTATATAAAATGTTGAGTGTGTTTACATCTCGTAATGTTTTCTTCTTTCTCTTTTGCGAATAGGTAAATATACTTGCAAAAATTATAAGCACATAGCAATGGAACACTCCGAGTTAGTGGCAGAGATGGTACACGTTGAAAGACTGACCACGCAAGAGCGGTTACACTTGGCACGTCATCGTAGACTTCAGCAATTAAAAGTATGGAGACAACGTGAAAAGGAATGGTTACGACATCAAACTAGACATACGAGTAACAAACGTCATATATACTTTAGCGACAGTGTTATGTTGTTAGAAGCCGCTGCGAGAAATGACATCGATGAGGGTAAGAAATTTTATATTTGGATATATACATTTATGTATGTTAGCGCTTTACGTCATCAATATCTCTTTTCAGTAAGAAGACTTTTGAAGAAGGGTGTAAATCCTGATTCAACAAACGAAGATGGTTTGACAGCACTGCATCAGTGTTGCATAGATGATAATGAAGAAATGATGAAGCTACTCATTGAATTTGGTGCTAATGTAAATGCGGAAGACAGTGAGAAATGGACACCGTTACATGCTGCTGCTACGTGTGGTCATTTACATTTAGTCAAATACCTCATTGCCAGAGGTGCGAATTTATTAGCTGTTAATGCGGATGGTAACATGCCATATGACATTTGTGAAGATGAAAAAACGTTGGATTGTATCGAAGGTAATAGAATTTGTTGTAACATTTTGTTAATAGTAAAGGTATATAGTGCAGATAGTAATGTGATGTATTTATATAAATTACTTAAATTACATTTTTACAACAGGAGAGATGGCAAGGCGAGGAGTCACTCAAGAATTAATAGATGAAACGAGAGCTTCAACCGAAGTTCAAATGTTACGCGATTTGCAAAAGATTGCTTCTTTAGGAGGCGACCTTGAATATAAAGATCATCAAGGTGCCACGCCTGTATGTATATATCTATATAAATCTGTTAATTTGAAAAAAAGAAAAATTAGTAAGTTATATTTTCACTATATTATAATTTTTATTACAGCTTCATATAGCAGCGGCAAATGGGTACTTAAGAGTCGTAGAATTTCTTCTTGATCAACATGTATCGACAGATGTAGAGGACAATGACAAGTGGCAACCAGTTCATGCAGCTGCATGTTGGGGACATGTAAGTCTTTAAATCTTTTTCTATTTATGCAACTGCAAATAATGGAATTAATATAAATGTAAAATTAAGACTTAAGATTGAAACAGCAAATCTGTTTTCTTAAATCTTTTTTTATGTAATGGTTTTCTAACATTTTAACATTTAAATATTATAAATCGTATGCAACTTGTATTACAGTTGGAAGTACTTGAATTATTAGTCCAAAACGGAGCAGATCTAAATGCAAAGAATAAGCACGATGAAACTCCCGCGGGTAAGAGCTGTCGATCTATTTCGATTATTGTTTCATTTCCCTGTATTTTAATATCATAATGTGTAGATATATGTGAAGATCCGGAAATTAGAGAGAGGATAGTGGAATTGAAAACTGAACAGGAGAGTAAACGACTTCGTGAAGCGCAAGGACGTAGGGTACGCAGATCGCAAAGCATAAATACACGAACGCAAAGCGTACGTCGGACATCTATTCGAGACAAAGTCCTTACTACGAAAAAAGATGCCCAGGAAGAAGCTCGCTTGAGGTTACAAGCGCAACAGGTACGATAAAAACTTGGAAGGCTAAAACTATCATACATATTTCCTCCTGCCGAAATATTAATTAAGATGGGTTTTAAGATAAAAAATTACTTAATGTGGAATATTTTTTTCTAGACCTATGTTAGCGCTCCTACACCTAGTATTCCGCCGTTGGAGAACAGTACGCAGGAAGTAGGGGACCACGAGACTGATTCCAGCGCGCTGACTTCAGCGGTACGGAAAGGTCCCGAAGGAAAAGATAACGAGTCTTTTCTTCACGAAGATGTTGATAAAGATTCAGGTATATTTCAAATGTATTCTTGCTTGCATTGGTTGTGGTTTGGTAGACTATTGTGATAAATGGTAGCTTTGTACGAAGAGATCCAAAAATATGTACCTCGATGGTGTCAAGAATTGCATATATATATGTACGCATATACGTGTACATTACCATGCTCATTTAGAATTCATAATGCCCAAACATAGAAAAATGAACGCGAGCATAAAATTTGAAAATTGTATATAAATTCTACATGTAAACCATATGCTCGCTAAAAAATTAGTAAAAAATTATTGTGGCGAAATAAGAAAAAAATAATTAAAATAATAATTATTAGAATTAATCATATTGAAAGTGCGGATAGTTTCTTGTTAACTGACAAAAAAGAGTTTATATTTTTATAATAAAATTTTATATGTATAAAAATAGAAAGCAGTATTAAGTAATCCTAATAAATTAAATATATAAATTATATATTTATAAATATAAATTATATAAATTATATATTTATAAATATAAATTATATAAATTATATATTTATAAATATAAATTATATAAATTATATATTATTAATCTGCTAAGTGCAAAATCCCATAAATGTACTCTGTCAAACTCATTGTGTTAGCTGTTAATTATTTACCAGCTTTTTCTTTTTTTTCACTACTGCGTGCTCCTGAATAATTGCGAGGTTAGTTTTCTACGTCACTTTTCTATTTCTTTAATTATTACATTTCACGATTTGTATGATGCATTTAATTGCGTTATCTTCTCCGTATCATACATATCACACTGCGCCAAAAGTTATTTGCTCATGATGTACGTAAAACGTATATCTACGTGCTGCGTATACATAATGCATTTTTCTCTCTGAAAATTGTTTTCATATTAAAATGCTCGCAAACACATACACATTTCGCTTTATATCCATCAAATCTTTTTGGCAAGATTTAGCGTATCTGGCTTCTTTAACGTATATTTGTGGACCGTTTTAGCAAAGCTTAGCGGCCACTGAGCGCAAAATAGAATAATAATCAAACGGATTGTGGTATTTATTATAAGTATGAATTGTTTCTGTAATTTCTTACATAAACTGGAGTCTAATCGACTTAGAGAACCATATATATGCTAGTAGTACGCACAATAAGTAGAATCGACAGATATATTATTCTAGATTCTTTATACATATTGTACTATGTGCAAATTTCCTCTAGAATAAAATTATAGAAGAAGATTCTTGATTATATCATAGGTGGTGCATCAAAACAAAATGAAAAAGATATTAATATGTAATTAAGAATCGCTCTATATATTTGTGATGACTGGTAAATATTTTATCGGATAATGTGTCCGTATAACGGGCGAGTTTTGAGCCTAAAGCATGACCTAAGATTGATCGCGGTTCTATGAATTTTTATGTATACTTGTCAAGTTCTACACACTTCGTATTAAAGATTGATAGCGAGTTCTCTACTAATCAGTGCTTCGTATCCATTGTACGCCACATAAAGCGGTGTCGAGATTTTAAGCCTTAAGTCTTAAAATTGACTTAAAATCTCCGCCTTTATGTGGCGTCTGTAATGAGTAATGAGGGAACACACGCGCGCGCGCGCGCGCGCGCACACACACACACACACACACACACCGTTGTTATTGAAGTAGTCAATTCGAGAAGTAAAAAGAAAAACATATCAGATATAGCGAAGATGAGCTATTGATGGCTGAATTACCAACGGATCTTTATGCTTGCGTTTTCTAGATGACAACAGCTCTTCTAGATGAAACGTAAAGTTATCACATTGTATTTCATTCGATAGTATATTACGATTGCTAATGATAACGTGCAAGTATATAGTGAGATGATCGTTCATAAATCTAAACGTTGAAAAAATTCCATTATATTAAAATGCAAAGACGTATACATATATCATAATCGTTAGACACCGCTCTTGTTCTTTGTAACGTAATAGCCGTTTATCACATTCTTCCTGTCATATTCTCTCTCTCTATCTCTCTCTTAAGTATACTCATTAATTTTGCTTATGTAAACGCAACTGTTGAATCGTTTAGTAACAATATTGTGTGTACGTACATATGGTGATCCTTGATGCAATATTTCCGAAACGCTTGGTGCTGAAAGCATGTCAGGCTTGGCGCATGAGACTCATAGTTGACACTTTTGGTTTTTTTCTCCTTTTTTTTTTAATTGTGATCAGTGCGCATAGAAAGTGGGGTTGAGGTGGAGGGGCGGAAAAGTGGCGATTACGTCGATCGAAAAGTCGGCACGCTTGACGAGGAAGTAGCACATTGGATTTACGTGTTTGCCTGACAGCAGTAACAGGGCCTGACCCACTAGTTGGCAGCCAGCAGCAGTCGCCGATTTATTCTACGGACGCCGACACCAATGGCAAGATCAACATACACGTGTCCGTTGTTTTCGTGAAATCTCTGTCGGATCTCAAGAAGAAACGGGCGCAGAATCGGCATATATCCGGCGGTTCTTTAGACGCGAATGGGAATGGCATCCCGATGCCGGTCTCGTCCATCTCTAATTCCGATCTCAGCACTGACGATTTCACCCAGCGCTTCACTGGGAACACCAGTGAGATCGTAAGCGATAATCACTCGGAGAAGAGTTGCTGCACCGTCATGTAACGCGCTAATTACGTACAAATCTCGGTTTCCTTGTCCTTGCCCATTGTTGTACGATGTTATCGGAGCTCATCAAAATCTTCCGTACACAAACGAGAATATATTCCCGCGATTATCTTCCAGTATTTTTTTGAAGACTCAACACTGCGTTCTTGTACATCCACAATTATTTGAATCGTGCATTTAATCCGAGCCGAGGATCGTGATATTTTTTTATTAGATATATATATATATTTTCGTAGCACATATTGCGACATTACGTACATCACAAATAATATTCGCGGGAGGGCGTATCGACAGCTTTAAAATCAAAACAATTATCGGTTTTGATGTCATACGAATGACATGTACTTAAAACGTGATGTGACAAAACGTTTCTCTGCGATTGTTACGCGATTGAATCGCAGCGCTTGAACAGGCTCAGTATCGAGAATTTCTTGTTACGATGACTATACTCAGAATGTGTACTTATGTTTGTAGAAATATTGTATTTTCAAATTGTTTACAATTATCCAGAGCCTAAAGCGTTCAAGTATTGTACAGACTTTTATTTTATTTATTATTATATTAAAAGAAATGTATAGACTACGCTAGAAAAGTAAGAGATGTGTGTTAAAATTTATAGGTATTATCTAGATTCGAATTTTCTAGTATCTCCGCAAACAGGTATAAGACTATCAAACATCTTCCAATATTTTTTATGAAACTAGCTGTAAGAATTGAGTGAAAACTGTTTTTTATATCGATTTAAAGAGATTATTTGTAAATTTTGATATGTAATATTTATCTATTACAACTATAGGGAGAACCTCTTCACTTGAATTCCTTGTTCCGCATATAGCAAGTCGCTATACATTGCTGATTTACAATTTTGCACTTGTGTTGCATCTTTGATAACGCGTGAGGCGATCGAGTTTAATAAGCACGAATTATCGAGTTTTCGATAATTCGTGCTTGAGATATAAATACGTCAATTTTATTTCTTCTTTTAAAGTAAAGTTTATGCATTCCCATATGTAACAAAAATCACGAGTAAATAGAGTTTAGTAAATCAAAACGGTAACAAATTTTATTCGAAATCACGCACGTGTACAGGACTATATGTAAAATAATAATCTGTCCTGTCGAACGGTCGTATTTTTTGTACACTTTGTGTCAAATCGCATTCAAATTAGAAATACGAAAAGGAATTTTCGAAGGTAAATAGTACAAATAAAAACGCTCATACATTCCTTCCGCGATGCATAATAAACATTGCCAAAACTCTGCGCAACTTCTGACTTTACGACGTGGTCACGTGACTCGTTTTGCAATTGCGTTAATCGGGAATTTCTAACGATAATCGTCGCTGATTATTCCAATTAAAAGTACGTAGCACACGTGCGATTGTTCACGCATGATTTGATTGCGAATGTCTATGGTGAAAATTGATTTCAATGGCTGTATTTGAAATATAAAATTTATGTGACGTCTACCACCTGTTTATATTGTATTGTAATATAGTAACATTATATAAAAATAAAATTACTCTATGTTATCTTTTACACTTTTTTGTACACTTATATATCTTTTATTATATAATCCATAAAAAGGTAGTTCATTAACTTTTCATGCACTATCGATATGAGAATCCAATGTTTTCCTATGCGAAATTGCCATTATCTCAAAAATATTGACTCACTTTTCAATACATTAGATATGATTTAGAAATCGCGAAAGCGCGAATTAGAAAGGCAACGATCTGTCCGAAGAAAGTTGATGAATCATTTGCGAGCTTATCTAATATTTATTTATTACGATATTATATTCAGATATTACTGAAACCTTTCTATCGCGCGTATGACAATTCGTGTTTATATATCTAAGATGGAATTAATTTATATGTATACATTACAGTATGTAATTATTCTCCGAAATGATTTTGCCTTCTATTTCAGCAACGATGTTTCCATGAATCATTTCGAGCGTAATGTTATCGATATACGAACTCCACTTGTGTCAAGATAACGGGTCAAGAACTGAATAGTGACTGATAATAGTCATATAATGACAGTCATGGTGATATGAATCTGCGATAGCTTAGTAACCACGGGAGGAAGATTACATCAGTCGACTGCCAATTGAGAAATGAGATTCAATCAACTGTGCATCGCTCCTCTCTTCTGATGCAATCACCGCGCTTTATTGAGTCTCATTAGAGTCACAATTGGCAATAAATAAGAACGTAATATTAAATGCTCGAATTTTACTCGATACATCGAATTTTATTGATATTATTTGTATTTTTTATGCCTTAAATTTCTCGGTATTATATTTACAAATCATCATTCACATAATTGCCCCCTCCCCCCCCCCCCTCAAAGATACACCACTCAATGAAAGACGATAGAAAAATAATCTAAATATTCAAGATAATATCTCTTGATATTGATTCCGTTTTTTCGATACTCGCGATGTGAATCTTTTAATTAAGGATATTTTTATTGAAATATTGTGTATTATTGTTTATATTTAATATATACAACTAAATGTTTCTTTTCTAAATTTTCAATATCGAATAATCTTAACGTATCAGAAGCATTTATATTCTTGATATTTAAATAGAAAACTATTCCTTCTATACTAATTCGTCTTTTCTCTGTAGGATTCACGTTACGACAGCGTAATGAAAGACAGATATAATCTGATATATATTTTTGTTAATAATTTTTTGGTTTCAGAAGAATCTTCAAATATCACTCAAATAGCTTAAGTAAATATATGATATATCGACGCGTCGATAATTTGAATTCGTATGTACTTCATATGTCATCATCACAATATTTGATATCAAGCCAAATCCTTCAAATGATATTGTTGATATTCGATTCTGTTTTTTTCTTAATATTCATACGGATTAAATTTGATAATAAAACAAAAATCACGAATCAAAATACATATCAAGTTAAAATACACATTCAAACTTTTACATATAAAAATACGTTATATATTAATTTATTATTTCATCTTTTATTAATTACTTTTATCTTATTACTATTATTTTGTATTGTAATTTTATATTCCTAATAATTTTATCTCTTTAAATAATAAATAATTCACAAAGAAACAAAAGAAAACACAGAATATTTAGAATCAGTATCTGTGAGAAATCGCAGTCTGGTGGCCTCGATCAAAAATATCCAATGTTGCGGGGCCATTGGCGTCAATGGGTAATAATATTCTGAAACATGACAAATTTATATCATATTACACCGCACGAGTCTATGATTAAGAGTTCTCTTTTCAAGTTGAAAAAAAAAGTACTTTCATAACCATATGTCCATTTAAAAGTTTTTATTTTTATCACAAAATTTTTGTTCTATAATTTTTTTATTTTTATTTGTATTATAATTTATTTAATTTTTTTATAATTTATAGTAATAGTTTATTATAAGTAAGATATTAATTAGTGAATAAATTCTACGTATTGAAAGAAAATTGTAGAGGTTTACGATATAATAATTTTCACCAAAATCTATCAGGATATTATAATAAAATTTGAATTTGTATATTTTATTATTTCTGTATATTTTCAAATAAGATTAGAAACATATATTCCTACAACATTGTTTATTTCTTTACACAACATGAAGAATTTGTATTACAACATCCTGAGATATCGTCTTCCTTTTATCTTTCCTTTTATCTAAAATTTTTTTATAAGTAACTTTGAAGTATGTAATGTAACATAATGTAATATATTTTGTAAAACATCCCATTCGATGATGAATTCACGGCCATTCCAAACTTTTGATATTATTAAAAATATTTCATTTTTGTCATCCTTTTTTTCTTTGTTTCGGCCGCGTATAATGAGAAGAATATAAGTCTATTCAGGTCTATTGAAACGTACGAGCGAATCATACGGTCATCTTATTGTTAATGTCTACGAAGTGGGAGAATGAAGAGGAGATGTAGTGGGGAGAGACATATATGAATAAAAATCGATTGCCGTTCGTAGGATACCGCAGTCAGTTTGCTCCAGTTCCATGGAAGGAATTTGCTATTCGTTCAATAAAGGAATACTCTCTGCGAATCGACTTCCGATCGACGACGACAATCCGATAGATCATCGATCAAGCAGATTAATCACACACGTTTCAATTCGTTGTTTGAGGTAAAGGACGAAATCCTAAGAACAATATTCTGATTCCAAATATTCCCAATATTTTGCAAAATTCCGTGTAAATATTTCAACAATCGACATAAGCACTAGCGGAATCTTCGAGAGAAACGAGTTTGTTTTATCTTGTAAAATTTATCAATAAAATTTATCAGAATACACGAAATATTTACATTTTTATATTCGAATCTTCTATGAATAGAAAATAATATTTTTTCGTAATAAACGGAAACAACTTTAGATGAGATAAAAACTTTCCGATGAAATCGCAAAGGTTAAGAAAGATGGGGAAGAAAATCTGTAAATTCACAGATTTTATATAGCGCGCATAATTATAGACAAGAGAGGAATATCGAGTCGATTTTAAGAATTTGTTAATCTTGTGATTTCGAAGTAATTCTTTCTCTGGATTCATCAATAAATTTTCCATGAAGAGTTTGAAGTTCAAAGAGATGCAATAGTTAGTATCCCTAGTCCGATCTTAAAATCCTAAGTACGATTTTATTGAATGAAATCTCGAAAGAGAAATTTCATTTAGTCAATACCTGAAAAAATTTTAAGTAATATTGTCGTTAAGTATTGTAAAGTTGTCATTATGTAAAAGATTAAATAACTAATCTCTCATTTGATTTGATTTATTCGGTTACGGTCTAAGATTTATTATTTATTAATGTATAAAAATACAATTTAATAATAAAGTATTTTAAGCTTGATCATTAGGATTAATCTCAAAGATTAGTTCTAAAGTTGATCTTATATAAAAATTAGTTATATTATCTCTCGAGGAAAAATTCGTGATCCAAATATCAAACATTCAGGTCACGAGATCCAGTTTACGATCCATGTTAGCGTCATTCGATCTCGATACTCCGCAAATCAATCAATCAATCAATTAGTCAATTGAAATTGGCCTTCACTGACCTCCGTTCATTACATGTACCCCACACGATACGTCATCTCCCGTTCTTGGGTAATCGTAGATATTCGACACGTGCGCGTCCCCCTCTTCGCTCGTTCATCTACCATCTCTTGCACGATCTCTGTCTCGATACCGCTCGTCCGCGATACCGGTTTAACGCATGCCATCGTGGAAGTATCACAGAACGAAGCGTCGAGTCCATGAAAGTGGGCGGCGTTCAAACGAAACCTGAATCATCGAGGATGTTGCGATCATTCCGCGTGATTACTATTATGTTACCGTACTTAGCCAGGGTCGTTCTTGCGGATAATTGCTCCATTTCGTTGTACCAATGCGGCACGCATCTCACGTGTTCGAGCGTCTTCGAATATAATGTTTGTCCGTTCAGCAAAATGCCGAGCCAACTGGAAGAGAGGATCAAAGGCAAACGTGCCACCTTCGGCATGGGCTGTTTCTGGGCGGGAGATTCTCTCTTCGGGGTGCTGCCTGGTGTTATCAGAACTTGCGTCGGCTATGCTGGTGGCACCAAGGAATCTCCGTCATACAAAAACATGTAAATATTCCATTGCTACCATTTAGCAGTGTCACAATATTGTAATTTAAAAGAAATAATTCATGAAATCATTTCTGTATTTTTTGCTCCTGTTTGTAGGGGAGATCATACAGAGGTCATCAACATCGAATACGATCCAGAACTAGTGTCTTACACACATCTGCTGAGTTTGTTTTGGAACAATCATGAGTATAGTCTAACAAGGAGGATTAAGAGACAGGTATGTTGTTAATAACTTAATAATGTTAATAACTGTTGTTAATAATTAATTATGTTTGATTATATCCATTTTCAATAGAAAAATTAAGTAATTTAAGATTTATTGAAAATGGATTTGATCTTTACAAAGTGTAATAACTTGATAAATAATTAATGTATGTGATTCGCGTATTATTTGCGTTCTAACAAATGCTAAAATGTTAATTTAATTTGCAGTACATGTCACTCATTTTATATCACGACGAAGAGCAAAGGTTGCAAGCTGAAAAATCTTGCGAGCAAGAACAGCGAAAGCGCGGGGAAATCTTCGTCACAAAAATTGAGAAGTTTACAAAGTTTTATCCAGCCGAAGAGTAAGTGACAATGTCATATTTCTTGTGTCCATGTGTCTAATTACTCTTATTCAACAGAATTTAATTTTTTATACTCACACATTACTTGAAACTTCTGATATAATGTTCATATCAGTTAATGATGAAAATTCTAGTGATAAAATTATTATTGATCAAAGTACAAATTTATATAATTGTTATATGATATGATATAATTATACATAAAACTAATTTAATAATTGTAATAGTAATATCAAGATAATAAATAGTCAAACTAAGTCGAAGATAATTATAATCACGACTTTAAATATTTCTTAATATGATGGCATGTTTTTATTGAATTTTCGTTGTGGCTATATACGTTGATAAATTCTGTTATCATGTACATGTTTTAGCAGCTCTCTACAGATAGCAATGAAATTATATTAATAGATAGATAGTAGGAATAAGATCATAGAAGAGTTAAGATAACAATAAAATTTGCTACAAATGTAGAAAATGACACATATCCAACTTAATTAAACAAAATTATGTATCTTTTTAGTTATCATCAGAAATATCGACTGCAGAATCATCCATGGTTAGTCGAAACATTGGGCCTCACACCAGAACTCTTGTGCATCTCTCCACTTGCAGCCAAATTGAACGGCTATATCGCAGGGGCTGGCACTCTTGAACAATTTGAGAGGGAATTATCGAGTTTAGGATTGAGCGAGAAATCGGCGCAATATTTAAGGAAATATATTATTGAAAATCAGGGCAATGGTTTATACTGCTAACAAATCTAGTGCAAAGAAAAAAAATACAAATAACATTTTCTACACCAATAGACTAGACCAATAGGCTGGATATACTCGACATACTCGATTTCTTCGCAAGAAAAAATCATGCACAACCTGATACATATACTATGTATATTGGATATCACAAATGCCTTAAATGTTCTCGCTACACGGATATTTTTTTACATCAAGTTGTTCATAATATTTAATATCGCGATATTTAATATCCGTGTTGTAATATATAAAGTACAAACGTTCGATGTAATTTTAATAACATATTCACTGGACTTAAAATCAATTTTTTTTAAATAAAAACGAATCATCGAATAGTTTCCGAAGAATTATATAAATTTTATGATATCAAATAGATAAAGGAGTACTTTTTAATTAGTTTTTACAAAGAAATATTGTGATTTTTATTAGCCAAAAAGAGCCACTTTTGGCTAATAAAAATTATACGCAGCTCTTATAATTTTTTTATGATGAAAGTACTCGCTGAAAAGCTATTCTAGTTAAAGTTAATTGAATTATATGTAAACTGACACAT
>JANQDE010000004.1:4263899-4344664 GCA_037157785.1 Cephalotes varians
GTCTAGTGTGACAGATCTATTTTACACTTTATGACCCGCGTGTTATTCAGAATTCAAACTTCTTTATTATAAAAATATATAATATATAATAAATTGTCGTAATAAATGAGTCCAGATTTTATTTTCATAAAAAAAAGCTGACTTCAATCTGAAACACAATTTGTTATCAACTCATACACCGAGTATATTTGTACCTTTCTCGCGCGAATTTCAAATTCTGCTAAGTAGATTTTATTATATAAAGAAAAAGTAAAATAAAATTTTTGCGATCAAGCTATTGATGTTATTCAAATATAAAAAAGATGTATTTTACGTATATTTAGAATTATATAGTATATAAAATAAAAATATACTTTTTTTTAAATACCGTTTCCTTACTTAAATACATCTGAGCATGAAAATCTCTTTATTTCTTCGTATTCTTAATGCTTTAAATCTCCGTATTCTTACATTTTCAAACTAAAATCAAAAATTTATAGTTAAGAAAGAGAACATTTACTCTCGATAAGTTAGGAATACGAAAACTTGAATGTATTCAAACTATACTAATTCAGTTAACACGAAACAATCTATATAAAGTCAAAGATATCTAGAAACATTCATTTGTCAATTCATATGAACTTAACTGATTAATAAATTTTTTTTTTAATTTCTTTATAGAATCGTTTGTATTTCGTTGAAGATTTTTAAATATAATTTAAAAGTCATCTAGATAATGTTAATTAATTATTTCTGTATTACACAATTGACATAAATAAATTAAATAAAGTTTTTGTACGAAATCGTTTGTATTTTGTGTAAAGAGTTTTGAAATATAAAAAATATAAAAAGATTTGATAGTCATTTGAATAATTTAAATTAAATATTTTTAAACTTGTAATTATCTGACATATCGGCTAAGTTCATTCGAATCACTTGTCAACATCCCCGCACACCACAGCGCCTCACGTGCCGCTCGTTCGGCGGGTTGACGAGGGAACATCTGCGCATGATTCAATCTGCGACTGAGACTTAACCCAGTCAGATCGAGACGGCTAGTGCGATATCTTCTGTATTCTGAAAAATGGCATGGTTATGCGCTCGTACCGTGCTCCAAACATGTCGACGGCGGATCTCCTATAGCCTCGCGTGCGCGAAAGATTGTAAATATCATTCCCAGGACAATTCACGACGAATCGTCCGTTCCACACATTTTCGCGTTATCCACTTACGTAATGTTTTTCGTTCATCCATCGATTTTGATTTTCGGTCCACAGCCAACGTATTGCGTATGGTAGAAAATGAGAAAAACATTTCGATAAATTCATATGTACGTTCTTTTTTTTTTTTTGACAGTTGCCGATCCGCTCGATCATGCCACAGGCTTAGAGAAGAGAGAGATGCTCGCCCATTTAGCCGGTAACGATGTAAGTTGTGATGTTTCCAGTTTGGCTAGCACATCTATATTTCTATGGCTTTGCTGTACCAGTGATATAATTATTAGCCATATAATAACAATTATATAATAGCAATATAATTATAATTATTATAGCACAATCTTAATAAAACATTGTATATGATAATTTTAGAAAAACTAAGCTCTTGATAAGGCTTCAAGTACTAAAGATAAAAAATCAGTATTATAATGAGGTTGTGTTTCTTTCATGATAATTTTATAGATACTGGCGTATATGTCTTATCACCTTATAATATTTTTTAATAGAGATCGTTGTGATGAATGTTAATATCTTATTAAAATATCTTATAGAATATTATTAGAAAAAGATACATGTTAACTTGTATTTTTTTTAGGATCCATATAATATGACTATAAAGCGGCGAGCAACCAGCACAAAGGAAAATCCCAATATAGTCTATAGTGCATTTGAAAGTCGCATAATGGGATGCATCTGTGACGAAGATTCATTACATGTGAACTGGATGTGGCTGCATCAAGGTCCTCCACGTCGTTGCGAGTGTGGTCACTGGTTTAAGCTAGTCGAGAAAGCACCTATATAATATTTTTAAGGACATGTGATAGTGGATTGTTTTCAACATAGAATTAACGTTACATTAGACAATTATGTCTATCTTCATTTATTACCATGTCCTGCCTCCATCCTATCGAAAAATTAAACGGATCACTTATTGTATGGAAATCACAGAAATAAATATATTGTAAATATTATGTATATTATCCTACGTTTTATTCTTAAGTATGTGAAATTATATTAAATATTAAAATTTATGAGCTCAAAGTGAAATCCAAAATATATTTAAAGCATCGCCTTATATGTAGACTGCAATCTTTGTAGGATTGATAACGAAAATAATTTCTCAAATGACTTCCATATAAATGTAGGATAAAAGTGTGATCTTGGAAAGTTATATTATTCGAGTATGTATTACAAAAATAGATTTTTAATTTCAATACATATATTTACAGTCACCTTTTTCCCGCTCGTTCAAGTTTGAATCTACTCACAATTCTTTTTTCGTTTTTTTTTGTCGAAACATTTACTGGTAATGTTTTATTTTCTTGGACTTCCTCTTTGATTACCTAAAATACAAAATATGTTTATCGATATATGATCTATGTAACAAATACTATTTATATAATAACAGTATTATTAAATTTGTACTTACAGAATTGTATGCAGAATGTTTAATATTTTCATCTTCATCTTCTGTATCTGTATTATCGTCTTCATTTAAAAGAGGAACAACTTGATTGAAAATCATATCATTTGGAGATCTTTTCAAAATAGATTTGGGAGTGCTAAACATTTTATAAATATCTACTGGGCTTTGTATTTCCATATTATTTGATTCAAATATATCTGAAGTATGGGATGAATGTGAAAATTCAATTCTAATGATATCTTCATCTTCAGAGCTTCTATTATATATATCATCTTGCTTCAAAATAGGACAGACTTCTTGTTTGTCTGATATTGATGTTTCTTCTTCTAAATTGTCTTCATCTTCTATGACACATGGTTCAGCAAATGATATTCTCCTTCCTTCCTTTGTATTTGTGTCTTTAGACACTTCTCTAAGTTTCTCAGGTGAACTCTCCCTTAATTTTTCTTGAATAAAATTTGTAGAGGAATGAGAATGCTCATTCTTTGTAGTATTTGTATCGAGAATTTTATTTTGAGCTGTGTCAGAACTGATACTTGACGTATCACTTGTAACTCTGCCCATTTGAATATCTTTCAATTTCTTTAATTGTTCTTCAATTATCTCTGTTGTAATTTGATCGGAATCAGATACATCCTCCTCTGATTCATCATAAACTTCGCCATCTTTCAAATCATCACCATAAAATTCTTTTTGTTCGGCTTCCAATCTGCAATCAAACAGATTACAACTCTCATCGAAAATAAGGTTTAATTGTAAAGATGAGTAACCTGTAAATTTCATCTTCTAATTCTTCTTCCACCTCTAATTCATCGAGTCTCTTGAAGAGATCCTCTTCGGTACGAATATCAGTCTTTTCTTTTTCTCTCAACATCGCTAATTTCTGATGATACTCCTTTTCACGTTGTCTATGTTGTACTGCAAAAGAACATTTTAATTTCAGAATCTAGCATAATATAAATAATATAAATATAATTTGTAAATATTCTTTATACATCTCCACTCATCAAGCTTATTCTCGGTCCAATGTTCCACTATATCTTTTTTGTCGTCTCCAAAAACATCATGTTCCAATGGAAGATATTGTCTCATTTCGTACAAGTTTCTCTCAGTTTCTAAACTCTTCAGCATTTCATCCACCCCTAATATATGATATAAAAACATATGACAGTTTTAGTAACTAATATAAATCATTTTCAAAGATATACATAATATTTATACATGCTATTCTTCTGTTGCACAATGCGATCGCTTGTGATGCGCTATACTTGGCAAAATACCCATCTCCCAAAGAAACCAAAATTTCGTTAGTATGAGTTAATTTTCCTTTCATAAACGCCCGTTTGCCAATAGGTACCATGCAATTCTCGGAAAGGGATAATGGATACACTTGAAGTCCCTCTATTACCTTTTTATGGCTATTCTTATAATCTGTTATTGCCTTGACTTGTTTTTCATTTTGTTTAAGCTTCTGTAATACATATCAATTTTTAATTTTTAGAAAATAACAAATATAATATAAATAAACAACTGCTGTACAAAATCTGATTGAAAAGTATAATTTCGTATAATTATACCTGTGCAAACACATTGTCAAGCAGCATTTGCTGGTAACTTTTTGTTACTTCAGGTCCCATTATTGCATTAGTTACACTACTATCCATATTTTATCTATATCACGTTAAAAAAGTCGAATCGTTGAATAATCGTACAAGATAAAATCTATTTATATGAGTCTGTACATGTGCATTTAACCATAATAACTTGTTTTTCGTTCATTGGTCATCGGTTTGATTGCGTTCCACTTGACGCTCGCAATGCTTTCAGAATCACTTCACTCTTGTTGTTTATCGAATATTAAACAAGGACAAATAATGCCCGCGAACATTGCGAGCATCAATCTATAGCATACGTGACGTGCACTATAGATTTTCAGTACTGACAGCGAATATCAGGATGGAATCCTAACCTATTCTGAAGAGTGCTCAGTTGCGATTGGTCGATTTCGTTAAAATTTTAAAATTTACGGGAAGAACATGACAAATAAATATATCAGAATTGAAAAATTTTTTTAAAGTACGTTTGATATCAAAGTACATGTATATTTTAAAAAATTTTTTCTTTTACAAAGAATCATTTTCTTATTTTATAGATTAAATACAATATTATAGCTGGTTCTTTAAGCTCGTCTTAAGTACATCTTAAACATATCATCAAGATGTCATAAGATGCCAATCAAAGAGCCATATTAGCTTAAAATAACTATGAATACTGGCCTATATATAGCAAATGACATGTATGTGGGTTAATTTTTTAACTCTAGAATAAACTATATTTTTGTACACAGAGATTATACCTGGATTATACTAGATCTTTTAAAATATTTTTATAGATAGCACAGACCTATGTAGCTTGTTAATCGCACGAGCTTTAATAGCTTTCTATTCCATAAATAAATTTTTTCTTAGAGCTTTTAATCGATAGCACATTTTTTTACATATTTTGATACTTGTATAATGGTTGCATTTATATATATATATTGTACATTATATAATGATATAAAGTCCTAATAAGTCTTATTATATTGTATGTATATAACAATATATTTTGATAATATAGAAAATACATATCAAAATTTGTCAATTAATTGTAAGATATGTTGTTGCTCTGCTTCTTTCCATTCTGTGTCACCAGCATCTCCTAAATTACCAGCGTACTCTGGTTTTGAAACAAATGTGAATGAATACATCATTGATTTGTAATTAAATGTGCAATTAAATTTTACTATGCGTAATATATTTACCTCTCATGATGTGTCGAATTGTTTTAAGGGATGCTCTTCTCTGCGCCAAGATTCTTGTCACTCGTTGTTTGACAGCAGGTGGGCAACCAGTACAAGCTTCCAATAATACATAATCTATTAATTGTAATATAAATAATCCGCCGTCTAATCTTCTCAAGTAAGATTCTTCTTCATCTTCATCCTCCTTGTGATAAAAAAAAAAGTTTTTATAGTTTTCGCTTTTAGATGTCTTTGTTAAATGTTTTTGATTATGTATATACCTTCCCATTCTTTTCTACTTCTTCTACCTTTTCGAGATACTTAAAGTGTAATTCCATTAATCTATCCACTTTTTCATAATCATTCTCCGTAAACTTGCTAAGTAATCTTTGACGTTGTTGTCCTTTGCAATTCTTCAACATGCTTGCTATGATTGAAATCACATGTTCTGCAAATTTGTTTATTATTTCAATATATATATATATATATAATTAAATTGAAAATTTATTTAGTTATTTTATTAGATATTAATAGATATAGTAAAATTATATCTAACTGATAATTTATGCGAATACCTTCATGTTCTTCTGCAGTAAGCATTTTTTTTCTATTTTTTGTTGGAGTTTTCATAAACAGAGGAAATATAGTTCGCAATCCAAGGATATCTACAAACTTGCTACAGTTATCTTTTCCATCCGGACCGTTCATAGCATGATCTAAAACCTACCAAATTTTAACTATAGTAATTTATACAAATCCAAAACGAGGTAATTTTTAAATAAACCCACTTTGAGAGATCCATTCCGTGACATCTTTTTTTCCCGCAACATTAAGTTCATAAGTTGAAGGCCTTCACCACGCAGAAACCTGTCGCGATTTACAGTAGCCATTAGGCTTGAGCACAAAACGTTAAATAAATTTTCCATCATCTCTTGCTCCTCTGCAGTCTGCGGATCGTGTCTTTTATAATACTATAAGTAATCAGTTTTAAAATAATTCAATTTGGTAATGTTCAGATGTTTAGAAACATATAAATACATACAGCTAATTGTTGTAGCAAAACATCAATTCCATCCAATTCACCTAAAAGAAGTCTATTCTCTGGCGTATGCTGCAAAAGTATAGACAGAAGTTCACTAGCGTAAAGTTTGTTCGCGTCAAAAGGTGTTTTTGTTTTAATTCGACGCAGTAACCATTGCATTAGACCCTGTTTTCCTGCATCTGCACATAGCTCTGGTCTAAACTCCAGTAGATTTTCAAAAATGGCTAGAATCAAAAGTTATTGTTGAAATAATCCAATAAAAACAACAATGTTTTGCAGATACAAAAAACAATAAACGATATGCATTTATTAAATAATTACCAAGTGTGTTATAGACTCCATCACTCTCTTCTTTTACCGTTTCATCAAGCCTCTCGAGATTTTGTACTAAGAGAGCACAAACTTGTTGTTCCAACAAAGCATCAATAAGTGTATCTGCACCTTCTTGACTTTCATGTAATATATCTACATCAGTCAATTCCTGCAAAAGATCTACCACGCCAACTGCTATATCAGTATTTTCATGAGATAACAATTCTAGTAAAGAAGGCACAGCGCCTAACTCTACCATTAACTGATACAGATCTGGATTGGTCGCTACAATATGAAGCTCTTGCAGAGTTTCATGCAGTTCTACCTCAGATTCCATGAATCTGCAAAAGTCCAAAGAGAACAAAAATAATTATACATTGAGATTTTCATTTAATAAATATTAGCTTCCATGCGTACTTTTCCGGTTGATCTGGGAATTTGACTCTCATTTCCTGATTTCGTAGAGCTCTCTTCTCAAATAAAAGAATCATACGTTTAAGCGTCGCTTCGTCCAACGCTTCGACTTCGGGAGCCTCAGTTTCTACATATTTCAATATGTCTTGCTTTTCCTTCTCTGTTAATTGTGGTTCAACTACATCGTTAGTCGGCGAGGGCAAAGCAGCTCTGACTGGCGTAGCAGGTTCATCGTTCCTGGACGGTACCACATCGAGTTCCTTGGGTTGTCGTTGACGTGCATGATACGGTGTTTTTATCACTCTTTTTGGTTTTTTCGTACTCTCCCATTCATCCTCGTCATCTTCCTCCCCCGCAGCCGGTCGTTTCGGTGTGTTTGGAGGCTACATATTACCATTGCTCAATTATCATATCGTTACTTTTAACAAACGGAAAGGCAAATCGCGAAATTAATGAAGAAAAAAAAATTTTCATAAACCGAAAATCACAAAAGTGAGAGGTTAAATAAAATAATACACATAATTTATCTTCAGAATAAATATTTAAATTATATAAATCGCTGCAAACTAATTCGAATACGCACCTTATAAGATAACAGTTCTCCGATATCCATTTGCCAAAAATAAATCACCTAGTTTTAAAAATTACGTTCAAAAGATATAGAAAATTTGAATTCGGTACAGATTTTGTCACTTATATATCTTATATATCTAGATTTTTTACGCTCTTGATGTATATATACACCATATTGTTGATACTCAAGCAATAGCAGATTCTCTCGATGTCAATTCTCTCGCAGTTTCACTCTCTACAGTTATTTCTTATTTCATGGAAAAAGCATAACTTAACCTAATCTAATTGATAAAACTAACCTGTACCGTCGAAAAAAATCGTGATTAACTTATAACTGATTAAAAATAATTTTTATATAGAAGTCAATTATTACAATTATATGAATTGTAGTTATATAAAAATAATTTATATATACAGTGCAAGTATTTAACATGATTAGGCTATCTCAATTAGTGCGAACGTTCTCTCGTTTGTCGCAAATGAGATTGCGCTCGTTGAGCAGCTTAGAAAAGAAAACGGATCTGTATCGTCAATTATATGCGAAAATATTGACATGCGGTCCCATAACGCTCGCAGAATATATGAAGGAGATCTTGATTCATCCCACTGCAGGTTATTATACAACTAGAGACGTTTTCGGTCAAAAAGGCGATTTCACAACTTCTCCAGAAGTCAGTCAACTTTTTGGAGAAGTATGTAATTCTCTTATTTTCAGGCTAAATCTGTTATTTAATATCATTTAATTATTTATGTCAATGACCTCATAAAAAATTAATGAAATTCGCATTGCAATGATGATAGACTTATTTTAAATCCTTGCTAAGGATTTAAAATAAGTCTATCTTCTCTTTTGTTTTATCACATTGCTATTTGTCTGGAATTTACCAAGAAATTATTGGCCAGAAGTAGCTTATATATTAATAATTATCGATAGATTATAGCAATTTGGATAATCAGCGAGTGGAAGAAGATTAGCAGGGATTCTATACAACTTGTGGAATTAGGCCCAGGAAGAGGTACCTTGATCAGTGATATCTTACGGGTATATTTTCAATATGCCGTTATTCACAAACATACAAGTGTAAAAATTACAAGTTGCTTATTTTAGGTGTTCAAGAAACTGAATCTTTCAAATAAGATATCGATTCATCTGGTAGAAATTAGCCCTGTTTTGTCTGCAATCCAAGCAGAGAAATTGTGCACAGAAAGCAGAAACATTGAACTAAGGATCAATGAAGACCAGACAAATTCTATTATGCATTACAGAGAGGGTGTTACAAGAGACGGAGTAAAGATATATTGGTATTATTCTATCAATGATGTTCCTAGAAATTTCAGTGTGTTTATTGCACAAGAGTTCTTTGATGCTCTGCCAATACATAAGTTTCAGGTATGAAAATTAGAACGTCGATACTAATGTATAAAATATGAATAATTTTTACAAAAGTCATAACATTTCATTTTAGAAAACTGACAAAGGTTGGAGAGAAATCTTAATAGATATAGTGCAAGAATCAAAAGAAGAGAGATTTCGATATGTACTTTCACAAATGCCAACGGCTGCTTGTAAAGTATATCTATCTGTGAGTATTTACTTGCGTTGCTCTGTAGCATATAAGTTTTAGATGATTAATAAAAGCTACATCTTTTAGCCACACGAAAAAAGAGATCATGTAGAAATAAGTCCACAATGTTCTGTGATAACAGACTACATGTCCCAATTTTTGTGGGAATATGGAGGATTTGCACTAGTGATTGATTATGGTCACGAGAGGGAAAAGACTGATACATTTCGTGCATTCTGTCAACATAAATTACACGATCCTTTGTTAAACCCTGGAACCGCGGATCTAACTGCGGATGTTGACTTTTTATCAATAAAAGAGATTGCACAGAAAGATGATAGATTAGTCACGTTTGGTCCAGTGACACAAAGAAAATTCTTGAAAAGCCTTGGCATCGATTTACGATTAAAAATGATTTTACAGAATGCTACTAGCACTCAAAAGGAACAAATTGAATCAGGGTATCGTATGATAACCGATGAAGATAAAATGGGAAATTGTTTTAAAGTATTGGCCCTCTTTCCTTTTGTCTTAAAAGACTACTTGAAAAAATGGCCTGTAACAGGATTCGAAGATGGATGAAAAGAAAATCAAATCTTGAACTTTTATTTTTAAGTGAATTTTTAAATGAAAAAAAAGAAAGAACTCTTTCTGTACGTGGTGTGTGTATGTGTATATATATAAACTATATAATGATACATACAGTAACCACATAGTAATTAAACTGTATTACACTATATAGAAAATATCAAAATAAATTTGTGGAAATAAAAACTGTTTAAATTTACATAAGTTTATAACTTTCCCAAGATTATTATTAATTATTTATTAATTATTAATTATTTTTTCAGAAAATTTAAAAATTTTTCAGAAAATTATATATGATGAATTATTTTTCTGTAAATTATACCTTTATTCTTTAAAGCTTTGTCTTTTTAATTTCTGTTTTGTTGGTATTGATAATAATAAATAATAATAATTTAACATTTTTTTATTGTACATGTAATAATTATACTTTTGACAGTGATTGTAACATACAAGTCAATTATACATTAGTACGATATAATTGACTGGAATAATGCGGCCTTCGACGAAAGTCGAAAAGAAGGGACGCGAATGATCCGCGCACGTGAGCTTGATAACACGTGGACGACTAGTGAAAGGAACATCATGTACGAGACGTTAATAACTAAATAATCAGTATAAGTAAACGGTCATCAGTTCGATAGTGATGATGTTCAAACAAGTGTTATCGTTGTTTAAGAAATTTCATCGTTTTGATATCCGCCCCGGATTAAAAGAACTACTTTAACCGCTAAAAATTGTTATTACATTAAACTTATTAAAAACTGTTTTAACTATTTGCGGGTGATTAATTTCTCTTTTATGTAAGATCTTATTGTCTGATTGTGCAATTAGTATTAGATTCTATAGATAAAAAATAAAACAAAATTTTGTTGTAATCTTTACTTCAAAATTTTCTTCATCGAAATATAATTATTTGAAAAAATCCAGGAGGAAAACGTGATAAGCTTATGAGTAAGTTGGATCATGTGTTTATCACGTTTTTCCCTTGGAGATCTCATAAGATCTTACTTTTTCATGTGATACACGTGAACAGTGCGCGAATAACATACGCGAATCAACAATCTTGAAATCCTTGACTCTTTTCTTCGCAACTTTACTTTTACTTAACGTTCCTCACGTGTATGCCCTAATCCCCACTTCCGCAAACTCCTTTCGCTTATTCCTCGACAATTCGAGCTAGATCGTTTCACGGGGGACCATGGTTCGCAATAGAAGGAAAGAACGTATCTTCAATTTATTATCGAGACCGCGCGAATATTTTTGCTGAGTTCCTCTTATCACGCTAGAATACGCGTAAGATTAATCATATTAACACATTCTCTTAAACAAAATCAGTGTATTTTTTTACTGGACAACAGCACTTATAAGTTTAACGCCGCGTTCAGTGAAATTTCATTGGATAGAATCAGTTAATAATAGATTATTTCAATTAGTGATTAGATATTGGAATAGACTGCAAACAGAAAATTGAAGAGTAAAAGAAAAAAAAATACAATATATGAGCATTTCAGAAATCAAATTGATAAACTCTATAAAATAAGATGAGAAGATTGAGTGAAATATTCGCTGATCCCCAGTGAAATCCTATATTATATTATTTTAATTGGCAATATTTTCACTGACTCTGTTTGAAAAAGTGGTGCAAAACTAAACGTCTCGATTCATTGTCGCAAATGTTTGCGGTGACGAGCACAGCAAAGTTCGGGATCGACAGTGAGCATTTTAAATCTGCAGTAACGATCTCCAAGGCTAAGAATGTTGAACATAGAAAGGATCATTGCGGTGATAACAAAAACGATCCCAGAACGTTATGTCTTGTGCGAGTTAAGGGATTTCCGCGGCTATTGCCCGAAGGTAATTCGAAAACCGCATGGTGTCATCGATGTTGTAGTCTATGTATAATAACGGATAAAAAGTTAAACTTGCGATTTCATAAACTGCACATACATGAGCTAAAGAAAATTCGTCGATATTTTAGGCATTCTCGCTTTGGCCGACTATTGTCGATGGCTTCGCGAATTATCTTTATCATATGCCTTGCTGAGCGACGAGCTGCTCTTAGCGTTATGCTCAGTAAAGCAAATCCACTTGGAAACTCTGCGAGTGGAGGCATATCCAGAAGCAAAGCCTCTTCCGCATATTAGCGATAAAGCGTGGTCCGCATTTTCAAGTCGTTTACCCGACATAAATCTTGCACTGTAAGTAAAAACAAAACAGTAATCTCGAATTATTGCCACCCGCGCAATGCGAGTTAAAGTAAACTTTACAGTTATTTTTTTTTTTATTTTTCGTTAGATTGTCTTATATGACTGACGACGATGATCAAAAATTACTTTTTATATCTCACATTCCGGTAACGCATTTGTATCTCGGCGATATAACATCGGAGTCTATAATGTCACGGATAAGCATGCAATGTCCTCGATTGATAGAATTAGTTATCGCCGCTTATGGATCCGGTCCTATCGACCAATTTCTGATTTCCATGGCCAAGAGTTGCTCGCGGCTTAGTGCCGTCGGTCTGGGCGATTGCGAAATCACGTATGTGAATATGCAGATGCAACATATATCACTGCTCTCAGTTCAGTATTGAGATATCCTTAAAAATATCGCAAATTTAAGTTTCATTGCTTTCATAAAAATACGATTTAAAAACTGATGAAGTTATTGTCTTCACTTTGTTTAGCACAAATGTTTAATTTCACATGATCAATTTGTCAAATATCTCAGAATCTAATTATTAATAGATATTTTAGTATTCTATTGTGGCAGTGTTATATATGTCAGAAAACGTCGGTGTTTCAATAAAATATTAATAAAAAATAACAATTTTTTCCATCTTGTAGTTGTTCTGGATTAGCGAAATTCGTTGCGTTGTGCGCACATCGTCTGCAGGTATTGTACGTTTCGGAAATGTCGCTGATAGAAGATGCAGACTTCGATATTGCTAAAGTATCGATGAACTTATCCTCGCTCCTTGGTCGGACGTGGGTACCGGAATACGTACCATCGTGGTAATCTCCTGAGAAGTGAAAAAAAAGGTTTCAACGAAATTTACAGCCGTAACAGGATACATGACGAAATAAAACATTCACGACGTATTTTTCTATTTTTTTCACAGATTACATGACTTACAAAGATTTTGCAGTGTCAAACAGAAAATTCAATGTATTCTCTTTTATGTTTATAATGTTTATAATATTTGTAAAGCTGTTGAATAGTATTACTAAAAATCTGAAATAATTTTGATATATTCCATGTGCAATATCGTCCATATGTTAAATTGGCAGTATCACAGAAATTAATTTATCGTTGCTGTTGATACCAAAAAATAGAAACTTTATTATTAGATTATAATAGTATTTTTTAAATGTAATATATATATAAAATAATGTAACGTTACTAGCACTTGTCTATCATTGTCGCATATGGTAGACTTGTATAATATTCAATATCCATCATATGTAATATTACGATATATAACAGTCTGTATGTACACATTATTTCTACATTATAATATAATAAATGATTGGGCATTTTTAACATTACGATGTCCAGTAACATTAACAGCAACATCACTTTTCTACTTTGTCCAACAACTCTTTTCTTCATTTTTGATGCTTCTTGACAATGCTACTCTAGAGATGCGAGGTGTTCAGTCTTGTATCCCAGCCGACATATATATCCATGTAATTCAATCTCTGCTTAATAAGGCCTATAGTGTAATAAAGAGAATTAATATATGAGCAAATATAGCTATATTTTATTATCCATATTTAGTATTTAATATTTAAATGTATACCTGACTATTTTATAGTAGATGTTTGGCCTCTGTATAAGTCAGTTGCATTAAAAATAACAATTTAAAAATATCCGAGCTAATCCTGAAAGATAACAGAATGAGAAAATTTCGTTTCAATTTGCATTACATCGCTGCACATAATATATTTTCTAAATATCATTTTTTATATAATTTTCTAAATCTTTACAAATACCTGTTTTGAGCCAATCAGTCAGGCATGTCTATAGAGATTATAGGCACAACAGGTTTCATTAGGTCAATTTTCTTAATAAGCTTCTCGCTCTTTTCCGTAATCATTGGTTCAGATGGTGGTTGATCTCGCTCGTCTCTTGGTTGATACGAAATATTACCATATTCTTGAAGCAATGGACATAAACCTAGCAGGAAGTGACAAAAGTCTTTTCTGATACCAAACCACCCTAGACAAAAATTCCATCGTTCTTACATGCTAAATAAAATTAATAACGAAATTGATAATAACGATCTTATATATATATATATATGTTACATCAAGAGAAAAAAATAATTATAATTATTATTATCATAGAAGATTACTAAATAAGAATCTACAAGATTATTTCTCACATCTATTTCCACCTTTTGCACCAAAGGACATAAAAATAAGAGTCATGTGCGACAGGAGAAGTGGCATTGCCACTGTTATATAATTTATTGAAATGTCTCCGTCTAATTTATTCGCTAGAAGTACCTAAAACAGAATAATTTATATATCAAATAACTACTAAAAAAAAAAATTAAGTCGATTATGATTTACTTAACAAGTTATACATAAAGATGCGCTAATTATACCTGAAATACTAAAATGGGAACAACGAGAAATGTATACGCCACTGCTGAGTGCAACGAAGTCCGCCTCTGACGGGCATTGATCTGCGGCGTTCTCAATAAAACAGCAGCAAATACTATCGCATATAAAACGGCCACTAAGGATAAACAAAGAAGTGCCCATAGTGGCACGAACACAACCTCCCAACTCCACGTTATAAAACCATCCAATCTCAAAGCCAAAAAGATAAACTGCAATACATTCACTGCACAAAACAGTTCCAGTTCAAACGACCGATCATGTTTTACAGCCCAGATGCAAACCTAAATCACAAGAAAGATAAAAAAATAAAACTCATCGATACAATCGCCAATAACAGTTTAAAGAAATAATTACTTACTGCAATTGATACTATCGAGATAAAAATCAAGGGTATGAATACCAGTATCCATAAGTGCCTCTCAGATTCTAATTTGTCACACACTAACAATTCAAACATCAACAGAATCAGATGCAATGCCAGAGTAATCAGCATCGCTTTATAATGTACATAGGCATCTCCTTCTAATCTCGCATGGGGATACCTCCACCAGACGTAGCTTCCGATTATCGCTCCCAGGATCACCATGCCTTTCCAGAACCATATCGGGCTGAATATCGACCAATAACTCCATTCGATGAAACCGTCCAATCGAAGAGCAAACAGAGACGTGAATATCATCAGGCATGTGTGTACCAGAAATTTACTGAAATTTAAAATTTATGCACACGATAGTAGCTCTGTATTTCTGTTCATACTTGTGTGAGTAATATGCCATTGCGAAGGAATCCGTAATGAGTCGCCGAGCGTTGTATCGAATGACACGGAAATTACCTTGGGTTGAAGTCTTGAAAAAGCGTTTGCAAATTCATAATTGTCGGTGTGGTTATGTAGGCCAATTAAACGAAGAGAACCTTCAGGTGATTTGTCGAGTGAAGATGCATGCTACGTTGATCTCATTTGCGACGGATATCGCCACGGAAAAGCGCGAACGATGCTTCGTGCATCTGTATTTAAGAAATAAATAAATCACTAATCATTATAACCAAAATTCCCAGCATACCAGCATACTGAAATCAGCTAATGATCATCGACTGTAAGCTGTTTCGAGTTCCCCACCACTTCTCTTTCTCCCTTCCTACCTTCCTTCCGGTTTCTCTCTCTCTCCCTCTCTCTCTCACTCACTTGCTCGCTCGCTCGCTCACTTGCTATTTATATCTATGAAAAATTGAACCGAGATTAATTTTAATTTTGGTTCAACTTATTTTTCATCTTTTTCTAATTCTTAGGAAAAAATGAAGATTAAGTTGAATCAAGATTAAAGTTAATTTATGTTGATGAAAACAGGTAGGCATTAGGAAGATTTACGATCAAACTTCGATTAACTTATTTAATTATTAATTGATAATTAATCGAATAATAATAGTGGTATTATTCTATTAATAAACATAGAATTATTAATTTTTTGTTGTTTATTTAACATGGAGAAAAAGTTTAGATGAAGTATAACGAATTATTTTCATACATAAGCAGATATTTTGCTTTAAACGATTTTGTCCGTTAAACTATCGCTGATTGATGCCAGTTTCCACCAACATAGATCAATTTTAATCTCAATTCAACTAATTATTTTCATTTTTTTTTAATTCTTAAAATCAGAAAAAGATAAATAGTAATAAATAAATTGAATCAAAATTAAGTTGAGCTATATTCGTGGAAACGAACATAAATTAATTAACTTATCAAGTGATACTTTTAACAAATTTATTAATATTTTCTTTTAACAAAGAAAGTTTAGATTAAAGACGATGAATTATGTAGTTGAAATCTTGTAAGCGAAATTTTGTATTATTTAAATTAATTTAATCGGAGTTTAGTCCAAGTCGTCTTCAATGTTCATTCATTTGACAATTAGATAAGTTAATTGGTCATTAATAATAATGAAAAACAAATGAAAAATGCAAAATGAATGCTTGACAGAATGTTAAATTAATTTTGCGGCTGTAAGTTAACGCAGAAGACAACGAAGATTGAACGTACGAAAGATGTATTGTTATCGCGGCGAAAAATTTCCGATCGCACTGATGATATCGCGCAAATAATCAAAGTTGGAAACTACAATTTATGTACCATTGTAGAAAATAAAATGAGATAAGCGAAGGTGTAAGAGAGCATATATAGGACATGATCTTCTTTGTCAGAGATAAAATAATAATCGGCGTAAACAAACTTACGAAAAAATGTAGAGATTTTGTACTCATGATTGCTCGCTATATATAGAGAAATGTAGTGTTATAAAAATCGTATGATAATTCCAGGATGCAATGCTTATTGACAAAACAAAAATGGAGGCAAAACACGATAGACGAGTCGGCAAAGTCTAGGTATTATAATCTTATAAAATCCTGTATTTCACGTTAAAAATATTCTCATCAATTATTTGTGTTCGCACGATGGTTGAATTTATTGTTTGTGTTTATGTCCGTTAATCGTGTTTGCTCGTGACGATGTCTGACTGGTTAGAAGACTGTCGCCAGTAATCCTACTGTCGCCAAATGCCAAACAAAAGCTGTCGAGTAAATAAATAAACTCAATGAAAGATTATTACGCGCGATAAGGCGATCTCATTGCGGATACTCGTTTTAGGATACGCGCATCATCGCCCGTCCGCAGATCAATTCGATCGCGTTCGCTATTATTTCGCGATCGTACACCGCGTTCTTCCACGTACGAATAATTTATAATTCGGATTCGAATGATACCAATAAATTTCCGAGTTCTAACAAAGTTGTCAAATTTATTCGTGAGTAAACTAAATAACATTACGAGATGTCTCGCAATAAATATACCCGGTATAAACAAATTTTTTTGTACATATATATAATTATACACAAGATACGTCCATATGTTTTTTCCTCACAAATAATTTCTATCATATATGCAGGCTAAATAATGATGAGAAGAAATAAAAAATAACTAAATAAAGAATAATTTTAATTTTTTTTTTAATAAAAAGTTTGAAATAATGAATAAATGAAAATAAATTGCTCATAATCATATATAAAGGCAACAATCATATCGAAAAGTTATGTATGTATAATTTATTCTTATTTTCAAACTTCACTTTTTATAAAAGAACAATGCTAAAATTATTCTTTATTTATATTCTACATTTATTTTGCATTTCTTCTTATTATTTAGCCTGTATATACAAACAGAAATTATTTTTGTGAAAAATTGTGAGAAGGAAAACATATATGAACATATTTTGTATAATTATACACATTTATATATGAAAAATTTTTTAATTTTATGAATCTGACACCTCTAAGTATAACGTAGTTCAAACTTAGATTTAAATTTCTTAATTTAAGTTTGAAATATAATTACGATTTGAGATTAACCAAATAGAAGTTGCAATTAATAACAAAACATTGAACAGATCATTTCTTTAAAGGAAATCATCGCGAAATATTGCAATTATAAAAAACATTTCGATATTCTAACATTATCCGAGTTTTAATCGTTATCGATAGGTCTTTGCACCGGGAACCGCGGCGGATGATTTATTTAGTCATTTGGTAAAAATCGTGGAAACAGATAAATAGAAATTGAATCGCGATAAAGCATCTCGGAACGGGAAGATATGATAATCTTATTTGGAAATTCTTTGATAACATTTTATTGTTGCATGTACATATAATTAACAATAATAAACATATATATATATACAATGTAAGCTTCACAATTATTATTTGCACAGTCACATCTTTTGTTCAGACTAGCCATGAGATTTCTGTCACTCGAAGTGAGCGTCCTGGAAATCGGAAATAAGTAATTATTACTTCATTGCAGTTTTGTTTGCAATTTGATGCATTGACTTTTTGATTGTAACTTGATAAATATGCATACATAGGCAAAACTTACATATTTTATATATGATAGAAAAATGTCATAGATCATCGTCATAGCATTCGTATAGAGTACCCGATAATGCAGGGGCACAAAGAAGAAATTAATGCATTGCATAGGAGGCCAGAAGCAACAGTCGACCTGGTAATACAGTATTTTAATAAATTATTACGTACATTAAAAAAAAAAGTTTTTGATAGAAATTTCTAAATTGTTATATAAACTCGCTCTTTACTTAATTATTGAAATATCGATTAATATACATATAGTCCTGTACGTACTTTCCATGTTTCGCCGAACTTTAGTTTTAGTTCCTTGCAGATCTCCTCAATTTTACGACTCTCCAGGATACCGAGACCGACGAAAAATATCGTCAGGCATGTAGGACTCGCGATTGATTGATCGAGAAACGTTTTTTTGAGAATCGATTTTGCGTTTCTGCCTGGCAAAACCTTGTCTAGAATCATATAGAACCAATGATGAAATGGACCTTGAAGCAATCCAATAACCATCATATTCCTGGTCCTCATGTAATCGTGTCCGTACACAGACGTGCTGGAAATCGCCGTCACCTTTTCATCTTCCGGTGACACTGCCATGACGCTCGGAAAGTATTTGTGAGAACAATGCTTCTTCCAATGTTCGCTGCGCTGCTGGATCACATCTCCCGCTGCCATCATCAAGCCACAGCTCACAGTGTTGGTAATTAATAGATATTTACCTATATAGCCAAAATATAAATTTCAGACAATCAAACGACGATTATTTCTAAAAATAAAAGATATGCACTTACCAAATAGTAACTGACGCAGAATGCTCATTTGTATAAAATTATATTATACAAATTTTATGATAAAATTCGTTTTAACGTTAGTTTTGGAACAAATTTTTCAAAGAGCAGAAATTTTCTGTAATTGTAAATCCTGGAAAATTTTATGTATATAGCAGAAACATTAATTGATATCTGACTTTTCAATCAAATTATTTCCTTTGAGTCACCTATTTGAATTCGTTTCTAATGCGTTCTTTTTTTTTAAATTTACTGTTATTTAATCGAACGAATCTTCTTAATTCTTCGGTGCTTGTGGAGACGAAACGTTCGCTGGATATTGTTGCGTGGCATAACTTTCAAATTGGCAGGGTAAAGATCTCGACGATCTTTAGGTGCAATATCGGCGGATGCCTAGACGCACAATGGAGCTGCACCGATCACTCGAGTTATCATCGTGCATCGAACGTACTGTTTGGCCAGGTCGGAGGCTCGCTAAATATACGAGACATCGCGCAATTAAAAATTCCGCGGAGATTGCGCAAACGATACGTAGACAGATCTTATCTTTTCGATCGCACGTTTCTTCAAATTTTCTTGTCAGATATGATATAACACGTAAGAATATGTATACAGGTTTATCAGAAGTTCATCTCACATGTTTACAAATGCTATTCAATAAAAAAAAGGAGAAAAGCTAAGATAAGAACATACTTAATTTTAAGCTTTTATTTAAATTTATCATTATTCATAAGAATGGAATTCTACAGAGGAATTAAAAGTCTTTAGATGGTAATAAAAGTACATGAAACTTAAAAGTTTATGTAGCAGATACTTAAAAGAAATAAATAATTAAATAAATGCAATGTGATCATTCCATTACAATTATTTAATTTCAAGGAATTCTTATTGAAATGCGCTAATGTTATAAATGGATTTTTTTAATTTTTTTATTGATAGTCAAAATTGTATAATTTAATTAGACAATGAGACAGGATGTCGATGTATTACTTAGCCGCAACAGCTTTGGGTTTTGGCAAGCCTTCCCTGAATCCATTTCTATAAATACAAAGTAAAAATCATTTATATGTGCTGTATACATGACAAATTATGGGAAAAATTAGATGTTTATATATTTAATAAAAAGATACATATAAAAAAACAAGTCACTAAAAAATAATAAAGATCAATTGTTTAAACATTCGTTAGTTATCATATTTCTAACATAGCCTTACTTGAATTTACGGCGCACAATTTTAAGATGACGCATGCGACCAGTACCAGTAGTCTTCCTCCTCTTTGCCTTGACTGACCAGTTATCTGTGTCGTCAAATATAAATCTAATTAATATCTCTAAATTAATATTAAATGTTCGATGATATTTGAATAAATATAATAGACGATCTTCTATGTAAATATATGTCGCACGACAACAACTTACATGAACGCATTTTCTTAGCTGGATAGCCACACTGTGCACATTGAGACTTCTGGATGTGATAAGAGCTACGTCCGCATCTCCTGCACAATGTATGCGTCTTATTACGTCGCTTACCGAAGCTAGATGTACCTTTCGTCTGTGAACATCAAGAAAAAGCATAGTAAATTTAAACTATAACATTTGACTGCATATAAAAAAAAATGAATCAACAATGGAGTGATATAAGGAAGAGTTATTTTCTCATCTCTATGGCTAAATAAACAAAAAATAAATATACTTCAGGAAGTGAGAAATATTTCAACGTGTAACCACATAAACATTGTCATAACCTAGTATCACGTCAGTATTATGCGGAATATTTTTTTTATCGATATTATTCAATTATGTCGGTTCAAAAATTCAGGATATCTTTTTCACGTCGATAAATTAGCCGAGTGTTAGGATCGCTGCGAAATAAATCGATTTGAATAACATAAATTCACACTCACCATCTTACATGAAAGAACACTCCAGAGAAAAGACGGCACACACCGTTCCCGTTCCGAGTTCCGGTTCCAAATCCAAATTCCGAACGTTCCTTCGTTCAATCAAAATCCAGCCAATGGGAGTTGTGTCCGTTTCACGCACATGGACGCATTTATCTATAGTATACGTCACGTATACTACAGATAAATGTGTGCATTATGTGAACGGACCTGAGAACAAGAATGTTTTCAAACGATATCTGTAGATATTGATTAGAACTGCGAAATTTTTTCTCAGCCGATAAGTTCGTTCAATATATAAAATTGATAAAATTAACGAATATGAAATATATTTATATATATTATATATACAGGAAAAAAAAATATATATATATACATATTTTTTATATAATTATATATGAGACATTTTTTCCCGGATATTTAATATTTATATATTTAATAACATATTTATAATTAAAAACTAGTTTAATTTAATTAATAAATTAATTAGTAATTAATATTAAAATATTTATTTCTTAGAACAAAAACAAAGTCCAGTTTGTAAAGAAATATTAATGTAAATATAATTTTGTTAATTTTATCAATCTCAATATAAAATTGACACATAATTTATAAACATTAATACTCCTTCGTAATCTAAATGATCAATTAAAAGGTAATTTTCTTGTTTTTATATTGAACTTGTTATAAATAATATATATATATATAATCTAATTATATTTACAATAATTTATAAATAGTACAAAACAGATAATTAAATTTCTATGAGTCTGTCCGCATCAGTGAGTACTTCGTGAAAGTGTTGGCTACCGGATTTCACAACGTGCTGTGCTCCAACTAAACAATTCTTTAATTCGGTGCCTTCCTCGATGGTGCAGCCATTACACAGTATGCAATTGTGTATAACACATCTGTAAAAAAAAGTGAGCCATAAAAGCGAACCATAAATTTTAGATGAATAATATTAGATGAATAATATTTTCACTCAATAACATTCTGAACTCACCTTTGCTTAATAGTTACATGTCCCATTATCACACTTTGAGATATCCTTGTCTTCGATTCCACAACACTATTAGGGCCGATATGATTATGTTTCAACGATGTTTTCTCCTCGATCAATGAATTATCGCCTAGGTGACATTGTTGTATTTGTGTACTACGTACAGTCGCCGTGCTCGAGATACTTGGCAGTAATGACAATTGACTGATATTTTTGTCATCATTCCACCATTCTGATATCTGTAAGAGATATTTCTCTAATTAGTTGAAATTGATCCTTTGATTTATAATATATTAAAGCATAAATATAATATATATTATTCATAACTCCGTACGAGAGCGGTGGATTTTTGGATTTAGAATCAAACCCGATTCTCTTCTTATGTACGCTTAGAATAATATATATCATTGGGGTTGTGCGGCTCAGTGTTAGAGCGATGGACTCGTAAGTAACAGGTCGCGAGTTTATTCCCGAAAAATTATTGTTGTGAATTCTTCAAAAATGAGGAGGCCCGAATTGGGCTACAGTCGTTGGAGAGAGAATATATAATCATTATTGTTATAAAGATTAGTAAAATAAACAACACATCATTATTTACCTTAGCGTTTGCAAGATGATACATTTGTACAGTGTTCACTCTAAGACCGAACTTTTCGTTCGATACGTGAGCATAACACCGTATCACATCTCCGTTATACGCATCCTCCAGATCAGTGTTATGGTCATTAAAGGCCGACATCTTTCTTATTAGCTCATCTAATGGTTTTTCCATAGCAAAGTGGAAGATGTCTTCTTTCAAATCTATTTGTGTCATGGAAGTCTTATCATCTATAGACAGTTTAGGTCTAGATAATTGTTTACTGACTATATATGACAGAAGTTCACCCTTCAGTGTAGTAAAATTTCTGAAAAATATTTTTATATTTTATTAGATTATGTTCAGTTTCTTCAACATTTCTCTCTAGTAAAATCACTCACCTGTTAAATAATAAAAAGTCTATCACCCATTTGTTAATAATATATAAATGTGCGTCCATCAGTTTAGAATGAATGGTGAAGCTAGAATGTTTCCTGAGAAGTCTTTGTGAGATGTTAATTGTTCCCTCGAAATCAGATGCAGAAGCCAAAAATACCAATCGTCCTGTATTATTGTCAATGCCAATTAAATCGGTTTCTGGTTTTTGTTTGTTTTTTAAACCTGGTGTTACAAAATCATCTGGTATTTTTGGCACAGGCAACATCAGAGCAGTTACACTTGCATTGTGTTTTCTATATAAATCCAGGATCTCCGATACATCCACATTTGTAATCAAATCACAGGATATCACTAAGATATCTGTATATATTTTTTCATGAATGAGTCTGATAGAATCGGCTGTGCCAAGATCTTCACTCCCTGGAATTCCTACATATTCTATCTTGATTTTCAGACCCAATTTATCCAATGACGCTGATACATCAGACTTTGTTGCTTCAGCAATAATGACTATCACCTCCTTGAAGCCAGAATGCTCAAGGATTTGCAAAGGATACCAAATCATGGGAATGTTTGCAATCGGTAGTAGACATTTTGGCTGTCCTGCCGTGAGCTCTGTCATGCGGGAACCTTTTCCTCCGGCAAGCACAATGGCTTGAAATTCATTGTGGCAATTCATAATGTGATGATTGATTTTATTCTCTGTAATCATTAAAACACATGTGTAAAGCATATATTTAAAAAAACTTTGAAAAACTTTGTAAAATGTTAACAAAATTTTTGCAAATTTTGTTAAAGACTTTGTAATGTCTACATTAAGTGTAACAGACATAGTGCGAACATACATGTATAATATACATACCCAAAATATGTAATTAAAATTATATTTAGGTTATTTTGAAATAAAATACTATGTAGAAAAATATAGGTAATTATATAATTTAGACCCTTAAAAAAATTTAGAGATAATGCAATATCCCAGACAAGAACATTCACTTCGGCCAAATCGTCTCACGCGACTAAAACCTGTATCAGAGGATCGACTCTACGAATGCTTCGAAGCATCTATTGATTGGTTAATTTGTAAAATTCTATCTTCTGATTGGTCAATATCGAATGCTTCGAAGCTTTCGTAGCGTCAAGATCAGGATTGAGATTGAATTGGAATTTAACCAATCAGAAGAAAGAAAACCAATCTCAAGTTTAGTGAACTTTGCTTTGATTGGTCAAAATCCAATCCAATCTCAATCTCTAGTCTGATACGGGCTTAAGACAGTCTTCAAATAAGAACCAACTATGAATATCGGCCTGGAAGAAAAACGAAAATGGCGGATGATGCATGTGGCAACAATTGAAGAGGGAGGAGTAGGAAACATTGATATATTGCGTCCTCGTTTATAGAGGAGCAATCTGCAAAGGCTGGCAAGAGTACTAGAGAAAAATGTATAAATTGTAGAGCATGCAAAGAGTTCAAATTGGAAATTGAAAAGACCTAACCTGTAAAACAGTTCAAGGTGCAATGAATGCTGTTATGGAAAACACGTGTGAATCGATGGAGGACGTAATCACAGCGGGTACTCATGTAATAGTCAAGAAACAGGGCTTCAGCAAGATATATAAAGTGTCCGAGAATGGTATTCTGATGCTAGGGAAAAATCAAAGAGTGGAAATGCGCGAGATCATCGGCAAACCATTCTGGAGCACTTTCGAGATGATGCCGTTACCAAACAGCAAGGGTACTTTTACCCTAAAACTGACAAATCAGGTAGAATCATGGAATAATCTAAAGGGCGAGCTGAGCGGTTACGACAATCGTTTCATCACGGACGACGGTACGTCCCAACGATTGTCGAAGGAGGAGATCTTACAGTTGCAGGAGGCAGGCAAGACTGGTAAGGAGATAATTGGTAGCCTTATCGAGAACAGCAGATCTTTTGCTGCCAAAACGGAATATTCACAAGAGAAATATATCAAGAAGAAGGAAAGCAAATATTTAATGTTCCTGACGATACACAAGACATCTATATTGTCGCTGCACGAGATATATTTCAAGAGAAAACATGAGAAAATTGGAGGATTGAGAATGGACGCTCTGGCGCAGATACTGTCCTATAGTGACGTACAATCCGACGGCTTGCATCTACTGTACAGCAGTGGATACCAGGGATTGCCTGCAGCAGCTATGCTCAACAGAATAGGCATAAACACTAGCGGTTACTTGATCAACTTGCATCCTGGCAACATGCCTCAAACTACATTAATCGAAGCCATGAACTTTCCACAGGAATTGAGAGACAGGCATATTGCAGTGAATATTTATAGTTTTTTGAGATTACATTATCAAGGCGAATCGAGCATAGTTGACAATCTTTCTAAAAAGATTATTAGTAATAACGTTGAAAAATCGCATGATATCGAAAAATCAATTAAAGAATCTGAGGAAGAAAAGAATGACCAAGTATCCGAAGTATCCGAAATAGACATGGAAGCTTCAGAGCTGGAAAGCGGGACAGAAGAAAATGGTACGCTTCTCACAAGTGACACTAGGGAAGATACCAATACTTTGAAACGAAAATTCAAATCTGAAAAGCCTGAAAAAGAAGAAACACCTATGAAGAAACCAAGATGGTTGTTGCAGACGAAACACGCTGTGGATTTATTGAATAGCTCGAAGGCTCATGGTTTAACTATTGTAGCAAAAGAGCATCCCTTGCAAATCGCGAATGCGCTGCTACCCTTTTTAGGACTCTCGCGGCCGTTTGTCATCTTCCATGCGCATCGGGAGCCTTTGCAGGAGACTTACATGGAACTCAAACAGAAACGCAATGTAATAAATGTAAGATTGTTTACGAACTTTTTACGTTCGTATCAAGTATTGCCTGACAGGACGCATCCCGATATCCTGATGAGCGATACCGGTGGCTACATTTTAACAGGTTATTTGGTCGAATAATATATAAAATGTTTTTATAATAAATTTTTATGTGAAAAATTAATCAGTACAGACTGGCAACATCAATTCGAATGCCCAAAAAATAAAACACTGCGTTAGGAAAAAAATTTTATAAACGGATGATTTTTTACGTAAATATAACTATTGTTTATGTATTTCGTTTATTACTTTTACCTCTAATATATTATGATTTATAACAATCGCTCTTTTATCTAGAATTTTCGAAGATAAGGTCCCAGTATAAAAACTATAATAAGGATTGTTATTAATATTAATGAGTTTTTAAAAGTATCTACATTATTGTTTTTATTGTCTCTCTTTCACAATAAACTATTATATTGTTTATGGATCTAAAATTTTGCAAAATTTAGTTTATCTTTAGACATTTAAAATTAAAATTTTGCAAACAAAAAATGTTCTCTATTCCTTTCGTGTGAATTTATAAGAGTCTTTTTTCCATTCTTTTCATTACGTATTATTCAAATTTTTCTTTCAAATCTTATCGATCGGGTTACGATCCGCTAGTCGGTGGTTTCCATTAGGTGGTGCTGTAATCGCTACTAGACTGGAAAAGATTTGCAGGGATTACGCTCGTACATGTATATACTTCAGTCTTCGAATTTTCGTTGTAATCGATTTAAAAATTGCGAACGGTGAACAAGCAATAAAACAGGTGGCTAATTTTCGCGAATTTTTTTTTAGGTTAGGATAAAGTCGTTCCGGAACGCATTGCACGCGCGCGGTCTAGCATATTGCAATTCGCCAAAAAATAGTGATTCTAATATCTTTTTTCTCTTTCCCTCTCGCGAGGAGATTAGAGGAGATTCGATCTCCACAGATAAGAGATCCGTGTGCTTATCGGCATTTCTTTCCCCGCGTTACGTGTGATTTCGCATTACTGTGCAATCGCGGCAATGGCCACCTGGGACGGCTCGTATCCGGAAGACCTGAGTTACTTGATGTACGCCGACCGGAACGCGACAGACGCTGCCGCGGAGAACTGGCCGTACTTCGCCGGGAACGCCGCGTACCTGCGCGACATATCCGCGGGAGGCTACTATCCAGGAGGCGAGAGCGGTCGACGCATGTACGACCAGAGCGGACCAACAACAGCTTTCTATCAGGTTGACACCCAGCACTCATCAAATATGGTGCCTTTGGAGAACAATGCCTATCAGAAATGTGTACTGCCAGACACTTCGTCTGTGGATAGCGCGCGAGCATCAACTAGCGTCGCCTCGACGTCGCGTAACGCATCGTCCTTCTCCCGTGGCGGTTACAGACCGAAATCCAGAGGTAACCGGGCGATGGGCAAGTATGTATCGCCATCCCCGTCAGGCGACGTCATTCAGTCCACCGTAGTAGAAAACTCCAATCTGCATTCCAATGAATTTATGCCGAACAATCAGGTCAGATTCAGAAGGGATTCCAGATTCAAGAAGTATGATAATAATAATGCGACAAAGAGTAGTTTTAATGCTTGCGCGCAAGAATTTAGACCAAAATCAGCCGCGTCGACCTCGTCGGACAACACGTACAAAGGCGAGAGACGTTACGACAACAGAAGGGACATGAATTACAGACAGAGGAAGTTGCAGGATACGCAGACTTCGTCAAGATTTGGTTACAGGGATACTCATAAGACGTATAACCCGAGAAACTATAACAAATATCAGAACGGACGATATTATAGTAGGAAGCATCAGCCGGATGTATCTTTCGCAGAACAGAATGCCACTGGGGAAGCTCATATGTCTATGATTGAAGCCACTGATTCAGCCACATCTAGTAGTAAGGAAAATAATACTATTGATGAAGAAATTCCAGAGGATGACTCGTCTTCGAGTACAAAAATCAGCAGAAACAGAGAAGAGATATTGACATACGAGGATAACGATTCAGAAAATATGTCTTCGAAAATTCTTGAAACACAACGAAAACTTAAGCGATTTGCTAAAGCGTCAAATTATTATAGATATAATTCGGATGATATGCAATCTGAACCTGGTACCAAACGTAAAACAACAGCGACAGCAGCAAAGTATACGCAAAGAAAAAACAATGAAATGGCAAGTTATAAAGAGAAGAAAATAGAAAATTGGAGAGATAGGACGGAAAGTAATGAGATCGCACATGCACCGCAGGGGAAAAATCTGAGGAAAAAATATGACATTGGTATTATACATATTTAACAATTTATCAAAGAAATCACATTGTTATCATATAAAAAAAGAATTTTACAATGAAATAATTGTTCTTATCAGATGACGACGCAAGTCAGAGGGAAAGATTAACCGAACAGTTGATTAAGGGAACATTGGAATGTCTAGTTTGTTATGAGCATATCAAGCAAAACGATTATGTTTGGTCTTGCAGCAAATGTTATCATGTATTACATCTGAGATGCATAAAAAAATGGGCGAAGTCATCTCAAAGCGGTAAGTAAACTGGCAAATTAATCATCGCCCGAATCGTCGAATCAATCTCATTTCCTTATTTTCTTTTAGAAAATAACAGTTGGAAGTGTCCAGCTTGTCGGGATGTTAGTTTCCTCATGCCTGAGGATTATTTCTGTTTCTGCGGAAAGATGAAGATGCCAGAGTGGAATCGTAGAGACGTGGCGCATTCATGTGGCGAAATTTGCGGCAGGCATCTATCCAAGAATAATTGTACGCACAAATGCACCCTGCTCTGTCATCCCGGCTCTTGTCCACAGTGCGTGGCGATGGTAACCAAGTATTGCGGATGCGGAAGAACATCGAAGATGCTTCTATGTAGCACTCATCAAGTATTAATGTGTGATTCGATATGCGGAAAAGATCTGTCGTGCGGCAAGCATACTTGTCAGAGAAAGTGCCATCAAGGGGAGTGTGGGCCTTGCGACAAAATTGTGCGACAAAGTAATTCCAATTTTCTTCTCGATATTTAACACATATTTAATTTTTAAATTAAGATTAAGATATTTAATTTTTAAATTAAGATATATTAACGTTAGGATTGTTATTAATTACAATAAATAACAACCAATGTAATCGTAATGTTTTTGTTTTATTTTGTTTAGCATGTTTTTGTAGTAAGAAAACTCAAGAGGTACCCTGCCGAGCCAATGTCGGAGATACGTATTCTTGTGATAATATTTGTAATAAACCTTTAGACTGCGAGAAACATTATTGCCAGAAAATCTGTCATCCGGAGTCCTGCGAGCCCTGTTCTTTGACACCTGAAAAAGTTACAGTGTGTTGTTGTGGTCAAACGCCGTTAACGGAGAAGAGAGAGAGTTGTATAGATCCCGTGCCGACCTGCGATAAAATCTGCTCAAAGCGCTTGAAATGTGGCCAGCCTAGTAAGCGTCTCAGAGATATCACGAGCTTTCTCTGTTATCAGACGCGTTAAATTGTATTTTCATTCGCTCACGTAGGTAACCCACACATCTGCAAGGCACCGTGTCACGTGGGGGAATGTCCGGAATGCGACTTGACTACTGATGTCAAATGCCGATGCGGTAACATGGATCGCGAGATCGCTTGCAAGGATTTGACGAGCAAAGCCGATGACGCGCGCTGCGAGAAACGCTGCAAGAAGAAGAGATCCTGTGGTAAACACAACTGTAATCAACTGTGCTGCATCGACATCGAACATATCTGTCCGTTGCCATGTTCGAAAACTTTGAGTTGTGGTCGGCACAAATGCCAGGAGAGATGTCATATAGGTAGGTGTATGCGTGTATAATTGTATCTGTGATCGAAATTGGACAGTATGAAATGAAATTTATTTTCTCTAATAGGAAGATGTTCGCCTTGCTTGGAGAGCAGCTTTGAAGAATTGTATTGTGAGTGTGGCGCCGAGATGATTTATCCGCCGGTACCATGTGGCACAAGGAGGCCCACCTGCAACCGACCGTGTTCGCGCGAACATCTCTGCGACCATGAGGTATTGCATAACTGTCACAGTGAACCCACATGCCCACCTTGCAGTGTCCTGACACAGAGATGGTGTCATGGCAGACACGAACTCAGAAAAGCAGTACCATGTCATGTAAAAGAGCTCTCATGTGGTTTGCCGTGTAATAAGCCGTTAACGTGTGGACGGCATAAATGCATCGCAATATGTCATGCCGGACCCTGTGAAAGACCCGGACAACAGTGTATACAACCTTGCACTACAACGAGGGAATTGTGCGGGCATATCTGCGCCGCTCCGTGTCATGAAGGCAAATGTCCAGATACACCTTGCAAAGAGATGGTTAAAGTAAGAACAATCACTGTCTTTGTTTTAAGTGATCTGAAAGCGTTTACATCACATTAAAATTTCAAAATGTTTTCGTACTATGGGATATTTATGGTTACATTATAGGTTACGTGCCAATGTGGACATAGGACCATGAGTCGTGTCTGTGCAGATAATGCGCGGGAATATCAGAGGATAGCAAGCAACATATTGGCTAGTAAGATGGCCGATATGCAGCTCGGCCACTCCGTCGATTTGGAGGAAGTGTTCGGGCAAGGTGCGAAAAAGCAGAATCAGTTGAAGACTTTGGAATGCAATGATGAGTGCAAGATAATAGAAAGAAACAGGAGGCTTGCATTGGGACTGCAGATCGTCAATCCGGATTTAAGTGGCAAATTGATGCCCAGATATAGCGATTATATGAAACAATGGGCTAAAAAAGATCCGCACTTCTGTCAAATGGTCCACGACAAATTGACGGAGTTGGTACAGTTAGCAAAGACATCCAAGCAAAAGTCCCGGAGTTACTCATTCGATATTATGAACAGAGAAAAGCGTCATTTCGTACACGAGTCGTGCCAGCATTTCGGCTGCGAAAGTCAAGCATACGATGAAGAACCAAAGAGAAACGTTGTTGCCACTGCCGTAAAAGACAAGGTAAAGTTTGCTTGATCAAAGCATATATCATCTCAGTAACGAATGTATTGTTGTAGTGTTGGTTACCAAGCTATAGTTTACTAGAAATGATACAGAGAGAGAAAGGGCAAAGAAAGGTTCCAGGTCCGGTACTTAACACTTCAAAGGGAAATAACTCTACAAAGTAAGATATTTATTTGTAACTGTTAAATTAATAAACAAATCAACGAATTAATAAATAAATATATAATATGTAATAAAATGTAATATGTAATTAATTGATTATGTATTGCAGGACTGTTCTTTCGTTACCTGTAAAACAGAATCAGCAATTGCTGCCATCATCGTCAACTAATAAAACTGACAAAGAAATAGATTATTTTGACTACCGAGGCTAAATCAGCAGATCGTCAATAGTATATAAAACCCATTTTACATGATCTATAATTTACAACAGAATTCAAGATAAAATTCTATTTTATGTATTCTGTAATAGAGAAAATATTTGAACAATCAGAATTATAACTACAATATAGCTCGCTTATTGAGTAAAACAACAATAATGTAAGGAAAATCAAGGAACGAGCAGTAATTAGATGAAATATAATGTAATATCGATTTTTATTATCAAATGATAACAAAACAGGATATTTCAACATAACTTTGTCATCTTCAGCTGTTATTAAAAATCAATATAATAAATAATTTAAAAAATAAATAAGAAGGTCACAACATAGTTATAGAACGTTAGACACACATCACAAGTTAAATTATTAAATTAATTATAATGTTATAATTAAATAATGATGTCTTTTTTATGATTATAAAGAAAGACATTATTTTAATTGTATTTTATATTTTAATATATTTTAGTTTTTAATGCGTTTAATTTGTGATGTGTGTCTAACGTTCTATAATTACTGTTTTGGCCTTCTTATTTATTTTTTAAATTATTTATTCTATTGATTTTTAATACAGCTGAAGATGACAAAGTTATGTCGAAACGTCCTGTTTTATTATTATATCATTTGATAATGAAAATGGATATTACATTATATTCCATCTAATTGCTGCTAATTCCTTGACCTTTTCTTAGAATTATAACTTATTATAATACTCTATTTATATAAATAGAAGGTCAAATATGTGCAGTGCATAAAAACTGGTGACTGATTAATTGTGTCTGGTCTAATAAAAAAGCACGATCGCTGTGAGTACAATAGTTGTATATAATCGGATGAACAAACGGACCTTACTCGTATGTAAATGTATAATTTAATTTAAAATAATTTAACTTACATATTTGAAGTTCGGCTTGGTAAATGGTATCGGTAGGTAAACGTGTATACTTAACATATTTAAATTTTTTGGCTATTGACCTCTTACGAGGTTACAATAAATTATATTCTTTTATTATCGCTATATTATATATAATTATAAATCAAATTATAGTATCGTGTAACTTGAGATTTTTTCTTACCTAAAATTATATAATTTGATACGCAAAATTATAATAGAATTTTTAAATTTTATTGCGAATTCTGTTGCGAATTATAGATGTAAATTGGGCTTAAAAAATAATTGTATAACACGGATTATGCAATGTATATAATATTATAAACAAGGCTTATAAAAAATGGGTACAACTGTAATTGTACAATTAATACTGATGCATGTGAAATTTTCACGTGTCGAATAGTTCGAACAGTATGAATTTTAAGATTAAACTTTAAATTGTTCGGATCGTTTGAGCTTGAAAATATTTGAACGATTTGAATTGTTCTGTAAGAGCTAGGGCACACAAAAACATAAGCACTAAGCGAATCAGTCAATCACATTCGAGAACGTAAGCAGTAGCAAATAAAAAAATTTTGATTTGCTTACTGCTTACGTTTTTCTGTATGACTCTTAGACTCGATTTCAAGAGAAGAAACTTGTTTATTTTCTGTTTATGATAAGGAACATTTTCGTTCAATTTTTTTAAATGTCAGCATTATTCGAACAGTAGAAAATTCGATTAAAACAAACAAATGGATTTTCGTTTGGACTGTTCGAATAGCTCGATCGCACAACTTATTCGAATCTTTTTGTCTGAGTTTTAATGAATACTATGATCTTGTAAGTAGAAATGCAAGAAGTGTATTATATCAATTATATCATTTTCGATTTGTTTTCAATTATATAAATTTTAATGCAAACTCAAAAATTTATCAAATAAGAATATCTAATATTAACAGTATAATAAGTTTTTATTACGTTTACAAAAGATTTTGATAGATTAATTAATAGTAAAAAAAGTATCATTTTATTGTAATTTAGAATTGTTTGCAACATATTTTGTTAAAATAGATACGAAAATGGCATGCCCAAAAAACAGAATAATAAAAAAGAATTATCAATAAATATCTCTTGCTAAAAAATACTGTTTTCTTTCCCTTGCTGTTTCGGTGTGTGTGTGCGCGCGCGCACATAGGGGGTGTCATAACATTGATTTTTAATATTCCAAGATATTTTCATTATCCAATGGATTTTGTAACATTAAATATAATCATAGAGGAATTTTTGGTATATTCGAAATATACAAAAATTTAGGAAATGTGTCAATTCAACTTTTCTTCATCTTTATTTCTACACAATTCTTTTTTTCAATAAACCTTTTACATAGTTATTGATTATATTGATATCTTTTAAAACAATCTATGATAATCCTGAGACTAATGATAAAGCAATATAAATAATAACGACTTTTATACTACTTTTAACTATATTATTACAAGACAAATTCTTCACGAATAGACTATAGGTATGTATGTAAAGTATCTAAAAATCAACTGATAAGATAAAGAAAGTCTTATTCTAAATAATGTCATTTTCTGCTTGGTCAGATCTATATTGCTAAGAATAAAGTCAGTGCTGTATATAGGTGCTATATGAGATATGGATATGAGATATATCTTTTTTTTTGGGCGAGATGTTTTGAAAATGTTTCCAAGATCTTCAAACATTTTTTTGTAATTCATTAATAACAGTTATGGCAATCTTAATCTTGATTGAATATATATTATAATATTTATCATAATTCACAACTTCATTATACATATATTTAATGACCAAATAGTCATGTTGAGAAATTATTTTTAATTCAGATATAGAACAATAGAAAGCTTCTATTGAAAACTTTAATAATATGTCTTATATCTGTTTTATATGTAATTATTGAATCTGCGATATTACGATTTTGCATCAGTAAAAATATCAATTATATATTTAATTTCAGATTTACTTATCGAGTTGATCAAAATTAAACGATAGATTTGTTATTGTACATCCAATTGTATACAAATATTTATCTATATCTATATCTATATCTACACATATATATATATATATATATATATATATATATATATATATATATAAAATAGATTTTGTAGAATTTTTGTTAGGATAATAAGACTTTGTATCTCTTGTAAACATTTAAAATAGTTAACACGAGTATTTGGCACATGAAACATCAATGTTATATTTTAGATTACTACTTTTGTCACTAATAAATTTCAAACAGATATTTACTCGCTGAGACCTTTTATGCTCTTGTAAGTATTACTACTAGATTTCTCACTTGTTCTATATTTGGTTTTATAGTGAGGTAAACAGAATAATACATAAATAAAAAATCGACATTATTGAATATACATGCTTGTGATAAAGTGAAGTAACAAAAGATGCAAAAATATCTAAATATGGTATACAACAAATAAATCATCATGGTATGCATAGTATCATATATAAGATATAATTTTAGCTATAATTTTGTAAAAATTAAAAAATGTATCAAATTATAAATTAAAATTTATAGACAGATGTATCAACATAATAAAACATAATAATACTGTATAGTTATCTTAATTATATAAGACATTGAAAGTACAATAAATTGTATACAATTGCAATAAAGCTCTGTTTTTATCGTAAACTCACTTTTACAGTCTTTTATCTCACGGAATATAGTGTTATTTAAGCTTACATAAGCGTAAAATGGCCTCCTATTCTAAACACATAAATATGATATCACATGTAGGATCACAACACTGTTACAAATTCAACTTGCAGATAAGTCATTTATATATTAATCATAATTTTGTTGAACATTTAGTAGTAGGGCACTTTGAGAGTTTGGGTTCATACTTTTACTTCTAACCATTGGTGCGGTTGATATACAGTAAAACACATTATTTCCCGTATTACCAATAAAAGTCATCTACTATTTTAACATCTTTCTTTATATACAGTCTGTTTCTTTTCTCTTTCCTTTTTTTACTTCGAAAATATTCTTTTAAATTTTATATGTTAAAAAATGATATATATATATATATATATATATATATATATATATATATATATATTTGTTCAATAGCAAAAAAAATATATATATATATGTATATGTATCTTTCTGAGAACATAGTAAAAGTCATTAAATTAACTCATCAGAAAATTAATCTAATTTAAAAGATAGATATCTATTTTTGTGAATATGTGCTTCGAACACTTCGCATAAAAAGTGGTTTTTAGAAATGCTACTTAACTATTATATTTATTATTAGATGTTTAAACACTTATTTCATGTTTAGAATGTTATACTCATCTATTGCTAGGTTTTCGTACTGTAGCAAATTTTTTGAGACTCCATTTTTCTTTTTTAATCAAGTATTAGCTATCATGCTTTTGCATTGCATGCATTTCTTCAATAAAAATTGTTAATTCATGTTTAAAACTATGTAAATTATGTATGAAAATAAGTATTCAATTTTTTATAATTTTTTTTTAATTAAAAGTAAGTGAGTATTAAGCAAAATAACGAAAATAAATTATTGCGAATATTGAGAATGTATCGCAATATGTAAGAGGAGACTTTTGCGTTTCTAAAATCTGTCTTTAAAATAATCACGGAATTATTACAAAAATCATTAATCTTGTCGAGATTTGATAAAAGAAATTAAGAAAAACTTTCATTTGGCATCTTGGTTTTTAAATTATGATTACGCTTAGATAACTATTGCTTCATATATAAGGATTATTACCTCGATTTATGCGCGGGGAATAATTAGGATAATTACTCAAATATTGATGTCGCGGACTTACTGATGGTTGCTTAGTTATATTCGCCATGGCACAGCCCATCACAAATTCAAATATCCTGGGTATCGTTTGATACAGCAGCCATGGCCACGGCATTGGAAATTGTGACGGTGCTGGTTCTGCACCATATGGTACGGTTTCAGCAAAGAGTCCTAAAATCAAATCAATTAACATTATTTTATACACAAACATTGTTTTATACGAGGATATTTTATAATACAAAATTATTTCGGTTTATTATTTATACTATCATAAATACCATATGGTCCAAAAATACGAAAGGCATCCGTGACGCATAAAAGAATCCCTAAAATCGCAGTAGCACGCGTAACGTTTAATACTTTTTGCATCTGAGATTTCCTGGCAACTGCAGTATCCGTTTCCGGTATATGCAGCGGTGTATCGGATTTTGCTCGATTCACATATGCAATGTGATTCAGTATCGAGTGAAGAGTAAAGTCCGTGCCCTGAAATAGCATGATCATATAGAACCCAAAAAAGCTTTAAGCATATAAAAGAACGTCATTTGAAAGTCTAAGACGTATTTTAGATGCATCTGCATTATGAGTTTAATGATATAATAAACATTATATACCATAACTCTTGCTTCACCAGACGTATTTTCGGGAAGCAAGTTAGTCTCTGGCGTGATGTCCTCTGGGTCTTCAATATTTTTATCGTTCCATGACAAATTCTTTTTGCGTATTTTTGGCTCTTCGTCTTTGCTCTTTGACTTTTCGTTCATCAGTGCCGCCTTCTCGCTGCAATCAGGATGATCTGAATCTGATTCAGACTTCTCCTGCACCTCCGTCTTAATAGGTACTATACTCTGAAAATGTGTAGGACTCCTGTCTAGAGTTCTGATACTGATGTCACTACTTCGGCGATTTATAATTAATGGCTTAATGTGAATGAATTCGGAGTTGCGTCGATAGGAACTCTCGGAATTTCTACGCGAGTCAGGTCTGGGTGACATAAAAGTACCAATATCGGAATTACGTCTTGAACCTGAAATATTGTTAAACAATATGAGAATAAACATCCATAAAAAAATATAAAAAATCTAAAGAGAATGATAAACTAAAACAGTTTTTAAAAATTTACTCCCTTGTATGAGCTACTCTTCTCTTACCTGTGGGGCTAAGATCCAGGACTTTGGGCAATCTAGAATGTTCGTCAGGCGGCAACATTCTTCTAGGCGTTCTGTTACCGAAATCGCTATTTCTCCGCAGCTTGATTGCAAACTGTGAGCCACGATTTTTCTCGTGGGTAAAATCAGAGCATCGTCTTAGTTCCCTGGTGCTGCCTGTCGGCGTGATATTCTCCGAGTATCGTCGTGGACTCTCGGGCGAACGATTCCTTTCAAACTCCTCTCGCATCCTTGGCAACGGCCTGGGACTACCCTCCGTCGTGCGTTTACATTCCATGGAGGCTGTATTCTCTTCGTTTACAAATCTAACGCTACATTCCGAATTCCTGCGCGAAGATTTTGTGGACGTGTCGCTGCCTCGTCGGCTGGCCATGGAGCTTCTACGACTTGGGCTAGACACGGTTATAATCGGCAGATTAACGGTTGACGGAGTAGGGGTGGGTGGCCTAACGTAGACTTCCGGTACCGACGACTTTTGTTCCTGCGTCGGTGATTGTACGTTGCACGTAGGTATTATAGCATTCTGTACTTCCTTTTGCGCTGGTCCCTCTATTTTGCATACTTTAGCGGTAATTGTGACTCGCGATTCTGAAATCAGATCTCAATGAAAAATATGTTTATTTCTGGATGATAAATTAATGTTTGCCGCGTATTACCTCCTTCCACTTCCTCCACATTTTTATTCGCATTTTTAGCCTCACTTTCTTCCGAACTTTTCATCTTAACCGGGCCAAGTAAAGTAGGTACCAGCGCGGCAGCGACCGAAGTCGCCAGATTGCTATACGGTGCCAACATCGCAAGTTGCATGATACCTGAATTGCAATTTAAATTTTTATGATACAACTTCGAAACAAACTATATAAAATGAAGAGGCAAGATAGTTTTAAATCGATATGCATAAAAACATAGCTATATGAAGAAAGATAAGAATAGTAAGAATTAAAAATAATAAAAATTACAAAAATTTAAGTACAAATAGAAAATCGATAACCAACCTTTCTGATGTGCATTGGAATTGTCCCGCGTCAACATACTGCTTGGCATAGTCTGGAGTAAATGATCAACTTTATAAGCCGCATGTAGAAACGCGAGATACAAAAGAACGCTCCAGACAAGAAATGCCGCTTGAACCATGTATTTTGCCATGTAGCAATTGTGAGAGGACAGAACAATGTCGCTAACGATTATAAAGAAGAAATGTGCTGTTATAATGAGACTGAGGCAGGATTCCTTTTGTATCTTTTCCGGACCAAATTTCAACTGGAAATTGGCCATATAAAAGATATAGCAATACAGTATATGTAACTTATTAAATATTTAATTAATTATTAATTATTAAATTTAAGCAATAAATACCTTTGTCAGTTGCAGAAAAGCCAGTTGTATCAGACAAAAGGCAGATGTGATGCATGGATATCCAATGTCCCATATAATTGAGCCAATGACTTTGGGCAGAATTTCCTTAAGGTTGTACGCGTCTATGAATAAGGAAGCGGCTCTCGATGCCCCGAGTAAACATAAAAATATATTAATCGTAGACATAAATGGTTTGGTTGATATGAGAGATCTGAAAGAAAAGCAGTATGAAGATGTAAACTTTTGTTATCATTTCGATATCATCAATGCATGCATAGCAATGTACCTTAAATTTAGAATAGAGAAGAATGTGTAAAATCCTAGTACAAAAAAGAGGCATGCGAAGCTATATGCATGTAGTAAAAATGCCCATCTTATATCTTGTTGTATTGCACTCCATGATGGTGCAGTGACCAGTGATTTGTCTAGGAATGCAGAATTTGATGAATTTGACACACAATTCTGTCCTGTGACTTGGGTTGTTACGTTTATACCTAATAACAAAAATATCAAATTAAGAACAAAATACGCACACAAAAACACACACACACACACGTCACTGCAGAACGTCACACTTTATAAAGTTTGCATAATAAAACATAACAATATAATTTGTCATATATTTCATTATTCTATATAATTTATAATTTATTGTTTAAATTGACAGTTTCCAATAAGGTTCAGTTCAACAAGAAGCATGCTATATTTAATTTAACATACTATCATTTCAGTACGTCAAAACTTTGATTGCGTTTTATATACAAAAATGGCACTTGCCGCCATCCTATGTGTATTAAAAATTAAGATAAAGAGTATAAAAAACTAACCACGAGTCCAATTAGACAGCTTATCCATAATCCTTCGATATGTCTACAGCACATCACTGAATCTTATGATCAGTCTTATGATAGACAATTAATGTGACGTTTAATGTAGTACGTCAGACGAACTGTGAAATGTGGTAGCAGCAACAGGCTTTACCTATAGAATGACTTGATTCACGCACCCCTTCTCACTGAATACAACCACTGTCTCCCTTCAGGATTATTGATCTTAGCTGAAGAGGATTGGAGGGGGCATACATGCCCACATAAAGCATCTGGCTTGTTGGTCAGTTGTTTATCTTTAGAGTTTAAATGGAGCAGTGTTAAATTTATCGGTCTATATTATATTATGATTCACAGGCCTGTTATTTTTATAAAAGAAAACTTTTGTCTTAGTTTCCATCGACATTCTCTAAGAAACGTAAATTCCAAACGTTATATAAAAGAATATTGGAACGCAAAGTGGTTAAAAATAGTTTGATAATATATTAAATATTGAACTCTCGTGAATGTTTCAAGTAAATCGTGCTCTGTAAAATCAAAACTTAAGAAAAATTGATTTCTAGAATATAAATTTTTTGTTTAAGATAATTAATTTTTTTTGTAAATAATATTTATGTAAATTTCAAATTAATTTTATATTTGAATATAAGAAATTACATATATATATAAATATTACTTTTACTTAATTTTCAATAATATTCAATATTAATATATGTGTACATATATATATATATATATATATATATATATATATATATATATATATATATATATAATTGAAATTGAAATCAATATATGAAATATCAATAAATTGAATTAAATCATTAATTTTCAACACAAATAGTAAATTTTTCATACATGTCAAATATTTCCCAAAAAATTCATTCTTGCAAATCTATTCTTAAATAACAAAACTCTATAAATAATTCGGAAACACTAATGGAGAATTTGAGAATCATATAGCACTATATAAGATAATTAAAATAATAACACAGAAAAATATATTATTTCTTATTTTAGAAAAAAAAAGTATTTGTTATCTTCTCAGTGTTGTAAAAATTAACCCAATATGTTATAAAATAATAGTATCAAATTTATATAATATTTATATTATATAATACTTATATAATTTGTAAATATTAATAAAATATTAATAAAAAAAAAATATTATTTATCAATTACATTATTTTATCAATACATTATTTTAATTTTTTATCATATACATATTGATTACTCTTTTAAGAGGATGTTTATTAATTTGTACTGTACGTATTTTTTTATTCGAGAATAGTTGATATAATGTCAAAAGCAAGATAAAATATAAAGTTATGTTTACAGAAAAATGAAATACTTTAAATAATTTAATTTAAATGAATCTGACAAAATATAATATGTACAAGTGTATCATATGATACATAACATTCTTACATATGATAATGTTTTGGAAGTAATGTCATATAGAGGAAAGTTGTTCTGTTTCCTTTAGTGTAATTGACAAGCTCTGACAGCGATTAGTTGTAGAAGAATAAATACAGGACTCAAAACTTCTGAATACTCTAATGTGCTTTGTCCAGAAAGCTTTTTACACAGAAGATATTTAAAGACAAAGATTAATAATAATGATATTTGACTCCATAGTGCTCGTAAGATGCCTGCTCTAATCATTCCTTCCATGTACATTCTTATGAATATAATAGCGCAAAAATATGTATTCAAACCATCGGCTATAAAGAGTGGCGAAAATACTTCCCACCACCCTGAAGGACCCAAAAAACAATTTTCATCTAATTTGAGAGCTAGCAATATAGTGAAGAACATTAAGGCAATTAAATTGATCCATATCTCAAAGATCGTTAAACCTAACCAGTGAACCAGTTCGCTTAAAGAAAAGATCATTGTAAAAAGTTATACAATTTTGTACCAGCTGTATTGAAATAATGATTTAGCTAATAATTTCATTTACTCTATTATGCACACTCAAATATCATTTTGCAGAGTCTCAGTTTGCTCCTATTTAGATCTCAACACACCCACTGGCACTCTTCTAACAACGCGTATGTGAATAGCAGAGTTTTGCCTGTTGTTTATCTCGTCATCCACGTCATCGCTTAATGCCTCTAGCTCATCTGCAATTGACAAGGCATGTCTAAGACTTCATTTTAGTTTGATTATTTGTACAAAAAAGATGTACATACCTACTAAAGCAACACTAGAAGTTCTAATATCAAGATCTAAAGTCTCATGATGAATTTCCTTCAATTGTAGAGCCAAGCTAGCTGCTTTGCACACGGCAGCACCAAGACCATGGATGATTAGTTCGGATGCACCTTTGTCGAACAATTTCTCGCATTTGCACAATTGTCCCTTCGAAATATTTAAATTTGAGAAAGCATGATAACAGAATTTCAAAGCAAATATATATTCGTTCTAAATCTACAGTAAAGAAATTGCATCGATTAGGAGGTTACGACTTCCAAACACGAAGTACCTTGAAAGGGGTCTTGTTGTTCACGTAGATATCTCTGTCGCTTCTAGTAAACTTGAACGGTTGCCGCTTTCGCAGAGCGTGTTTCGTGTCCAACGACAACTTGCCGTTTTTGCGGCATGCGCCCTTCTGCTTGGAGATGGTCTCATTTAATCTCGGATTGCTGTCCACCTCGGTCATTCTGGCGTTTCTCGCAGGAATCGCAGACTGTGTCACGTGGAACTCTCGCCAACAACAGCGCGCACCGATTGGTCGTGAGTACCGGAACCACCAATCAAAAACAGGCGTTGCAGAAACACGAGCGTAAACGTGATCAAGTGAATCGGTGACGACGGTGACAACAACGCGACATAACCTGCAAAAAGGCTAGAATCATCGATTGATGGACGGTTTACAGTGCTTTCGGCGATTCTAATAAAACGCAACAACATTCAGTCACCTCCAGGGAACACGGCGGGTCAGAGCACGATGAAGGAACCCGAGGCAGATCCAAAGAACGTCATAAAGAGCAGAGAGTTACTTTACAGATTGATGATCAGGTTGTTTATAATCGTCTCTTTTACACGCTTTCCTTTAAATTCCGCTCCTTCGATGTTAATATTCTCGTACAAAGATTCTTGTGTAAACGCAGATGAAAATCTGTAATTGTAGCTTCATCAAGAGATAACAAACGTGAGACATGTGCAATCAAGTATCAAGTAAGTCATATTGAATATTTCAGTCAGCTGTTCTACGATGGTCATCAGACATTAGCCGTGCAACTATCCAACATGATACAAGCGGAACCACCATGCCCACCCTCGGATCGATTGCTCCATTTGATGTTGATTGGTACTGCCCATGAGCCAGATCGTTCCAAGAAGGATAACAGCACCAGCTTGTCTACATTTGCATCAAGCTTCGACAATACCTTAGGTCCTGGATTAGATCTGGAATTCGAAACGGAAACTCAGACTCAAGCTCCAGAGCCGGCACAATATGAAACAGCATATGTCACATCCCATAAAGGAAACTGTAGGGCTGGAGCTTTCTCATCGGATGGTCAGTTGATAGCTACTGGCTCTGTAGATGCCTCGATCAAGATCTTAGATGTAGATAGAATGCTAGCCAAATCCGCACCAGAAGAGATCGCACCTGGGGATCAAACTGGCGGCCATCCTGTTATAAGAACTCTATACGATCACTTGGAGGAAGTAACATGTTTAGAGTTTCATCCCAGGGAGCCTATACTTGTATCCGGCAGTCGCGATTTCTCTGTAAAATTGTTCGATTTTAGTAAAGCCAGTGTCAAGAAGGCATTCAGAACCATCACAGACGCGGATCAAATTCGATGTCTATCTTTCCATCCAACTGGAGATTTTCTCATAGTCGGAACTAATCATCCGGTAGTTAGATTGTACGATGTAAATACCGCACAATGTTTTGTATGCAGCATACCGAGTCATCAGCATACAGCCGGGATAACGAGCATCAAGTATTCGCCAGATGCAAAGACTTATGCATCGGCAGGAAAAGATGGTAGCATCAAACTTTGGGATGGAGTGTCAAATCGATGTGTGAATACCTTCGCGAAAGCGCACGACGGTTACGAAGTGTGTTCGGTGATCTTCACGAGGAATGGCAAGGTAGTAATTCTGGCGGTAACGTTGCGCAAGATTTATATACTTATAAATTACCGTGGAACCTTATTGATTTATTCTCAAGTAATATTGAGTAATCATATAATTTTGGATTCCAGTATTTACTATCTTCGGGAAAAGATTCCTTGATAAAATTATGGGAATTATCTACTAGCAGATGTCTAATAGCGTATACAGGTGCCGGAACTACAGGTAAAAGACTATAAATGCGTTTAAACATACTTGGAAACATACGCTTGGTGCGGTATGCCTCATTAATGTTAAGATAATACAATTGCGAATGTGTGACTGACTACGCAATTTTCCACAGGTAAACAAGAACACAAGGCACAGGCTATCTTTAATCATACTGAGGATTACGTGATGTTTCCTGACGAAGCCACTACTTCCTTGTGTGCATGGAATTCTCGTAATGCATCAAGAAAACAGTTGCTATCATTAGGTCATAACGGTCCTGTGAGGATGATCGTGCATTCACCAACCGCGCCTGCATTTTTGACATGCAGCGACGATTTCAGAGCGAGATTTTGGTTCCGGAGAATGCCAACACATTAACTGTAACATGATTTACTGCTAAGTCAACAGTTAAAGGACATTAATCGCGGAATAGTCTTTCTGATAATTTTCATTTTACAGAGTAGAATACGGGGAGATAAGAAGACATTTAAAAATATCTTGAATACATCGGTATAATTATGACAAAAAATAGGTATTATATATTTATGCAACTTTCTATTTTATTTAGATTCTAAGCAACAAATTTTGCATTTTATTTTATTTATGTTAAATTACGACTGTATAATATATATAAAATTCTTGGAATAATTTCAACATTTACATGTTTCATAATGCGTTAAGCAAAAAAAAAATTACATCTTTATTTTAAAGCAGCATGTAATTAAAAAATCCTATAATTATTTTATAATTCTATAAATTGAGAAACAGAGAAAAAAGAAAGAAAGAAAGAAAGATTATGATAGAATGACATGAATATTCCACATAGAATGTTTTTGAACCAGGTAGGTGAAATATGTAACTGCGCGTTAATTACGATTCAATTTAATATGCGCTTGTGGAAACTTGTCAAAATTGCGGACAAAAGTCTTGAAATTATCCCGATTTTAAATTTTGCGACGCGATATTTTATACTGCATCTGTATTTTTAATTATTGTAAAAAAAAATTTTGCTTGATTACAACGTGACAAAGTAGGTGCGATTCTATGATATTAAAAAAAATTATATAGGGAATTATATACCCAATATTTGATCTTATTTTATTGTACACGATGTCGCAAGAGGTACGTAGAATCGCATTAGTGCTGACGTGAACGAGCTTCGTCCTTTTACAATAATAAAAAAAGAAAAAAGATATCGACTAGATGCAGCGTAGAATACCGTCAACGAGAATCTCGGGATCGCGTGTACGTCGCTACGCGCGTAGTTGACCGCGGCGGCACGGGACGGCGCGCCGAACTCCCGCTCTGAGGTTTGACGAGGTGTCACGTGACCCACGCTAACCGCCATCTTTCCTTATCGTATAAACAGTGCGACCGGGCGCAGCGCGAATTCTCGCCGTGGAATCGTGGATTTCCCAGTGTTTTTGAGTGATTCGCACGCGAAGAGATGTCCGACGCAAAGACGGAGACCAAGAGCGACAACAACGTCGAGGATGCGTCCAAGGTAAGCGGGCCGGCAGGCACGTCAGAAAACACCTTCGTCAAGCCGAGTTTTCATGCCGTGAGCGGCGTGTGCGAGCGGCAGTGAGCCCCCCTCCCCCGCGGTCGCGGGGACGCTCGTTCGTCCTTCCGCGCGTACTCCCGGGGCCCCGGGCGACCGCCGGGTGCCGGGCCGTCGTGTACGCGCGTACGTTGTGGCGCGTCGTCACGACGCGGTCGCGCCATGTGGTACCCCGCGCGTCGGACGACGGCGCCGCGCGCCTCGCGCCAACCGACCGACCGACCGACTGGTCGTCCGTCTCGTCCGCCTGCTTTCCTTCCTTCCATCCATCCATCCAGCGAGATCTTTCGTAGCTGCGCCGTACGTATGTACGCACATCTCCCATTGTCACCAAAGATGGTGGATGTTTTCTTATCGCGCGAGCTTCCGCGACCGGGCAGGATCGCCCGCTAATCTCTTCTCATGTCTCTCTCCGTCTCTCTCGCTCCCGTTCGCTCGCACGCCGTACAGCTCTCGGCACCGCGCAAAAAGGCGGGAAATCACCGCAGCTCGCGGCGTTGCGCCAAGAACGTAGCCGCGCGATGGCCGTCGTCGTCGTCGTCGTCGTCGTCGTCGTCGTCGGCGGCGGCGGCGACGCCGCGTCCACGTTCGCGAGACGCCACCGTCGTCGACCGGACGGGAGCCGCGCGCGCGAGGCGTAGACGTTGGAGACGATACGAACGGGCGCACGGCAAAATGGCGGGAAACTTGAACGCGACGTTGGTCTCTTGGCAGACCATGGTTCAACGGTCCTCGATAATCTTATCGCGTCGAGCGTCGTAATTATCGTGTCATGTCGCGTGGTGCCGTGCGCCCGTCGCCCGCTCCTACGCGGCTCCCAACTCCCTCGAACGATCTCGAGACGTCGACGAGCGCGCGACTGCGTAACAGAAACGTACATACGTTTCTCGCGGAGAAACATGGACATGTGCACGCACACATGCGCGAACGCAGCGCGCGGGCGTGCGGCTGTATGTGTGTGCGCGGTATAAATATGTATATTCGTGATAGGAGAGCGAATGAACAGGAAGGTTGATTTTTGCAGGAACAGTCGACGGAGGAGAAACCGACTCCGACGAAAAACAAACGAAGCGGCACCAAGAGGCTTTCCACTCTCGAAAGGACCGCCCAGGAAGGCGAGGCAATCATAAAGGTGCGTCTCGCAGCGGATCGCGCTATTATCTAAAGCAGGAAAAACTTTTCCCATCGGATCAAACCGGCTTATCGTACGTCCTAAAAATCTTCATCGAGGTCCCAGTGGTCAAGGTCCCCGCCTCTTTTCCCCTCGCCCTCGGTTATTTCCCTTCGTTTTAGCCTCTCCGTCGTCGACTTCGCCTGCTGCCTACGTGAGCGTTATACGGCGTCAGGAGTGGGGAACGTCGATTGGCCGGAGAGGGGGCAGCGAGGAGGGAAATAGCGCCCTCTGCGAGGCACGAGGAACCAATTGTTGCGTAGGCGCCAATTATAAATTGCTGTCTATATCTGATGTTAGGAATCAATAAACGTTAATTCGAATTAATTATACTTTGAGTTGCGATAAAGAGATAGAGTCTATTAGAATACTGTATTTCTCTTGCAATTCGCGACGTAGCATTGATTTTTAAGGAAAAAGACCATTTGACATCTTGAATCATATTTCTCTTTGTTGTAGATACGCTCGACTACTCATTTTAAAATATTTGCTATTATAGGGCATGAACAAATCCGTCGGCGAGGTAGAAGGTAGGAGACGCACTCGCAGTTCAGCCAGAGGCCTAACTTCGACAACGCCAGTGCCATCGCCACCCAAGAAGGAAAAGAGGGAAACATCGACGCGAGGTGGCGGTGGTCGCGGACGTGGACGTCCCAAGAGGCAAGAAAAAAATAATGAGAACAACACGGATGAGGAAACGTCCAACAACAAAAGCGAAAAACACACGGAAGAGGAATCTACCAAGATGGAGGTAGACGAGGAGAAAGAAGAGAAGGAGGAAAAAGAGAGTAAGGCGATACAGAACGAAGACAAAAATGCGGAGGGTGCGGACAGTAAAGACAGTAAAGACGCTGAGAAAGTGACCGATGCTAATTCCAAGAATGAAAAAGTGACGGAGGAGTCGGAGAATGTAGTGGACGAGGCTAAGAGCACCGCTCCCAGTGAAGAAAAGAAGCAGGAGGAAGTGAAGGACAGCTCGGACTCGAGTCAAGATGCGACAGACACAGCAGCGGAAGCGCCGCCTTTATCCTCATCGGAGTCTCAAAATCCCTCCAATACTGTTACTACTGAGGAAAACAAGGAATAACCTCCCTTCGCCCGTTTTACCATTACTTTTATGTAAGTATTTCACGATCTGTATCTTATGTTTGAGTCCATTGAGTTCTTTCTTTAAAATGTACAATTTGTAAATATAATAGTTATTTTAAGTTACACGAAATTACGCTTAGCATACAATCAGTCTGTGAGCGATATTAATATGAGATTGTTTTACTATAGGAGGTACCAAGGCGGCGCACATATTGGGGTCACACAAATCCAGTCCCCCCCTCGTCTATTTTAACTAATTAACACCTTCTTGTCGATCGTTGCTTCAACCAGCGCAGAGTTCTGCTTTTTATCATTATCCCTATAGATAACGTGGCTTTTCGAAAAACATAACAAAAATGCCATGATCTGCTACACTAGTACGAATTAGCGCGTTAAGAGATTGATTCATTTTTCTCTGTCTACGTTATATTTTACTATATCTTCATGAAAAAGATGATAAAATCTGGAACATTATAATTCTGAGAAAATTATAATCTTCTCAGAAAGACAACTAAATCGTTAAAACCTAGCATTAGTTCAGATTGTCAATGTAATTTAATCTTAAAATCCTTTCATTTAGACGATTTTTAAGTATTTTTTTTGAATCTTCGTACTGTTCTTTTCCACATTATTACTATTACTACCTTCGAGTGTCTCAAACTCTATGGCTAATCTAGCCAGATTAATTTTTGTTTAACTCAATTAACAAATGTTCTTTTATGGTGTTCTATATAGTATGTATATTATATTTATATATTTTAAATTTTATTCTGTTTTTGTCAAGTAATATAAAAATCTTGTCAGTGCGCTGGTTAATTAGCGATAAGCAACGCGAGGTGTAGAGCATACGTTGTTCATGTACAATGATAATATTATTGTAAAATATATTTAATATGGACTTATATAGAGAGAGAAGTTGTTTTCAAATCAGAGCTGACATCCGGGTCCTATAGTATAATGCCTATGATTCAGATCTGATGTGGAAGTAGCTAAAGATTAATTCGTACATAGCAAATTACTGTAATACCTTTATCGTATATATAAATAGTGACTGAATGAAGTGGAATATATGAGAATTATGGTGAAATGATTTCTCTTTTTCATGGATTAAGCGGAAATAAAATTTCTGAGAAACGCGTTGCAGCGTTATCTATATTTTCCTCCCTCGCATAAATATCTACTAATAATTTTTAATCGATCTTCTAATCCTTACTTTCGCCGGTAAACGCATTAATTCAATACATTTCAGCAAATCGTATTTTTTAAGCGTTTGAAAGAATTGTTGATTATCGAGTCGAAATTTTTCACTTTCAATGTTCGATTGAAATCATTACTTTTTATTGCGAGATCTTTCAGAGCATCCCTGTTTTATTAGTCCAATATTAAATATGTTATTATATTAATATAATATAATTATATTAATATTATTGTGTATTTTGAACTGTGTTGCGAGTGTACAGATAGATTATAAAGTTGATGCACTTATATTTAGAAGAAATCGCACACACCTGAGACACCAATAACATGAATCTAATATAGTGTTTTATTATGTAAATGTGTGCAATGAAGAAGGGATTTTCGTATAAATGCGGGGATCTTGCAATGAAAATTAACAGTATATGTATTACGCGATGAAACGAAGAATTTTCTGGCCTTTAATGCCAAATAGATTTGCCTATATACCAAGTAATAGCACGAGAGTAAATTTCCTTGTAAGTTGCACTCCGAAGGAAGTTTATCAAAACTACGTTATGAAGGAACATAGGTCTTATCATTCCATTTTTATTTCTTTTTTTGTCATATCAGTGATATTCACGAGTATGTCCATCTGAGATTTTCGATTGTAAATAGTGAAGATCAAGTGTAATATACGTGTAAATAGTTTAATATTAAGCTTCGTGTATCACACTGGACCTTTTCTTGATTACTTTGTGAAATCTCAGTTCTTACTTAGAGTGCCTCTAGCATTAGCACGTTGTATTATATACGAGCGTAGATATCCGATGATTAAAATCAAAACCATGCCCTGTAATAGCGAGTTACGTAAATCTTACCGCTTTTAAGATGTATCGTAGAGATAATTTTCTTTTTCGCATGTATCTTACATGGGGAGAATATTGTACGGTTCGATATTAGAATTTCTATGAAATATATATGCATATATAAGAGAAAGTTTAGTTTCGTTGATGATCGATTATTAAATCATGTTTGTCCATACCAAACTTTTTTTGTTTTACTTTACGATACGCAATTTAGAGTTTATAGCATATATGTAGATTCTTTCTATTTTATTATGCGCGGATTCCAGTAAATAGATTAACTAAGAATCGTGAGAATCGCTTTAAGAAAATTTTAATAATCTGTAGCTTTCTTTTATAAGAATTGCATAACGAGCATTTCGAAGATTACGTGATGTTCCCAAAATTCTTCTAAACATTTCAGATAATACATCGATGTGCTCGTATATATCGAGGTCACATCGGTTACATCAATCGATTACAATCATAAAGACACGCGAATCCTTTGTATAATTCAATCATCATGATTTATTAGTAAAATCCGGTTATGATAATAATCTGAATTAAGTTTTTAAAAAATTTTTTGTCCTATTTAAAATACAAGTAAAACTAGAAAGACCGATATTAACAGTGCAAACAAAGAAAAAATATTTATGTAATTTAAAAGAAATTGAGAACGCAACAAATAAAATGGATCGATTGATCTTTCTACATTATTTATTCGCAAAAGGTTTTAGCAAAAATTGTATAAAGGTTAATGTTAAGTAAAAATTGTATAAATGAGGAACTTTAGTAAACTTAAACTTAATATTATTAACGGACAAGATCTTATGATATATATTGATTCTTAAATATTCTAAATAGGTTAAGCCCAAATACTTTTTGAAATGATCAAGTTTGAAAATAATGAATAAGGCTTAATATAATTGTTAAGGCTTGATAATTATTAATAGGATCTATTGATAATCTCAAGAAACAGATATCCAGTTCGTTCCATTGAAAATGATAATCATTTCATTTTTACGATATATTTGTCGGTACTTATTAAGAAATATACAAAGCAATTATCAATAATAACGATACGCAATTCCTATGATTTAAAATACCGATAAATAATTCGTTAACCGAAACTAGAATATTTTTGCAAGGACAGGCAGAACAGGAATATTATCATTGTAGTTTATTAATCTGCCATTACTCTATAATTTTTTTCTTTTTTTGATAAAGAAACTGTCATTAATTATCCCCTAAGGACAATGTTGAGACTCAGTCTCATATACATCTTCCTTTTTTTTTAAATCTATATCTATAAAAGTCTCAAGGGTCTCAGTTTAAATGTCTTAAACACTGATACGGTAGATTAGCCACTTATAAGATCGCATCTCTCTCTATTAATATAACATTTAACGTTGAATTCGTTTGTGTACACAACTCATAAAGATGCAATAGATTGCATTTTAAACATTATGTTCTTTGTATAACACGCAAAGAACTTTGTACATGACACAGGAAACTCTAGAAAGTCACAGCACGAACGATCTTATCAACTTCTAACAGAAAATTACAAGTTATATATTTATTTTTATATAGTATATTTTGCTCTATCTTTCAAATAGCTTCATTTTTTATGATTATTCTAATTATTACTGTAGTTATTTTTAATCTATCATTATTCGAACTTTTATTCTGGTGATTTTATATTTTATGATTATTTTCAATCTTCAGAAATTTTTACTTTCTGATGAATGGAACATCATTAACTATTAATTCTATTAATACTATTTTTCATTTTTACTGCAATAGATTCGCTCTTATAGTTATCTTATAGTTATCAGTCTTTAGAATATATGTGAACTAAAGCGAACCTTTCGGAATGGTACATTGTCCGTTAGGGGATGATTCTACGATCGGAGCTGGACCTGGAGTTGGAGCTATGCATTGAGGAATATAGGAAGGCTGTGGTCCTAATGTCGGGCTCCATTGTTCTTGCATGTGTGGTGTCGGCGGCGGTACAGCATGATACTGCATCGACTGTGGATACATCATTGGCTGCGAATACATCATCGGTTGGCCGTTTGTTGGTGAGTGACCTGGCGGGTAAACCTCAGTCGTCGAATAGAAATGCTGCGAGTAGGACGGAGGTACAGCTCCGTTCTCAGCTGCATCTACATGCTGAGGCGATAAGTACGGCACAGGTATGTAACTACCGTTTCCCAAGTAATACGAGGGATTCCCTGAGTTGCCTTCGTTCGTATAGTGTGATGGAATTTCGTGATACGGAAATATCGGACTCGATGCTGTATATTGCGGTACGTAACCATTTATCGGACCAGGACCTATCATAGGTGCTATTTGATGCGACATCGGATCCCAATGATGCTGCTGCGACTGTAGCATGTGTATGTCGTGCCTTCGCGCATCATATGGATTCACAGAACCATTCGTCATCGTCGCGCCGTACTGATGACCTGAGTATTGCATATACGTTGATCCACGAGTGTTTTGCTGACGATTTCGTATCTTAGTGCCTATATGAGAAAAAGTGAGATTTTTTAAATATTTAATTTTTTTAATAATTCTTTCGGAAGCTTCATAGAATTCTATAAAGCTTCAACAATCAAGCGAATCTTTTGAGGAAAAAAGATGTATGTACAATGAGAATATACATTAGTTATATAATATACATTAGTTATATAATTAGTAAAATTTTTATTTTCACATTTTCTGACTTAATCTCATTCGTAGTCATAAGTTTGATACACACGTATAAAAAAATGTATATATAAATTAGAATAATTATTGTAAAATAAGATAAAATAGGAATTGTGTTGATTAAAAAGTCTTGAAGTTTCATTTTTAATTCAAGTGTTCACCAAGATGTTAAATTCGATTTAATGTTAACTTAAAATCCTTTTAAAATATAATGTAGTCCACATTAAAAATACGATAAAATAAATAACATGTTCTTATTGTTAATCAAAATTGCAATGTTTATCTAAAAATGATCTAAAAGAATAGCAAATTCAAAACAAGAGATATATAATAGAGAATATATATATATATATATATATATATATATATATATATATATAACGCAGAAAAAGAAAAAACTTTGTCAGATTATTACATAAATTAAATTGATAATTAATAAAAAATATATAAACGACCAAACGCAGAGATAATTAAAGTTAAAGCAATAAATGTATTCAAATTTAGAAATAAAATTAAAATTTTTTACAGATTTAATATACAAGCACACATACAAGCTCAGAAATGAAGAACATTATACTGAAAGAAACTAATAATAATACGCAATGCATTTTCCATCACAAAAAAAATAATCATCAAACATTAACATCAAAATATAAATATACCAATTGTCATTTAACGGTTATTTTTTTGAGAGATACATCGCCGATATTTATATATTATTAATCTCTTACTATCTTGTTTTTTATTCATGAGTCCTGCTAAATTTGGATTATTTCTAAATTATATCTCAATTATTAAAATTTTTAAGCGTTTACTTCAATTATTTATTCATTTTCTTACTTTTTAAAAATTTATATGTTGTTATTAATTACTAATTAACGAAATTATTTTAATCTTGTCTTTTTTGTTATTTCTTGTTCTGAATTTATTTTTGTTTCTTTTCTATAAGTAGAATATTTTGATTTCAAGTTTGATATCTTAGTTTTTTCTTTTTCTTAATCTTTGGACGCTATGTAAGAGACAAAAAATAAATATTTCTTTGATTTTAATATAATATTTTTGTTTCATTTATACTGTAAACTTACTCAAATCTTTACATTAGCATATTAAATCTCGTTACCTTTAACAGTTCCAATTTGCTTTCCTTTCTGCTGAATCTGATACGAAGAATCTTTCCCGTTCAAATTTTTTGATCCTTGCTTTGACTGCTTTGCATCTTGTACAGAATTCATATTCAAATGTAAAGTGTTAGGGATCTCAGCATTGGCACTTGCTCCCTCATTGTATGTTAATGAACAATTTTGCATGTCATTAACAAGGCGATCTACTTCCTCTTGCATATATGGATCTATTAAAAATTGTATAAAATAGGTTTCATTATTGATCTTTTATATAAATTTTCATGAATTGATAAATTATTATTCATACGAGAGTTTGATGATACGGTCAAAGATTGCATTCCTTGATTTGGTCCATACACTATTGGTCCATAATAAGTTGGATTTAAAGTACGGAAAGTGTCCTATGGGAAGAATTATATTTAATAATCAATAAATTATAATTACAATTACTTTTGCGTCTACTACATACCTCCAGATGTAGCAGATGTAAATTATAAAAGACATTCGATGTGACTGAATCTAAAAAGAAATGTATAAAAAAAACATTCGTAAACATTGTAATATGAATGCACTACACGCGCACGCGCACGCACGCACGCACGCAATGTAAAATAAGGTTACAAACTTCGAGGGCAAGCTTTTCACATCAAAATATGAAAAAAAGTTCATATCAACATGTCTGTAAATCCAGTTATTGAGACACGTATTAAAATTCATAATTATAATTTTCTCACAATTTATAATATCAATATTACAATAGGTATGTATGTGTGTATATATAAAGTTACATACGATCTATTTGGTTGGAGTTATTTGGTTCTCCAGTTACCGAAAAATTTCCTGGCATATATGGATAATAAGGATACGCATTGCTGTTATCTGGAGTAACATAAGATACATTTGGATTGCCACACATATTTATTCGTGAGTTACCTGCAATTAACATAAACAGATCAGTACATATTCCAATAAACTCTTAATACTTTACTTATCGCGAGCCAATAGACTATATATTATTTGCAAGCGATAGGTAAAGTGTTTAGAAAAATTAAGATTTTGCGTATATCCAGTAAATTTAATTTGTAACAAATAAATTCATAAATTCATTATATGCTGAAATAATCGTGTACAATGGGACAAGTTGTGTCATAGCATCAACAATATTAAACAAATTTGTTACAAATCAATAAAAAAATTTTACATTACGTGATTTTAATCATTACTATTATTTACTATTATTTAGTACATTTTTTACTATTTAACTTTTACTAATTACTATTTTATTATTTAAACAAGAAGTGAAAACTTAAATATTAATAACTTTTATAATATCGGATATATACAAAAATTTTTTTTTTAATTATAGTATATATGAGATAACATGTTTTTTTTACTAATAATTACCATTATAAGGTGAACAATAATTCTCATTTGATACTTTTGGTTTCGAACTTGGATTCTGAAGACTGTTACCGAAATTACTGGATTTTTCAATCTTATTTCTTGCAGTATTGTTCAACCTTCTAAATACTGTACAAGGTTTTTTGTGTTCTTCCTGTGTTACACTGCTTGACACTGTAGATTGTGAATTGTCAAGTGTAGTTGTCATAGGTAAGCTGTTAGCTTCTTCCTATAAATAAAACGTTATACATGTGCATTTTTATATTTTATTTCGAATACAATAAATTTACTTACATTTGTCGCATTAGAAGAATCTTTAGAACGATTTTCTAATGTTTGATTTTGATCTATTTTACTGAAAATAGAATAAATAAATTTGTAACGAATTCAATTTTTTTACAAAAATACGAAACAATACTATCTTTTATAAGACAGAGTGTAATATATTCTGAGAGATACATACGGAAGTTCATCATGATGTTCAAAGTCAATTTTGTCAATAGTGTTGACATCAACATTATCAACGTCATTTTCATCATCATCATCATCATTATCATTTATTAATACTGTTTTGTTTGTATTATTTGGTATTTCATTTGTTATAGTTATGGTATCTCTTCTCTTTCGCGAGAAAGAATTATATGATCTTTTCCATCGTCGATCTAAATACAAAATAAAAATCCACATTATATGTATATGTATAAACATATATATAAATGATAACAATATTAATTTAATAAACTAACTTGAATCCGAAGTAACTGAATGATTTCTATTAATTGGTACCCAATTTTTTTGCCTATTTTTTCTTGCTAAAGGTAATGGCTTCAGAGCATCGTATGGAACAAATTTTTTTTCTCCTAGGTCTTTGATAAAAACTAGGACTGGATCATTCTCCGTATTCATTTCCTGTATGTAACCGTGAAGCCAAAGGGGTCCTTGCTTTAATTTTTGTTGCTCAATTTTGTTAGTCTCATTAATACCACGTTCTGGCAAATTATCACGTATATTCTTGTTGTTATTTCTGTCACATTGTTCTAGGTCATTTACGCTAATTTCTATCAGACATTTGCCCCCAACTTGAAGCTCATTACTGTTATACCTATTCCAGCCAGCAGATTTTACCTCTGTGCATACAAATAATTTTATTTTTAAATATTTCTCTCGATCGAAAAAGAAAATAAAGATGAAATTTCTATATCATACCTCGTTTCAATTCGTGCCATATATCTAACTCTATATTGCGATAATAATCAGGAGCCAGTGCTTTTGCAACTTTATAAGGAATAGGCGGTGCTCCCTTCCAGTCGGATTGCGCTTCGTCCGTGTCATGTTCATTTTTTACTTTTTTATATAAATCTTCAATTAATTGCCTATAAAAATATGTCATATTTAAAAACAATCTACATTTTTTAATATTAAAAAATTTAATATTTATATCATAATGCTCGTTACAAACGCAGATATCAGAATTTTATTAAATAACGTACTCCCTTATGTCAAGATTTCCCTTCTGGAAAAATTTGTCATGTCTAAGTGCAGGAGTTCGGTTATGTAGCATTCTATCCGCAACAGTCTTTATGTTAGGTATTTGATACATATACCTATATAAAACTTCATAAACAATAGCTACCAAAAACAGAAAAGATTACAAATTTTAATAAAATAGACTTATCTATAAACGCGACGCAATGTGTGTCAATAGAAAATGTCTACGTACATTGGCAGTATGCAGCTGATTGTACAAAAGCCATTGGATAAACAGGTTCATATTGCTTCGGCTCTGTGTGACAAAGTAACATAACGCCTTTTTTAAAGTTATTGGTAACGTTTTCGCATATCTGTTTCTCTCCAATGAATATGATTATGTCTCTCTTATACAGCAAAGACATAGCACGAATTTCGTTTGAGCCTCCCCATTCTGTGAAACACTGCATTTCTTTCAAATAGTAATCAAATGGCATTGATACAGACTATAAAAAGAAGGAAACAGAAAAATGAGTGCCAATTCTCTTGATATGATGAAAATAAATAATAAGACAGATGCTTACATCCGTGAACAAGTGTTTCTTTTTTTTCATAAATTCTGTGCACTCTTTTCTTACTCGAAGGTGATAATGTTGCGTATGGTACACTTGTTCGCTGATTGCCCTAAACAAGCATGTTGGATCTCTGGGAGTAGGTTTCCTAAAATAACCCTCCTTTGCCAACCACTGATCTACTGGTTCCTGTACCCGTTTCGACATCCCTCTAGTCGACATTACCATTCAATATACTGCTACAAATATACAAATCTAGCTAATAAAGTACTTAATCCTTTTTACAGAATTATCTTCACATTATCTTCTTGTATTTTTTTACAATGTCAGATATTATTAAATATTTTTTTCTTTGATCAATTCTATTTACAGAATACCCCAATTCAAATAAATATTTTTTANAAAAAAAGAATACAAATCATCAAAGAAAATAAATTATAACAAATTTAAATATCATGATTCTAACCAAACTTTTGAACTTATATTTTTAATGATAAATTCTGAATTTGTAATAACTAATTTATTTTCCATCAATGTTAATAAAATAATATATTAAGTATCTATATGGCTCAGTAAATTTCAAATTTAAAAATTAATAACAAGGGCAATAAACCAAGTAAGAAGTTCGTGCTTTACAATATTATATTTAAAACAAATTCTATAATTTCACACTCTGCAAAGTTATAATATTGTAAAGCACGAACTCCTTGCTCATTGCCCTTATTATTAATTTTTAAATTTGAAAATAATATATATTAGAAGTATTTAAGAGAGAAGTATTTCTCAGACAACACAAAGTCTAAAATCGGGACATAAAATTGAGTCTAAAATTGAGACATTTTTAAGACGCCTTTGACATCTCTTGCAAATGTTTTGTAGACAAGGCAGAGTGTCTTCTTTAATGATATCTCGTGCCTGATTTTTGACTTTGTATTGTCCAGGTTGATATATATCTCTATAGTTTATCAACTTTGTATATATCACATATTAGAATATACTATAATACTATAATACATATATTAAAATTAAAAATATGAAAAATTAGTAGATTTTGTCTTACAAAATGAAAAATTGTGAGAAATGTGATATATAAAATTAGCATAAATTCCTAACAAAAGTGTGTGTAAATAAAATGAGTATAATCACAGATTAGAAGAAATCGTATGGTGCACACAAAAACATTTTGTATAACAAAAGTTCTCCTACATCCTAATAAAACGTTGATCTAATGCAAATAAAAATAATTGAAAAGTAACAAAAGATCATTTTTTTCGAAAAGATTCGTAAGAATACATACCAAAACACGTAAGATACGGAAATTTAATCTCAGCTTATCGAAGAATTTTATGCGTTATCACAAAAACAAAGAGACAAAGAGGCGTAATCTATCTCTCGGAGAAGGTAACGATGGAAGACGCAAAATAGATCGTAGATAGATTATAATTGATAGATGATCGACCGATAAATAAGGCATTTTACGAAAAAAATCGATCGATCGACCAACTTTCTTTGACCTTCGATGTCCTTGCGAGATCCAATGCCGAACGGATTTCCGCGAGCAAGAGATCTAAATAGGAACCGAGAAGAAATCGGTTTCGCGAGGTGTAGAGTTGGTTTTCGAAAAAGTAAAGACCAACTTTCTCGTGATTAGCCAAAAGAAAGCTCTCGCGTGGGAAAATTTCCTCATAGCAAAGAGGAAAAAGGGGAAATATTCACCTTACTCTTCTCCACCTACTCCCTCAGCAAAACGGCACTACGAATCTCGGGAAACAACGGCCATTTGACTTTTCAAACGCGGCATGCGTAATGTAAGTACCACACTTTTGTCTGCTTTTGTCTCATACCTTCTTCCCTTCACCCCTTCCAATTCCTTCTAGATTCGTCGCGTTCTCCAATTTGCTACCTGTTGCGCACGTATCGCGAGTAATTGATGTTGACGTCAATCGGATTCCACTTACGACAGAATTCGCTTACAATACTCGAAATTCTGCATTCATAGGGAATCGAGCGAGATTTTCGTGGATTGGTAAAGAAGAAACTCATACTTTATTCACGTTTCATTTCTCGTGCGGCGATTGCGTTCCGCACTACAACGTGAAGATATCATCGAATTTAAACGCTGGGAAATCCCCCATCGAACTTGACAACTCGGGTCAAAATTGATCAAAACGATAAGATTTGTTAAAAACAGCCGAAAGGCAGTGTAGACGGGCCGCTTTTTGGCACATGCGCAACAGTAGAGGCACTTAATCCAGTGATGGATGTATGCACTACATGCATGTACTATATTATGTATGAGTGGCAATGGTAGGCTGCAATAATTGAAAGGCTGCAATATATTCGTAAAGGAAAGTAAATTAACGTAGTGTTAATGAGTGATAGATGATACATTGTTTCCCTTATTCTTGCAACAAATGTTGGTTCTTTATGATTTCCTCAATTAATAAATTATTTTATTTTAAATTAATCCTTTTTTTATTTCTTTTTCTTTTTAATTTAGTCTTTCTATCATTGAGTGCATTTTCTTTTATGCATGATACGCATGATGTATAATTTTATTTTTGTTATTCATTTAATGTTAAATAAGTATAAAATGATACATCATACATTAAATAGAGCGCATTCATTATTTCTTTTATACATCAATTAGTTAAATTTTTATAATTGCATTTGTACACATGTACATATAAATCTTAACTTTGGAACTTTTGATTTTTAAGAAGTTTTATACAATTGTTGAAACAAGGACTCTAATGATACATTTTTTCTTACAGTAGAAGTACTTTACTGACGTTTTATTTTATGCGCATGCGCAAGAAAAGCGGCCCGTCTAGCAACAGTGCCGAAAGATACGTCTCGTTGTGACGTGATTGGCTAACATTGCTAACCAATCGCAATTTCGAAGTCATCTGTTAGATTTCCGTTTTCAACGGAGCAGATAAATAGGCGCCAAATTTCAATTCAATACTTAACTCTTATCTCGTTCTAAACACGTTGCGATTTAGTTCTATGTAGTCTGAAAATATTCCAATATCATAATAATAATTACATTAATTAATATAAATATTAATCTTCTACGAATATTTGTCTTTTTGATTTAAAAAACACAATATTATAAGATCTAAAAACAAATCTCCAATTAAATAAAAAATTGATTCTTTTTTCATGTAAAGCCTTTTATAAACAGTCGATTTAATTGACACTTATTATTTTGCAAATCTATCATATCAAGCTAATTGTAATTCATTGAAAGCTTAATTTTGCTATTATTTAAATTGGAAATTGTTTTTAAAAGACTCAACAAAGACCAAACAAAAATTTATTATAATCCTAATAATATTTGCATCCTGCATTTAGCGCTAAATGCGGCTAGCTTTTAATTTTTAACATATCGTTTATACGCGACAAAAATCGGAAGTAAATAACTAGATTTAGTGCTAAATGTAAATACGTAATACAATTGCCTATATGTGCGGATAAAAATCAAAAATAAATTCTTAAGCTAAATAAAATTTAATTAGGTCTAAAGAAGCAGATGTTTACTTTTGTACAAATTACTTTTTTTATTCCTCTTAATAATTTCGTCGGAATGACAATACGATGTATACGAAATATTAAAAAAGTACAATTAGCCCGTTTATACAAAATATGATTTTTACAATACATAAATATAAGATCGGTGTGTGTGTGTGTGTGTGTGTGTGTGTATATATGTGTTGTGTGTACTTCCGCGATGTCTGTTGTAACGCATCAAATCCAATATCACCGACAATTTTGCTTGCTATCGAAAATAACGAATATACTCGCGCGTGCTGCTCTCTCGGTGTAAAAAAACTACATCCTTCAGCGAGGAGATGACGATTCCGTGCGGTATTCCGCAATGTGTTGAGTTGGATCCTTATCCCTGTCTCATAAAATAAATTCCTAACTCGCCACATTTACTAATTTTTTTCTCGTGTCTTTCTCTTTCTCTCTGCAGTCGTTTCCGGAGCTGTTCAGAAAATGTAATATTTATCACGTGTTCAGCGACAAAACAAGTAAATGTAGCGAGAAGGTAAGTTAGAGAAACTTACAGCGAGACAAGAGCTGAATTTAGGTCTGCTCTCATTCTTGTCATTGCCTAATTATTGCCGAATTATTTTTCGAGACGGCTTGGTACCGAGGACAAGCAGCAGCGGTATCGTCATCGGCTACCTGATTCAAATGTTACACATTTTCGATCAAGTCTTCTGATCTCGCCAAAAGGAGAATGCCGAAAAATGGCGGTAGGATAAGTATAATCATAGTATTACGACTAATAGTGCTTCGTATTCACGCTTTTTTCCTTGGCAATGTATGAATAATTGTTATAAAATGTCACGGATATAGAAAATGGAAAAAACGACGAGTCGTGTCCTCCCCTTCCTTTTCTTCGTTTTCGTGTGGCAGCTTCTTTAAGCAGCTATCTTCTCAGCATCGATCGCTGAAACAATGTTGCCTCGGTAATGACATGCCATCTCAAACAGATACAAGAGCATAACTTGAGAATGTGCAGCGTACAAACCTTCTTTGGTGGGCAGAGGATTTTTCTCAAGGGTTTCCGCATGCTTCAGCTTTGCTGGATCGAAATTTTCGATACCGGAGATTAGCTGTTGCTTCCCCTTTTCCTGTTGGATTGCTGCATAGGAAATAAAACTCTCTTTAGAATTTATAATAATTATCATTTAATAAGATATTATTTATAACAAATTATTACTTCGTTTATTATTCCATATGACTTTTTACCAACAATAAAAATAGAATAGAATAATTTATCAATTTAAAGTAATCTTTACAATTGTCAAGGATTAAAAATTTACAATTTTTTAAAATAAATTTTTACTCGCTTTTAATTCAACTAATGATGGAGTTGGATTATTCTATACACAAGTCAATGAGAAACCTAACTTATATATCGTACCATCTTTATCGGGTAACGGATTCTTCTCCTGCGTTTCGGTGTGCTTCAAACTTGCAGTGTCAAACTTTTCGATGCCGGCGATCAATGTTTGCTGGGTTTTCTCCGCGGCGACGTCTAAAAGCAGGCAAATCATATTTCAGAAATGAAGTGATAGATAATTATATGCAAGCGGTAATAGATAATTATATACATCGCAAATCAGGAATGGAAAATCTTAGTTGGCTACAGATTTGCTATATCCAATTAACAGCATAGTTGGATCAATGAAAATTAAATTAAAAAACTGTTTATGCGATCGACGAACGACGCGATCAATCAATGATTAGTTCCGTTTGTTGACTTTCCTATAAGATATTTGCTATCGATATCTCGCGCGTCCAGATAAAGTCTACGCACGTCCAGATAAAGTCTACTTTTTATGAGGCGAAATTATATTCGAACTCAAATTAAACTAAAGTTTCCTTAATAATTTTTAACTATAGAATATTTATTAACGAAGTACATTTTATTCTAAATATCGGCTTCTTGCTACGACACATATAAAATATCCTAGAATATTTGATTTTAATTTTAAAATTCTATGATTTCATTATTTAATCCACATTAGATACTTAAGTCGCGAGAAGCTTTGTATTTTAAATAATTTATAACTCGACATTTCATTTTAAAAATTGTATTGATTTTAGATTACATTAAGCAATCACTCATGATGAAAATATGAGTAGACGAATTTAGGAAGACCTGCATAAATTTTGTACAAAAGTTACTTTTTAAAATCTATTCTAAATTTTATGTGTTATACGATTGTGCAGCAAAAAATTAACAAAAAGGACAAGCAATATGATCCCAGAATATCCATAATTAAAGCCATTAGTAAAATTTTCGAATTGGAAGTCTTATTATCATATTATATTAAAAAGAAAGCTTTGTAGGCGAGAAATTGTTCCCCGAGAAGCGGAAGCAATAATTGACTTTGAATTTCCACTGCCACCATGAAAAAGCCAAGGAAGTATTCCTCAAAGACTGGAGAATGAATCTCCAGAAATCTTTCCGACCTTTAATGAGCAATACCTTTGGCGTTAGGCAATATAATCTTCTCTTTCGTATCAGCGTGCTTCAACTGATCTGTCTTAAAGGTTTCCACATCATGTATCAACTCAGAATGTTGCCGCTCCTGTCGCACGTCTACGTCAGCAATTTACATATTTTTATTACAGCTACTATCATTTTTATTGGAGTACTGCACTGGGCTTTGTGCTTAAATCACTTCACTTAGCTTAACATTTGCACGAGCAAATTCAATATTTTTTTTTACACTCCTTTAATATTAAATGCGTCTAGCCTTGCAGATATATTATTTTAATCACTTTTAAATTAATCATAAATTTTTTTAAAACTATTTAAATTAGAATAAAAAATATCAAACACAAGATTAAATAATCAAAAATATATTAGTTGTAAAATTAATATAATGCAAATATATATACATATATAAAATTTTACAAATAAAACATATAAATGAAATAATCTCTTCCGTTCAACATAAATTAATTTTGAGCAAGTTAACTGATAATAAGATATATCCTTGCAATTTACATACCTTCGGCGGAGGGTAAAACATTCTTCTCGGCAGTAGCAGCTTTCTTCATACAACCATGATTGAAACCTTCCAATTCGCTTTTCAGATCTAGAGCTACTTTGGGCAAGTCTTTCAACGACGGACTCGACATGATTTAGCCTTGCACTTCTTGATCTGTAAAACAGAGATAATTAAGATCAATCAACAATATATCTTAAAAAAATGAACTTCAATTATTTCAATTAAAAAATTCCTAATTCTTTTAACGCGTTCATATAACAATTACTTTATTGATTCATTCAGGCTAACAATAGTCAGGTATATATTATATTTTATGTAGATGTGCAATATATGCTAATTTTATTACTTGAAGATTCTTAAAGGATTTGAAATTATCGAACGGTTAAAAAAATGTCAATGTGTAAATAATCGTTGTGTTATAATCTGAAGTGCGTTGTTGATTGGCAATTAGTACGTAACATATATCCCGAATGTATGATCGTCTATTTTCTTTTTCTTTTAAAGTACGCTTAACAACGCGAAACATAGAAAATATTATAATACAAATTTTTTTTTTTAATAATATCTTTTTTCTTAATTTCTCGCTGACTGAACATTATATTTAACAAACGATATGCTTCTCTATATATAATGATATAAAAGGTGCAAAGTGTACGAGCACCTGCTCGTAATGTAATCAATTTAACTTCCTGGAAGATAGCGGAACACAGGTGATATCGCATGTTATTAAGTATGAGAACCATTTCCACGTAAGGTGTACAAAGAGTATCGTCCAACAAATATGAGTGTATCAGCAAGAGATGGTACTGTGCATTTTCCAATTGTTAACGCGAACGTGTCGTTCCTTTGTTAAACCACACCAACAATCCATGCGCTGACAACAGCGGCTATTGAATGCCAACGAAGCTAAAGTTAGGAACGAAGCTATCGACAACGACGTCAGAATTGCACGTCGCGATACAACGAAAATGTGTGCGACAGGATTCTATTCATGTATTCGCCGAACGATTAAAATTTCGCAGATTCAATACTTTAAAAGTTTTCTTTTTTTTCAATTCAAAAAATCTCGATCAAGATACGACACAACGCAGATTTTTTTTTCATTTTGCTTGTATCTTTCGCAATTTTTTTTTGTTTATCTATAACAATAAAAACGTTTAATTCCGTTAAATTAGAAATAAGGAATTTCATAAAACAGAAATAAAATTAAGAATGAGACTATTGTTTTAAATTGGGAAAAAAAGAGGAAAAAGAGAAGTTGTAGATTTAGAAAATTATTACATGAGAAATCTGATTTATCTGCGAACTCGCGCAATTTTCAGTCGGCGAATTTATGTATCACGCGACGGAAACAGCGGTGGCTCGTTGCTTCCGGTCTCCGTTTCTTTTTATCATATTTCCTTGTAACGCTTCTCCCATAATAAGCAACAACTTCATCAGTGTGAAATTTCATCAATGCCAAAGTCATGCAATTATAAAAAAACAAATTAACAAAAAAAATATTTATAAGATAATTTGTAAACATAAGAATTTTAAACATGGGAAATACATGAAAATTAAATAGTTAATTTATGATTGCAGATAGAGTAATACGATCGTTTGATATATAATGCTTCAATGAATAATGAAATCTGACATTTCTACGCATTCGTATTCGCAAATATTCCCAATCGAATATTCTTAATCTTTAATTCACGCTTCACGTGCAAAATATTACGCAGTTGATTTCATCCACACCCATCATTTATTATTTACAATAATAACTTACATGACCAAGAGAAACTTTGATAAATATTTCGCATTATTTAGAGGAAAGAGACGTTTTTTCGCCACCTCTTTCCTCCAAATAACGCGATCATATTTTTGCAATATTACATTACGAAGTTAAATTATAGTTGTACATATAGAGAAAATCAAACAGATATATATTGTGACATATTTACATGTAATTTTAAGAATAAACTTTTTAGAGTGAATGTGACGATTCTCAAAAATATTTCAAATTTTTCATGAATTGACACATTATTTTTCATACATTTTTCGCTTTAAATAGTAAATGATACTTTCGGAAGAAGGGAAATGTCTATTACTAAATCAGACGTTACTCCGCTAATAATTGATAGTTGTGGCACGAAATCAACGTCGCGGCGTCTGGATGTGTATACTCACACGCTTCTGTATCAACATATATATGTCTTATATCAAAACCAGTACTGCGACGACGCATTTATGCGCTAAACTGTCAATGACTCATTCGTCGAATGCCCCCTTTGCCCACCCCCTTTCACCAAACAGGCTTCTCAGCATTCACGATTGTGCGCATTCAGACTTAAAACTTTACATGATTCAACGTGAAAAAATGAAAAAAAGAACGCAATACTAATACGCTTACGTGGGCGATCAGTATCGATCTGCATTTAACTCCCACGTGCTTTTTTCATATTATGTTCTGCAATTTATGACGAAATCGATCTTTTTTTCTTTATGCGTCTATGTTGCACGCATAACGATTTGCATTTCCTGTGCATCTGGAAATAGATCAAATTAATATTCCAATGTATATTCACTATATTAATTGTATTATTTCATAATAAATTATATCAATTGTATCGTTCACATGCAAAAGAAAATCTACTTAAAATAATTCTACTTAAAATATTATGTATATATATATATATATTTTTTTTTTTGTCGTACGACATATTATTTATATCTTATATCATATAAGCCCATTGAAAAGCCAATGTCGATAATATCGAATTCGACCCTTTATACAAATAAACTTGCAGGTTCCAAAGAGACGCGAAGAGTAAGAAAAGGTCTGCATTCCACGTAGATGAAGTCACGAGGACGTCAGATATTACTAACCATATTATCGCGGTACACATGGCACAATTGTGCAGCATATCGACGACAGTGCAAGATCGTCAATTTTGTGTCTTTTTTTACGATATTTTTCGAACGACGATTCTGGACGAAACGATCTTGCAAAACGAATGTCTGAAAAGATAAACGATATTACGCAGTGATAAATCTATCGAAGATTTGTGAAGACGCTTGAATCTCTAGTAGCACTCTATTTTCTAAGAGTACTCAATATTTCAGGCTCAGTTATAGTAGAATGTTGAGCACGTACAGCTGCTAATAAAAACAAACCGGTCTCTCGGGTCGCTCGTCGAGTCCGAGTTTTGGGTCCAGGATGATACGTTCCTGGGATTGCGAGAGAGGCTTTCGAGAGATACGTTCAAATGGTGGGTCAGCATCGACAAGGCTGTATAGGTCCTTATATGGTAGCCGGTCGTATATGTCTGTATATAGGGAGCTCGAAAAAAAGAGGCCGAATACGCAACGGAGAAGCAGCGGGAACTCATATATATCCTTTGCGTATCCGCTTTGCTAAATTCTTTTTTTTTTCATTCTTTTCGTACGCGCACCTATGTGGGCGTACGAAGCATTTGCACGTGTGTGCACGAGCACAAACTCGTATGCTTGGTTACACGTAACGGTAAGAGACGAGGACGAGATCTCGATTGTCCGCAACGACGGAGTCAGATAATTCTCTTCTTACGCGGCGGATTATAACATGTTTCTCGAATCTATCGCTGGGCTATAGATATGCTGTAAAAAATTACGAGTCACTAACTTTGACAAAATACAAAAGCTGCAAAATGTTTCTCATTAACGCACGTGAAATATATTTCCATCTCTCGAATGCCAATTAATCTATTCAGAATCGGCCATATTTTAGATCATTAGTGTCACCACCATGATTTAATAATCTTTAATCGATAAAAATTTATACAAACTCAACGTAACGCGATTTAATATTATTTCTAATAAAATACCTCACCTTTGCTACAAGTTATTAATTTTGATTATGAATATCGCTTGCGCTCGTCGCATTTAGGATCGGCAAGAAAATTACGAGCGCTTTAAAGCCGACAAGAAGCGTCGTAATACAACGACCGTTAGTTCCATTTAATTGAACATCCGTAGATCCTAGCCGAGTCGTGGTAAACAGCCAGACGGGATAAGCTTCTTATTGGTTATTATACAAACTGCAAACGGTGGAATTTAATGAGGCGAACCGATGCGAGACGACGCTCGTATGGTGGAACTTGAATAAATCTTGGCTCGATCTTCTTAAGAGGATTCGCGAAGTGAAACGCGAGTCACCGTGAGAAGTTAACGAGAGGAAACTAGGTTGCCGATGCAGTCGAGATGCGCCGGCAGAAACCGATGGTAGAGTCATCGAGATAGATTAGGCATTCAGGTTGATAGTGCATATGAGTATTGTAAGAATGCCCGAGGCGCGATTTCTAGTATTTCATTTTCAAGGAAGGAAAGTAAGGCTGTAGGTCATGCATCCCCATTAACGTGCACAGCCCGTAAACATTTTTCAAACGTTATAAACTATGGTATCTAATAATAAACAGGTCTATTCATGCCTCAGAAACTTAACAATTTAGTTAAATATTTCGAGAGATTTTACTAATACACAAGTTCACTTAAATATTTTCGAATTATTTGAAGAATAAGTTTTTTCATTCATGTTACAGCTTACCTCATAATAAGGTTAAGAATCAGTAATATTTCTACATCGTAGACTCAGAAGCAGAAAATGATAGCAAATAGCTAGGTCACATTATCGGCTCTTAATCCATCTAAAACGCAAATAAGGCTCTATCAGAATCAGCAGTCATGGGACTCCAACAACGCATTGTCGTAAGCTCGGTCCGTGGAACAAGATCCTACGGTCGCTGGCTAACGAGTTCGCACTGGTTGCCAATTAACTTGGGCAATTGCGTTTAATGGTGGGCCTTCTGCTACCGGCTCTCTTTCCTCGTCTCTTTCACGCCACGCGTCCACACGTGCAACGGCGTGCACGGGCCTGTATCGATCAGCAATGTAGGTTCCAGAGAATGGCAAACACCTACGCACGTACAATGCCCACGTGAAACCGCATTAGTATTTGTGGCTAAAGAAACGTTTTACCGAGCAATGGTGACCATCGAGCAACCACGATCCTCTTTCTCTCCCCCTTTCTCTCTTTCTCCATCGCTCTCTTCCGTGCGACCGTGACGGCTAACGAACCCTGGACGCGCGTATCGTATCGAGCGGTGGCGCGTACATGTCAGGGACGTACATAGGCACGAGGCTTACTATGTAAATACCGTCCGAATCATGGACGTCCCGATCAGCAAGATCAAGATCTCGAATTAAATGAAATAAAACTCATGGCACTTACAAAAGCGTAAGACGGTAAGACGTAAGTAGTAAGCGAATTGATCACAGTAGAGAATATAATGCAATTTTCAACTGCGACTGGCTAATTCGCTTACTGCCTCACGTTTTTGTATGTGTCATGGGCTTAACGAACGGCTGAGATCAGGGAGAGATCTCCCAAACTGAAACATTTGTCAGGACAGATTGAAAAAGATTGCTAGAATGACCAATTATGCATGTGGCGCTTACTTGAAATTCCTTTCCCCCAATGAAATCCTTGTTTTCCACGAAGATGTTTCTCAATCGGGCCAAAACTGAGAACTTCGGCAAGGTGAGATAATATCGGAACCGCGTGAAGTTGCGCGAAGTTAAATACACGTGAAGCTTAACTTCTCTTCTAGAGACTAATTTTTCAAGTTAGAAAAAACGATTTAACTTTCTATTATTTTATTCAATTTATAGCAATTAAATAAGGGGAGGGAAAGAATGAAGAAAATTGTTTATATTTCCTTTGTCATATTAGCAATATTAGAATTTGAGAATAGACAAACGTATCATGTGTCAATGAGCGCGTTCATTAAATCGCTCGGCGAGCTTTAATATGATTGGTTGGATCTATAAGTAAGAACCAATCATGTTCAATCGCTTGGCGAGCAGCTAGCTGCTTTACCGACTTGAACGCGTCCATTGAAAAGGATACAGCGATTCGTTGGCTGCGTTCAGCAGAAAAAGCAGCTTAGTAAGCGCTTTGTGCCGATTGGATTATACTTTTAGATCTAAATTGTGATAGAACTATTCTTCTAGATCTAAAAATATAATCCAATCAGCGTAAAACGCTTATTAAGCTGCTTTTTCTGCTGAACGCAGCCATTAATTGAGTTGGCTAATAAAAATATCACTCTAAGGGCCACTTTTACCAACGTCGGTTAGATTAACCGACGGTTAATTCCAATGGAATTATCCAATCGCATTTGTCTTTGACCAGAATGAACCAATCACGGTTGACACTTTAACCATCGGTTAACTTAACCGACGTTGGTAAAAGTGGCCCTAAATCTCTTGGCCAATAGTCATACGATGCGCATTGGGCGAGTACGCGCCGCTTGAACGTATGCACTAAATCACTTAACGCCAACTTCGTTCTCCTTCGTATGTTCATGCTATGGCATGAACGTACGTGAAATCACGATTTAGAAAGAGCCATTGAGCTCGTTAATTCGCGCCACAACTTCTCAGCATGTTCATTGCTGGCATTTATACGCTCGGAGTTGATTAAAATCTGTTCATTGTTTGTTAATGTATTCGGAAGTCCCTTCCTTCACGAAGGTAATATCTACGAAATTTTTCAACGTGAAGAAATGTACACGCATCATATGTGAATCTCAAGCGAAACGGATTTTTTGTAAATTTATTATTTTTTTTCTTTTCAGAGCACAATTTCATGTTCTCTATCTCGTCTTTTAAGAAATTGATCAGTTTAATTTTTGCATAGCTCATCATGATGTAACATGTGCTATTCGTGCAAACCGATACATTCCCAGGAGCACCGTTTAATCAGACCTGATTCGATGATCGCCGGAAGACGAGTCTTCCGCTTTCCGATAACGTAACGGCGTGCTAGTATTGGCACGCACGTGCGGACTTATATTTGCGACCCATGAATGGATAGAGTGCAAATACATACACACGCACGCGCGCGCACACACACACACGGACACAACGACAGGGGAGGCAAATCCGAGGTTGCGCCAGGGGAGCGCCCGGCTCATAGTGGCGGAGGAGGAGGAGGTGGCAGTGGCGGCTGCTGTGGCAGACGGTTTCATCGATTGGCATTGCTGGCATCGTCCAGAGGAGAGTGTGAGTGGGGTCCGTGAACTCTGCGCCAACGGCGCATCCCGGTTTTCATGGTCATGGGTAAGAGGGTGGTTTTCCTCGATGGAGAATCGAAGGTAACGTTCTCTGCTTGTGATTAGGGTGAATGTAAAAATATCATTGATATCATTATTCTCGTTATTCATTTTTCCCTCAGAAATCTCATTCAAGTGGAATGAAATATTTAGTCAAAAACATGCATTCAATACAAATTTCAAAGCCGAATCAGAATGATGTTCCATTCATAGTTCTAATGTTATAATACGTTTTCTATCCATTTAATTACAAACGAACTGAAGAAAAAATAAGGTCGCCATTTGTATATGAATCTTATAATTTTAACTATAAGAAAAACGAAGATATTGTCCGGCTGATGTATAGTGAGATATGAGATATATAAGAGATGTAATTCTGGACGTATGTTCTCCTAGTAACGCTGTTCGTGAGACAGAAACGGTCTCGCAATCTGGGAAATGCTAATCATAAGCGAGCCGAGTAGCGAGCCTGGGTAAACGCAATTGCGTGGCATGGAAGCGCGCGATTCGCGACGACGGAGTTGCGCTTACAGAAGTCTCCTCGTTCGCCTTGAAACGAGCGTATACGCTCTGGACATGATAAAATGCAAATGCAACGCCCGACGACGTTCCCTGTTTTCTCTTAGAAAACACAGGAAAATTGATATATATCGAGTTTGATGCAATGATAAATAAAGAGTAAATCTGTAATTTCTAGTTGCGTTTTCTTTGATTTAAAAAAGGAGATATTAAATGTGAGGATTATATGATTAAATTAAAAATTGCAATGTATCTAATATCCACTAATCGTAAAGTTAAAATAAAGTAATTAATGTTTAATTTTATTTTCAGAAATTATTCTACAATTGTAAAGGGTCAGCGCCAAATATGATATATATATAAAGCACGGAAATGAGCACTGGACCGATAACAACGATGATGATGAGGAAGATGCATGTGCGTGCTCCCCGTGCGTTGTATGCATCTGTCAAAACCACGCCCTTATCCCCATCCTACTGTCTCCCGCTATTCGTCTTTATACGGAGAAAGAGTAAAGAAGTTCCCCGACAGGTTTTCTATTGACGCGATCGCTTTGAAAGAGCGATTAAATTTAATTACCATTAACAGCTCATGTCTAATTAGACATTAAAAATTAAATTATATTTTCGAAACAATCTTTTAGAACAGATAGAAATATGTGATAAAATGGCAAAAAATATGATTAGCAAAAAATAATAGTAAAGATATGATAAAGATAATAAAGAAAAATAATGAGAAAATATTTGAAGCAAATAAAAAAGAGCGATTGATGAATAAATCTTAAACTGTAACGTCTAATTTTGCATTTGAATTTGCATTTATATAAATATATTTGGAAAGTAGTATTCTTAGAATTTATTCTAATCGTTCTTTCGGAATATTTCAAATTGATCGAAAACGCTATAATCGCGCGATATAGAATACACATTGATTCGAGCTCATTAATTCGTTTGTTAATCTTTTCGAGTCTCACGCATATGCATAATTGTAGTGAGATATAATAGGGTATACGTATGAGGTATCACTAGTAACACACATAAAAGTCTTTGAGTGATAAGAGATCTAATTCATTCAAATTTTAATAATAGACATTTTATATCACCTATAATTTTAAAGAAATGCACGGTATGGATATCGTATATAACAACGATATGTATAACAATATTATAGAATAACCATTATTAAAACGGTAAATCACTCATTCCCGTTTCGTCCGATTCTCCGTTATACTTCACGAAGTCATTCGCGATGCCACTCAATTATGGAGACGAAGGAATAAAAAAAACCTTTTCTTCTAGAAAAGAAACTTCTTTCGACCACACCCCGGGTCCATTTTCGATCGCGTCGAAAGACCGATCGATATCTCGGTGCAAGCCGATGGAGACACGTATGTACATATGAAAGTTCGGAGTATGCAATTTATTATACATTATAGTCGTGGAAAATTTATCCTACAATATTCCTATGACCGTCATAAGCATAGAAATCATATTTACTTATACTTACAGAGCGACAATCAAATTCAACTTTCCACGCTATCGAGCAAAATGGAGTTTACGCCGAAATATTATCGAAATATTTTCAATTATCGTGAACAAACAGCTCAATGCTGTGTGTTTATATCGAAGCGTGAACTCGATGATAATTGTAACGAATTCTGTAGGCGCTGTACGAAGAACATATTGAGATAAGTTAACATGCGTGTAAAGTTATCAAACGAGAAATAACTCCGAGAAATAATGATAACGCCGATTTAAGACGATTGTTCTATCAATTCATGAAATCTTTATTTCCAGATCATTACTACTATTCTTGGAGAAAAACTACTCAGCAAGTGAAGAACCGATCGCCGAATATTTCGTCTTATGTGAAGGAAAATACCATTGTACATAGATATCAGTTTCCCGACGCTTTATTGCAAATTCTCACGCCAATCTTAATATCAATCCTTTCTCACTTCCGCGAAATAATATGCGAAAGAAAGAATAGAAGACAAAAGGAAGAAAAAAGAGGCACCCGCTGTCGCTTTCCATGAATCTTTTTGAATACTGAGCGTGTAATTTCTCTAAAGTACACAGGAATCCGAGAAACGTTCAAAATGTTTTTGGAGGATGTTTGCTAAGTATTTACGATTTGGGCCAATTCTGAAGGCTCGCCTTTAATCCGCCATTGGATGCACATTGCTGTGGGGAAACGACGGCGTAACTCGCGACGAAGGGTGCACTGACCTGTCAGTCGACGCGTGCGAGTTCTAGGGCGCAGGCAGGCGCGAACACTGTCAAGCAGCAGGCGAACGTTGTTCAAGGGCAGGAACGAGACGGTATACTAACTGACTGGTGCTTCTGTGGCACGTAACACCAGGTAACAGCGTCGAGCAGCCGGAGCAGCGCCCAACGTTCATCCCCCTCTACTCACAATCTCCCCCCTTAGGGTGACAGGCTCTCTCGCCAGGATCGGCGCAAAAAAGGGTTTGATGGAATACCTGCAATGTCGTCTTTCAATATCGGTAATATCTCCTAGAATAGATCTCCTAGATAGTTGGATAATTTATAGTTAACATAAATAATTCATAGTAATAGTAATATATCATGCAAAGAGTCTCAGTTTAGTTTTATTAATATATAGTTATATTATTCTCAACATATAAATAAGAAATAAAACAAGTTGAACGGTACTTACATTCGGTAAAGTTAATTTAAAATTAACTTTTCAATTTATATACGACAAAAAATATGTATAATGTTCATATTATATTAATATAACAGAAATATATTTGTTATAAATCATATCGCTTCTTTCACTGCACAGCATACAGTATCTGGGTCTTGCGATTGTACATATCGTTCCTGGACTGGGATCCCACTGCTTTCGAATGGGAACCAATCGACGTTTAGCTCCTACCTCTCCAATTAATTGCATTCCCCTTTTCTACGCGTTTCTCTGATCGTCTCCTTGACCATCATGCGGAGGGGTAACTGACTCACCCTCGGCAACAACTGGGAATTCACGTTCGACGCACTGCCGGCGCCACGAATCTGACATTGAACCATGGCGGGGTCTCTTTTCTCGGTGACGATCTTTTTACGTCGTCGTGTCTTGTCTCTTCTCTCTCTCTCTTTTGTTTTCTGACTGAATCCGTTTCGCGATGACGATCTATTCTCAACACATTAGAGGGAAAGAGACGAGAACCGGGGTTGACACACGTCGGTGAGTCATTGAAGTCCTATGCGGGCACATCTGCGCGACATATGTTTGCCCGACTATATCAAGTTTTGTTTAGCTGAGAACCTAAAATAACCGGAGATAAAAACCGATACAATTTTACTAAATTTTTTTCAAGTTTGGTAACATTTGGTATAATAGGTACGCGATAATCTTTGTTATATTTGGAACAAAGTCAAATGTGAATGTGAGATCGTTTTTCATTGAATTCTTCGAAATTATTGCGATTTCATATAGCAATGTTTAATTATTTGTTGCAACTCCCTATATATTGACCAATTTTTTTATAAATAATAAAAATATACTAATGCTCAATTTGAGGAGTGATTCACATAAGTATTTAAGTACATTGGAGATAAAATTGGGAACGATAATATAAAGTATAAACTTGCATCGACATGAATTTTTATTGACAGTTGAAATATCTCTTACCACTAAATTTAATACACATCACATAGTTTCTTATTGTAATGTAACCATTAGGAATATATACAAAAAGCCATTATAAGGGAATTCGTATTATTATACGGCGATACATTGAAAATATGTAGTCTTAGAGGTATGAATAAAGAATACTTATCTAAATACGCAAATTAAGTCAGATGATGTGTATCGTTAAATCTAATGTGATATCTAAGAAAAAGAAGTAATAAAAAATGAAAGAAGCAGAAGATATGGTTAACCATGATTTAAGAAATTAAATCACAAGTTACAAATCAACAATAATGTTGGATTCTTAATAAAAAAAACTCCGATTGTATTGGATATTCCAAGTTAAACATCGAAGATAAAGTTTCGATATAGGTTTAAAAAACCTCATTATTAAGGTATGAGATACTGATTTTTGAATATGATTCAATATAAAAAATGAAGAAAGGAAAAGAAAGAAAAAGAAAGGAGAAATAATAATTTGCCGATTTTTTTATCTCTTTGCTTTAGTCGGCTTTCTGTTTGCTGCTTTCCGGTGATTTATCACCATTCATGGGCGAACGAGAGCGGCTACGGCTCTTGCTGTGTTTGCTTCCTGATCGGGATCGGGATCTGTCACCTCTGGAACGCTCGCGACTCGACCTATCCCTGAAAGGAGGAACGATTGGGATGTTTACTACCCTTACTCGAGAAATTTACTTTTCTTGCGCCAACTATGTATCGATCAAAGAGAAAAGGTCAGCGAGAGGACTCACTTTGAGGGAGACTTGGCTTTGGATTTGGACTGCGACCTGGACTTTGACCTCTCAGCCTTGGACCTAGAACGAGATCTGGATTTGGACTTTGACTTAGATTTCGACTTTGAGCGGTCTCTTGATCTGCAAAATTATAGTTCAAAATGAAAGGGGTACGAAAGTAGAGAAAGTTGAAAATACAAAGAAACTCGCTTTCTTTTTTTTTTTTTTTGTTGTTTTCCAAGCGCGCACACGGTGAATAGGTGAACGCGTATAAAGCGTGATTAAGCGTGAGAGCTCAAGGCACGTAGCCAGCCCAAAAACAATGCCAATAATAAATGGGAATGAGAGTGTACACTGACTGTGACGACTAACTGCGCAAGAAAAAAAAATAAAATAAGTGAAATAAATATACATAAGTATGAATAGAATAAATAATTGATTGATGGAACAAACGTAATCATAGAATCTTACGAAGATACTTACTTGGATTTCGAACGTGAACGACTACGCTCAGGAGATTTGGATTTAGATTTGGATTTGGACTTCGAGTGTGCCCTTGACTTGGAACGAGTGCTACGACGACTGTGGCTTCGAGAACTGCGACGGCTTCTGTATTACAGAAAACAGTGACATGAGACGTACTTAACGTTCTAAAATGGTTTCCGACATCGCAAAACTACTTCGTTATGCGATAAAATTTGCAATGCGCAAAGAACAAAACTTTGATTGATCTCACGATCAAATAAAATAAATGAATTTATAATCGGTTTACAACAAATTAAGTTATGTAACAAATTATTTTGTACATAACATAAAAATAACATAAAAATAAAGAAGAAACGGTAAGAATAATGGTAAACATGTAATTCAAAATAAAATAATAAATCGCTTATACAAGTAGACTGTCGAACTACGAGCGATTGTTTCTAGACGAAGATAAATCATAATAAAAAACATAACAGGTGACATAATGTCGCCTCGACAGTACCTTGATCGGGATCGAGAACGACGATTATACCTTGAACGGGAGCGCGATCGACGACGTGATCGAGATCGAGATCGGGAACGCGATCTAGAACTAGAGGATCTTGAACGACGGCCGCGTCTCTTATCCTCGATAAGTCTAATCCTCCGGCCATTCAATTCTGTGTCGTCTAATTTATCGATAGCGTTCTTCAAGTCGGAATATGTCGCGAATTCGACAACTCTGCGAAATCACAAATCGTTTGGACTGTTAGATCAACACGAAACAATGCAGATATTAAGGATGTTCGATCTCGTCAAGAGAATCGATTTTTTTAATGGATCTGAATCATAATGCTTGATCTACACGCTGTCTTTAAGATAGTGTGTTGAAGTGGTCTGATGTTAAAGTGCGCGTGTAGCTGCGTCAAATTATTTTAAAGATAGATCTAAAAGATAGTTTGACGCAGCTACACGCGCACTTTAACATTCGATCACTTCAACACATCTTAAAGACAGCGTGTAGACCAGACATTAATCAGATCGATTAAAAAAAAATCGAGATCGAACATCCCTAGCAGATATATATATATATATATATATATATACACATACGCCTTTTCTCATAGTCTTTAGTAATCTCTAGACTTTTTTCATAATCTTTAGTAATCTCTCTCTTTCTCATACATTTCTTCTCGTTTATCAAGAGCCAAATTGATTTTACTTATTCCTATAGTTAATAATATCGCTTACCCTTCATTTCTACGTTGTTTATGAGCATCAGCATATGTTACTTCTCCAGCCTGTCTCATGTAATCCTTCAAATCCTGAACATTACACACACAAGAATTAGAATTAATATGTTTCTCTATTTTAATTTGCGTAAGTATGCGAATAGATTTAGAATTAGTAGTTGGAGTTTACTATACTGTGTTCCTAGTTTGATGTATCGCGCAGGTTAAAATATATATCCTGTGCACTCATACGTTATATTCTATTTTGATTTCTTTCCTTGCGGGAGGTAACCTGGGTCTACTCGACTAGAGAAAGAGATAAGCATAACATGGTGTCTACATCTGTTCGCGTCTTCAGTGTCGAAAATAACATTACAAATTGCGTGCTCGAATTTAGTATCTGTTTATCGACGCAACCTTTCTTTTTATGCAATTTAATGTTCAAACAAATATGATTATAATTATATTGTATATGTACACACAACAACTCCGCCCTGCAGAATGATACATTTTTATGTAGTATAACATTTAAATCAATCAATAATTTTAGAGAAAAGTATATTCTCATTTCTGCAGGATGGCTTACAATGTAATTACAAAAACAATAAATCTGATATTTTTTTAATATCTGTAACATGTCATGAAAAATATTAGTATAAATGCAACTAATATATTTAAACTTAATATACTGTTTCGAATTTAAAAAATATATAATTTTTTAGAAAGAATTATGTGCATAACAACAAAAGAATCGTTAAGAATCGCTAAACTAAACAATTTCAACATATTATATATATATATATATTTTTATATATATATATATATATACATACATACACATATAATAATTGTTCAGTAAGAATCCCGAAGACTATCTGAATACCACAATAAAATTGGAAAAATTAAGTTTTTAGAGAACTAAGGCAAAAAGATAAAAATCGTGTTAATTTTTCGCTAAAAATAAAAGCATGACGATTTATCGATAATTCTTCTCCCATGTGACACTTTCGTGGATCTTTTTTCTTAATGTTGCAAGATTACTCTCTATGTGAACACGATATCTTCCATATTATCCTTTCTCTTTCTATTTCGTTGTTTCTTCCACACATGATCTAGTCCAATGCTTCACAATCACTTTTAATGGATATCGACGAATGAAGATAGATATTGTGTAGTAGTCCGTTAGCGTTCTTTCATCGCTGGGAGATGTGCTTATATGTATCTCTCTGTGGGAACCAGGTACGGCTTTGTGTTGTAGAGGTAGACAGTAGATATGCCGTCATTTTACACGGTGAGTACGAGAGAGCGCAGACATCTCCATATCTGCGGGATACCATGACGACGGCCTTTTTGAGATTTGTGTCGGTGTCTCTCAATCCAAGCAGAAATATTTCCATGTAAGAAAAAAAAAGAAAAACCAGAACGCTCACACATGCCATTGTCAAAGATATATTTCCAATGCTGAACGAATTTCCTCTGAAATATCATTCCTCGCTTGCTACATTCAAAATATATAGTGTAATAATGCAAATTGTTTTGCATAAAGAAAAGTTGGTCTTTCGCTATTCGAAAAATTTTGATGAAATGGCGATAGAAAGGCGTTCACAAAAGCAAGGTAAAGAGAACTCTGATGTTATTGTCATTGTACACAAAATTAATTTGGCGAGTAATAAGGTTCTAATTTCGAGCACGTGAATATAGCACTAGTTTCCTATCTCCGGTTTCACATTTAGTTGCGCGTGCACAGCTCCGAGCTTCGTAAAACGTCTCAACGGTTCGATGAGCTATAGTGCACAGTAATATTAAGTAATAAGGTGTATAGATAGATATATAATAATTATATATATATAGATACATAGGATACATACATATATATATATATATATATATATATATATGTGAACAAAACCATGAATGTTCAAGAATGTGTAATTATAATAGATATATATGTGTATATCTAAGAGTACACTCGGTTAAGGTGACGCATTTACCTTGGGCCCAGGCACCACCTTGCTTACGGACAGAGAGAAAGGCCAGACACACGGCGCTCGGTCGGGTCGAACGGATCTGTGTGGCGTAGTCGCGGATGGTTCGGGCGGGTTTTGGCCCGTGTATGCCCTCACGGGTGTGGCCGTTGCCTGACTTACTGACTGGCTAGGTTGCAAGGCGTACCAGTAGCAATGACAGTCACAGTGAAGTAGTAGATGTGATGGTGGTCGTAATGATGATCGATGGTGAAGGTACTGAATTATGACCATGTCGGTTTATAGTAATAGGAAGAGTAGTGATATATATTGATGGTGGAGGTTGTTTACGTAAATAAATGTTTGTTTCCCAGACGAATAAAGTAGATAGCGGCGGTTGGATCTCTCTTTCTCTCTCTTTTTCTCTTTTTTTTCCCCCAGTGATCACGATGAAGAGGATTGAAGTACACACAATAACCCTATTACTGGGATTTCACCAGGATTCACCACGTGAATTACTGCGCGCGAGTAGTAGTATGATGGTAGATAGGTGGTGGTAGGTGTACATCCCAGTGCCACGCGGCTCTCTCTGTCACCCGGGACACCTCAGAAACCAACCTGGTGCCACTTGACCTCAAGGCGGGCCCATCGCGTGCATCGTCATCTCTATCATCGCACATCAGTCTATTGGCCCTACCGGTCGCCCCTCCTCGGCGAAGAGGATATGGCTCTTCGGAAAGAACATCAATTTTATTTCGTTTTTTCTCAAACTGTTGGCCGAACGTAAATGAAATAATAAATTGAAAAAGTAACGTCGAACAATCGAGACTCAATTGAGAGAATCTTTTCGTCAAATAACCAATCATTGGAAAAGTGCAACAATAGATATAGAAAAAATATAGTTTTATAGATTATATATATATATGTAATACGAATATACACAATGTAAATTGATCAAGTAAGACTTGGTCCACGTGCAGTCTTCGATTTGTTTAGAATTTTGTATAGCTTTTTTGGTTTTAAAAGCGTCTATTTGCGTCCTGGTATTCCCACATATCGTTTGCATTTATATGTCGTATCGCTCTGTCTCGATCTACCCTCTTCATCCGTAATCGTTGCCTCATTTTTTCTGGCTTTACAGCTCTTCGCATCCACAGTATCCGCTGAATATTTTTGTCCAATAGTATCTGACTGCCTTCGTTTCATCACGGCCATTCCGCGTTCCTTCGTGCAAACCTGTGTCCTTGTATTAGATATGATGATCCGCCATACGTTTCTTGCATCTTGCATGTGTCAATTCTGATATTTCTGTCGCCCATCTGGAGTTTTATTCTCTTTCGCTTCTCTCGTCTTTTCCTTTTTCATGGAAAATCTTTTGTATACGAATGCACATGTATACGAAAATTTGATTTCAATTTTTGCCACAGACTTACTTGATCAAAATCTTACATCTTTTTACATTCCAAAATAGAGTTTTCTATTCTGAGTAAATAAACGTAAAATGAGACGAAAGACAATTGAAGAACAAAAGAAATGCTATGTATCGACACGCGTGGAATTTGGTAGAAACGGACTGCGAAAAAACGGCAAAACTTAGAGATTTGGAGTGATATATATAAACTCGAAAAACCCATATAAAGCAGTGCAACGTTTTCTCTGGAATCGCGAATAGTAATCAAACCAACGAAGGTAAGTATCAGTAAAAATGCA
>JANQDE010000004.1:4344729-4364452 GCA_037157785.1 Cephalotes varians
ATACGTGTATCAATTACCTGCCAGCTGACACGGCTCGACAAATTCTCCACGGTGAGGCGATACTCGGTACGTGTCGGTGGTCCATATCTACAATGGGAAAAAGACCGGATATTATCTACATGTATGTCTTTAAAGCAAGCAGGTTTGTCTTGGACCTGACTTTACGTTAATGTAGCGAATGAAAATATGGTATAAAACGCAATAATGATATAATTCAAGACATTTACAACAATAAAGTTTATATAAAGTTAAGGTGTAATCGTTAGAGCGTAACATTGGATGTATGTACCTGGGCAATGATTGCTTGTAGCTAGATGCAGTCCTCGTGTTTCTGTTCACACTATCTCTGCAAAAAGGGATGTCATGTGAACAGAAATAACGGATCGTCGTTAAACCTTCAGCAAATAACTACAGATCTGCACTCATTGCTCAGGCACACAATCAATCACCTGTTCCAATCGAATCAAATCTATTCAAAATGCAGCAATAGCGTACCTGTCGTGCCGCATATCGTCTCGGCTGTAACAAACATAATACCACACATCTATTAGTCGCCAATTATATCGGTTCATCTCGCTCAACTATCAGCAATAAATATAATGTCTGGGAGGGTATCGCTAGGCGTTATCTTGCTATCACTTTTTTATCGCGGTAAAACTTTGACAATTCGACATACTCGGGAGAGCAGTCAAATCCAAGACAACCAATTCAGACGATGAGACTTCGATTTTTAATTAAACGTATTTTCGTATATGCGCAAAGGCAAGAGAAGTTTGCAAACGCGTGGTTTATCATTCGTCTCTACGCCCTCTCTACGCTAGAGCTTATCAATATCCAAGATTACGTTCTTCCCTGTGCGGACGATGTGCGAAATCGATTACGCGACATAAAAAGTTTGAGAGACAATATAAAAAGAAACAAAACAAAAAATAAATAAATATAATAGAAATATAATAGAAAAAAGAAAGAAACAAAAAATTAATACACAAGAGAAAGATATTCGAACGAACGAGAAGTAAATTAATCAATCGTTTGGATTTCGCACATCCCGAGCCGGCTGCCTGGCAGGGGAGGAGGGGATAATGATCGCTCTGATAAAATAAAAAAAAGGATAGCGTGTCTTACGCAGATCGCCTCGAGTCCCCATAACCACCACGGGAGTCACCATAGCGCCACTGGTCACTACCCCTAGGTGTCCCCCGGGCCCTCTCTACAGTAATTCTGTAACAAGACACATTGGATATGCTTACTTGTCTCTCCAGGAGCGTGAGCGTCCGTAGCCACGGTCGCCTCGCCTCCCTGAAACACCCCGTGCTATCTCCACCGCCACTCTGAAACACACCCAACAAAACCCCGCCTAAGTCCACGACTAATTCTTACTCTCTAAAGCTGCTTCCTTCCTTTTCCTTCCATTCCTCAGTCTCCTTTCTCCGCGAAATCCGATCAAATATCATCCGTCCCTCTCTTTTTCAGTATCTCTCTATCGTCCGGTTTCGTCTGAGGCGCTGTCCCCTTTCTCTTTCCCCCTATCTCTTTCGCTCTCACTCTCTCTCTCTCTCTCTCTCTCACTCTCACGACCCATTCTAGTTCCTTATATAGTCTAAACTGCTTTCCTTATACAATGCTACTTATCACCGAATTAATTTTCTTTCACCACATCCATCAGCTTTTTCATAACTATCCGTGATCCTTATAATATATCAAAATTTTCTCTTCTTTTTATGCTTAAAGCATATTGCGGTGCATTATATAGAATCACACGATGAATTTATGAAAAAGCATATGTGCCAAATTTTTCGGCAAAAAAGAAGCAATATAACATTTTTCCAGACGAAGATATATCATTACATTGATTTTTTCTACTCGGGGAATTGATGGAAGTAGTTCAAAATGGCGGTAAGTCATTTAAGACGCATTTTATCTCGGTAAATGTCCAATCGTTAATTTGGAGGACAGACGCCGTTTACTATAGATGCAAAATTAAAGGCATTAACGGAGAACGCCCGTTAAATGCGAACAAATAATTGTGCACTGTACATTTGTCTTTAATCAAATAGAAGCAACAGCGAATAATATTACTGGTACAGGTTGAAATATAATGCGATTAGAGTGTTAACAATACTGCCACCGCATTTTATCAGCTTATAATATTTATATTCTATATTGAAAACTACTATTATTTATTACATGTAGAAGCTACTGATATTATTGACACACTTACATAAATTCCCAAAAGAAAAACAGAAAGAAGAAAAGCATGTAAAAAAGAAAATTTTGTAAAGAAAATTACTTTGACCGTTGTCTTAGAAAAGACAAGACTTTAATTTTCTCATTATTCGAATGCTATTGCTTCTCATATATCAATCTAATCTCAAGTGTATGTAACAAGAGCAAGATAAGTTGATAATATTCTGTTTATTTAAGATAACGAGACATTATATTTATCAATCTAGAAGAAAATATTAAAAGTTGAATTATAAATAACTCGCAGGTAACAAATACTTATTTTTTTCTGAATGTCTCTGTGATTCAACACTTTTAAGGATCCTAAAAGATTCAATTCTCTAAATAACTTGGACATTAATCAATAAACTTGAGTCATTTAGGGTTGAGTAATTAAAATTTCGTTATTTAGAATATAATCAATTAATCAGAAAAAAATATTTATTATGTAAAGACATTTATGGTTCAATATAATAAATATCGCATAAGCATCAAGCACTGAAAATAAACTATTACAAATTAGCTATAATGTGATGTGTATATTTCAATAATTTTCATTAATTTTAATAAGAGGTAATTATGTAAGCTATTGTAATTTATCCCTGTATATAAAATAACAAAATGTATTTACTGTCAATATTACTGTTAATAGGTGTATTATTTGATATATGATATCGCATAAAGATTATAGAAAGAAATCTGTTATATGACAATAGTTAATTTCGATAATATCAAATTTAACTCATCCTTAATGTATTAGCACAATAAATTAAAACTTGCTTAGTTTAAACAGAAAACCCCCAGTACCAATAATATTATGACTATGGTAAAGTTCAAACATTAACGTAACCACATTAACAATCCACATACTAAATGGATTGTTATAGAAACTATTCGGACATGCAGGCATGCTACCTATACCATTCCGCCTAATATAATCGCCTAGTACATATATTTCATACATTAAATAAAATAGAATTGCATTACCTTTCTCCTAAAAGTTCCTTTCCGTTTAATTCGTACACAGCATCATCAGCATCTCTGTAGTCGTCGAACTCCTATAAAAAAAGAATTTTTTCATTATTACCTAGAAATAATGTGTAGCCTTTTATTTTAATATTATTTGCATGCGATGATATCGCTCGTACCGTATATTACTGATGCATTTAGATGCAATACATATGTATTAATTAAAAAAGCTTTTGTAAATAACACTAAGTTATAAATATTATTGTATTATTCATCAATTGTAAATGTACATGATGTATATCAAAATCAACCATATTTTATATTACCACAAATATGTGATAAAATGTTTAGATATACATAATGTTAAGCAACAATAAGCCTAATTTATTCCTAATTTGTTTAAAATTTTTAGATACAATTTTTTAAATTGCTTCCTGCAAAAGTTTTAGGATAAGATATATCATTATTTGACTTAATAAATAAATCGTACATTATCAAATAATACTATATAAATATAAAGCTATTTAAGAGTGCATAATATCTGGATTATTGTAAGTGCTTATAAAATTTTAAATTATTGGTATAAATAATTATCTGGTAATACATGGCCCATTATAAGTGGTTTAGTTTCCCCGATTATACATAACTTACAAAGCTTTTGCAGAATAATCGATGATAAGCAGCACACAGCTCCATTAAACCGCCATAGTACCAGTGTGCTCAGGGCTCAGGTCAGGTCAACTCAGGTTATCGAGTATTTGTAATTTAACACTCTGCAGCTTTACTCATTTTGGTCCGAATCATGATAAAGAAACGAACAACTATCTTTCGAGAACAAATTTTGTCTACTCTTTGTTCAAAAGCATTGTCATGTTACGATTGCAGTATCAAATTCAAAATTTTTGTCATAAAATAATGAAAAGTGATCGAAAGATGCAATAACAATCTTTAGCACAAAGGGTATCATGCTATACTTAACATTAAATAAATTTATAAATATAAAAATAATTTCTAAATGTATTTAAAATGTATAAATGCAAATGCATTTTATAAAACAATTGCAAAGCTAAGAAATATCAAGACTCGCTAAATTCAAAAATGTATCAGTCTCAAAGAGACACGACGAAATACGAACTTTTATAGTTATTGTACAAACTAACAAATGTTACAGGACCAAACTGAGCAACGCAAAGTGCTATTCATCGTATTTACAGCTGGATACAGATACTTACAACAAAGCCATAACCATTCTTGATGAGAACATCACGGAATCGACCGTAGCCTCTGAAAAATCTCTCAAGGTCTCTTTCCCTGGTGCCGTATGGAAGCCCACCGACATAGACTCTTGTCCCTACCATACTGTAAAAAAAACAATTGAATTACATTAGACTTACCACAAAGGCAAATCCATTCTTCATAGCGACCTCCTTGATTCTACCATATTTCCGGAAGAACTTCTCAAGGTCGCGCTCTCTCACCCGGTACGTTAATCCACCAACGAATACTCGAGTGCTCATTCTTAAAGGAAAATATAAAAACACCTTACATAACAGGCTACTTGCAGAACCTGCCGTTTAATCACATGACAACATAAGATAATCGTTATTTTCCAATATTCTAACCGAGAGGCGGTTAAAAATAAACTTTAATCGTTTGTAAACAAACATAACGGTGTTTCTATAATTGTTCTTTCAAGGAATACAGTAATTCAAATTAAATTCAATATCGGATATTAATGTTTATTTAAATATATATATCGTATACTAATGCCTTATCAACGTATGCGTAAAAAGCACATTTTTTTTTAAATTATTCTCGATGTTTCTTTAATGCAACGAGGTATTCGCATGCTTCATTAAATAAAGTTACGGAAGCTTCCCGGAAGATGCGCATCGCACGGAACAACTTCTCGCCATTGGACGCCGTGAAGCGACACAAGACATTCCTTCTACATGTGCGCAAACTACTCGAGGGGAAAAAAATGAGAAAGAATATTCGTTGCGCTCGGCGTGCCTACGCCACAAGACGCCGAAATTTCCAGAAATTTCCATCGATTTTGGACGCCACGGTCGAATCGACGTACGATCGATACGGAAGGCCATCCGTTAATTGCGCCGCGAGCGATACTCCGAGTCGGAATAATGGCCGCGGAAGAATGATTTGCGTTTTCGACGCGCCCGACAAGCGTAAACAAAGCTATGCAACGCGCGTTCACGCGCTCCACTCGCATCGAAGCGGATTTTTTTCTCCTCTTCGCGAAACCACTCGACGAATTTACGCGTTGTGGCCGCCACACTGAAGCGAATACGTAATTTCGCCGAGCGGGAACGAAAGCTGGTAGGAGAGCGTGCTTCGCGAGGGCGCGATTGCCCGCGTTGCATCACGTTGCACGGAGCAACGACGAGCTCGCAGTTTTTTCCAAGAGCGCAGATATCGAAATTATCGAAATTAACGAAGCGGCCGTTCAACCGCCCGTACTCACCTGAACGTTCGGTTTCGGTAACCTTCGGTAAGTGAATTCGTACGAACTCCTCCGTACGACGTTGGACCAACGAGACCGAGGAAGCTACTGAACGGCGCGGACGGCAAGATAGCCTCGTAGCAACAACGGAAACAAAACGGGGTTCACGCGACGGCGCGCAGAGTCGCCGCGAGGTTTAGCCTCGACTCCAGACGGCGGCGGCGCCACCTTCCCCCACCAACGACGCGACGGCAGGAGGAAAAAATTCGTTCGGTGTTGGTGCCCCGGCGGACGAAGCTTTCTCAGCCGAAATGAAAATGCAGCGTGTACCGTGAGAACGTGCACAGGTATACGTTCCGTAAAGTGATCGTAGAAAGAGAGAGATCGTCGATGTTTCATCGAACGGTTTCCCCCCCCACTCCTCTACCCCGACGATCGCTCGCTCCTCACGCGAGATTTCAGTTGCTCGATCGATCGACGTGATTCGACTCGATAAAATCGAAGGATCCTCGCGGATGCTTCGCGATACCGTTCAAACCACTCGGAGACGTTTATCGGCAAAGTAGGTTATTTCGGTGGTTGACGGCGGGCATTTCCGGGGTGGGTTCGAGGCTAGGACGCGCGCGACGCGCATGAACGGAAGTGCGACTCGCGTAGTCGTACGATTCGAACTTCCGAATCTCCGGGATCACGAGCTACTGGGCCGAAACCAAGTTTTGCGATAGACGTGGAAAATGGGCGCTTCTATCATTATTTCGAGGTATCTCGCTTGTAAACCGCGCTAGAGGCGAATGCCGAATAAACGCGCGATCCTATGTCATTAATAATATTCGAGTCAGCCTGATTTATTTGTCAGCCCACAGAAAAATTCCTCGACCCTCGTTTCTGCAAATGACATGTTTTCGCGCGAATCTTAAAATCTTTATTGAAATATATTGTAGAAATATAGATCAATGTAATTTATCAATTAATCTTCGCGTACATATAAATTTACGTTTGCACAAAAGTCGTGTGGAAGTCTTTCGAAGCTGAAAAATAATGCGCGCGATAATTTCGATTGCATCAACGAGACGAGAAATAGTCTTAATTGTATTTGATTTTGATAAGGCAAACTCGGTATAAAATTTATCTCTCCGGTGTTATCAGAAATGAAGCTTATCAAAATTGCATCATAATTTTCCGATTTGAAAAGACCCGTCAACGTTTCCCTGTACATTCGTCTATATCTATAAATATAAATTTTATAAAGTCGCGCGTTTTTCCGAAGCAACGCGAGAATGTTGGATCGCGCGTTTGCGTGATAAGATAATCGTTCGTTGTGGCATATACTAGAAAACGGATCGAGATCTGGGCTGTAATTCGAAATTGTACGTGCACAGGTAGATACCGAGAGGAGTCCAGAAACGAGATCCGTCAGGAGCTGCGCGCACGGGCGCCACCAGCGCCACCTACTGAAAACAAAAATGGTGGCGAGCAATATGCCCTATCCCTGCCCCGCTTTAATGGCACGCCAAATGTCTGCGTTCTCTAGGCTTCCTTCTACCATGTATTCCCCTCCGACCGATGTATCTGATTTCGCTGTGAACAGAGGAAATCGCATTCCGGTAGTAGGCTCTGTTACGCGTGCGAAATAAGCGAGGCCGCGTTATAACCAAAACAAGGTGAAAGCAAAACCGTTAACGAGACATATTTAGCCGAATTATAACCGCACCAGCTCCCGATACGACGTGTCACTCGCCTTATATAATGAAATTAGCCGCGCACGATCCCGCATGCCAGTTCCACGCCCGTAATATGCGTTGTCCGCTGCTAGAAACACGAGAACACCCGGAGCACATCGACAGCTCAGCTGAGAAGCGTTCTCCGTGATTTGCTTCTCGTGATCGGGAACATGCACGTTTTCCTCTCTCCGTCCCGGTAGATCGCGTCGATATCCCATCCACGTGTAACACGCGTTTTCGTTATTTTCATTACAGCCTGCGATGCTTTTCAATGATTTTTACTGCTTTTCGATGATCTTAATATTTTGGGAGGGAGAAACATTACGTTACTAAAACTTGTATTTGTTATTGTATATATTCACTAGCTTAGTAAATCAGTCAAGTATTTTTGATTTGCAAGCATTGCTGTAAGATTTATCTTTGCATGTTGCCAAAGACCTGTATAGATTTATAGCTTCATATAAATAAAGTTATTTTATTCTCTAAATTATGAAGGCCTTTTATTTATTGTATGTATGTGTATGTATTGTTACAGATTATCAGATTTCTCATAGACGGGTGATGTCTGATAGAGCAAACACGATGAAGTTGGAAGCCGAAATGGCTGCACCTTTACATCTGCAGAGACTGGAACGCAGCCTGAATGTACAGCCTTTCTTAAAGCAGATCAACAATCTCTTTCAAGAACAAGCTAGGTATTAATTAATTTTTTTATTAAATATATTCTTGCTGTTTTAATTTATAATACATTAATAATATATTATAAATTAATACTATATGTAATAATATGAATATTCTGTTTTTGTTTTTCAGTGAAGATGACAAGTCTGTCTCATCGGAATCTTCTGATGGTTCAGATGCTTATCTCGATAATGTACCCACTCGAAAAGAAGGTTGATATATCATTGATTTTGATTGAAATAGTTTAATTGATGTTTTCTTATAATATCAATTATTTTTTTAGAAGCAAGAATCAATAAACTGAGGTTGTACAATATGTCTACTGTAGGAGAAGAAAGACGTTGGTTGCAAGATATTCTTTTAAGCGATTCCTCTGATAGTTCTGCATCAGGTTCAGATACAGATAGCCCAATCACGGAAGAAGATTTTCAAGAGATGTTGAAGTTTCACATATTAAGAAAAAAATATCAAGGTCGTTTTTATCAGAAACCAGAAGTAAGAACAATGATAATTAAACATTATGTGTTTAGCAGGATAAACATTTAATAATTCAGGATATTATAAAATAATTTATATTTTATAAAGTTATATCTATAAAATATACATATAATTTTTCTTCCTTTTTCAAGGAATGTTGCTATTTAATTTTTAATACATAACTTTTTTTAACGTGATATAGCAATCTTGATGGTTAGCGGTACAATCTTATTTTTATATCTTGAGATTCTTCAAACAATTTGCAATTTTATTTCGCGACATTTTCATAATGATATTATCTTTTAACTGTTGACCTTTATGCGTGCAATTTTCAATTTGTATACTTGTATTTATTAATTTTTTATTATAATTTATTTTTTATACATACAAAATGACTTCATTACAAAAGATCGAAATATTCTTATTACATTTTAGTTTATAATATAAAATTAAACACTTAGAACTAACTTGGCTTATTAGTCTATTTTTATTTTTTTTGTATGAATATAATAAAATATTGTTATTTTTAGAATATACAATATCAATATTATAGTGCGGGTTTACTATCGAATTATGATAGATTTTTGGAGCATCAAAAGTTGATTGTGGGAAATAAAAAAAAGAAAGAAAAAAAACCAGATAAAAAAATCATGAAAATCAAGAAGGAAAAAGTTAACCGCCACTATACATCTGAGGAATATCGTGTATGTGCCAAATTTTGTATTACATTTAGATATATAGACATATGTTCTATGTTTGTTTTTTTATTTATAAAAATTTTTATTTTTATAAATAATATTTTATAATATTTTTAGAAAGGAGAATTTCCAGAGGGAGAATGGGATAAATCAATTCCTAGAGAGGAAGAGTTAGACGAATCTGAATTAGAAGCTATTATGCGTCATCAACCTCGAGGTAGAGGGAGGAAAAAACATAATACCAAGAGTGTTGAAGTGATGACAATGAGAAGAAGAAAAATATGGGTAATGATGTCTAAAAAGGAACTAGGAAAAGTACAAAGGGCCAAAACCAATAATCATAAGGAAATGCTAATAAGTTGTAAAAAAGTAGCACAGCATTGTATGAAATATTGGAGGCAAAAAGCCATGCAGGTGAGTATAAATTGCTTAGATTAATACTTGACTTAAAATTATATAAAGCATATTATTTATCTCTATTTCTACGATTCAGTCACAGAAAAATATGAAAGAAACTATTTGGCGGGCAAAACGCTTGACAAGAGAAATGCAGACTTATTGGAAACGTTATGATCGAGTCGAACGGGAAACTAGAAGAAGATTAGAAAAAGAAGCTGAAGAACAACGTAAAATGGATGTAGAATTTATTGAAGTAAGAGACTAGTTAGATTATATAAAAAAATATGTTCTTTACTTTTATTTTTCTGAAATTTTATATTGCTCTTATTTCAGGCAAAACGTCAGCAAAGAAAATTAAATTTCCTTATTACTCAAACAGAATTGTATGCTCATTTCATGTCACGAAAAATAGATAAAGCATCGGCAGAAGAACAGTTGAGAATCTTAAATCAGTTAGACGAAGAAAAGAATCCCAGGCTTATTGGCATCGATGATTATGATAGGTACTTGAATCAAATATAATAATAAAATTAAATATAATTTTATTTATGTATACTCTAAAAATTAATTACTTGAATGGCTGTTGGATGTAATTAATAAGAAAAAATTAATTTTAATCATTTTGGCTCTTCTATTTTAATTATAAAGATATATTTACTAAATGTGTAGTGAAATTATGAAACAAAAAGCAAAGAAAAATGCTACTGAAGCATTTAACAATGAAAAGGCCAGAACAAAGCAATTTGATACAGCTGCTGCATCTCAAGAGTTACGTCTCAGTGATACACCTGAGAACTTGGAACATCCACAACCTTCAATTTTCAAGGGAAATCTGAAAGGTTATCAATTAAAAGGAATGAATTGGTTGGCAAATTTGTATGACCAGGTTTGTAACCATCTATATGTTATGTGTATATACTAGTAAAATTAACATGTTTGTAAGATATAATACCTTTGTTATATAAATATATTCTTTTAAATTTGTTAATTGTTTTCAGGGTATTAGTGGAATACTAGCTGATGAGATGGGTCTGGGAAAAACTGTACAATCCATAGCATTTTTATGTCATGTTGCTGAGAGATATTGTAAGCACCTATAACAATTAAACTTGATTATTACAATTTAATATTTTTTATATGTATTGTTCAAGCTTTTGCGATAAATAATTTGACAATGAATGTATAATTGGTAGATACATTTAATTTTAGCTGTTTGGGGACCATTTTTAATTATATCACCAGCTTCAACATTACATAACTGGCAGCAGGAAATGGCGAGATTTGTACCAGTATTCAAAGTAGTTCCATACTGGGGCAATCCTCAAGAACGCAAGATACTCAGACAATTTTGGGATACTAAAGATTTGCACACAAAGGAAGCTTCTTTCCATGTAGTAATAACAAGTTATCAATTAGTAATTACAGATTATAAATATTTTAATAGAATAAAATGGCAATATATGATCTTGGACGAAGCACAAGCTATAAAAAGTACAAGCAGGTATGTTATTTTATGTTTTTTTGTTTTATTGTATAACAGTTGCATAATAGTTCTCTCTAATTAATATATTTTAATTGTTTTAATAGCATGAGATGGAAATTGTTATTGGGATTTAGTTGTCGTAATAGATTATTGCTCAGTGGTACTCCTATACAAAATAGCATGGCAGAATTATGGGCATTATTACATTTCATTATGCCTACATTATTTGATTCGCACGATGAATTTAACGAGTGGTTTTCCAAAGATATCGAAAGTCACGCAGAAAATAAAACAGGAATAGACGAAAGTGAGTAACTTTGCATAAATGATATTAAACGGGAAATGATTATAAGTTAATTGTATATATGTTTTAAATTTTGTGCTGCAGAACACTTATCGAGGCTTCATATGATTTTAAAACCTTTCATGTTACGAAGAATAAAAAAAGATGTGGAGAATGAATTATCCGATAAAATTGAAGTGATGGTATATTGTCCGCTTACAACTCGTCAAAAGCTACTTTACTCAGGTATTTTTATTTTATTTTCATGAATAAATGTTTATAACATTTGGTACATTTATTTTGTTTGTAGCGTTAAAGAAAAAAATTCGGATAGAGGATTTGCTGCATTATACAGTGGGTGGAGGAGATACTGCATCTAACGACAAAAATTTTACTTCCAATTTAATGAATCTAGTCATGCAGTTCCGGAAGGTACATGTATTTCTATTAAAATTTATAACATTTATGATCTATGTACAGTAATAAATTTATCATAGCTATCGTAGTTTATTATTTTCGATGTATTAAAAGTAATTCAGTTAATAAAAACGAATGTATTAACTACAGGTCTGCAATCATCCAGAACTCTTTGAACGTAGGGACGCTAAATCGCCGTTTTTTATGAACACAGAATTTTACAATATGCCTGCTTTGCTGTATAAGGAAGGACTTTTGCATCTAGCATTACCATCCAAAGATCATTTATTATATAATAAGTTATTCATATTTGCCACAGAATATATTCATCGTGCCCTTCATTGCAACGAAGATTTGCACGAAAATACATTTTCATTTAGTAGATTTATCAATTTATCTCCGATGGAAATAAACAAAATGTTCATTGCTGGTATTTTATTTAGGTATGTAAATATTGAGTATTAAAAAAATAATTCATATATTGTTTTATTTTGATTTCATTTTTTATAAACAATTTTAATTTTTTGTGTTTACAGATTATGTTTGATAACATTCATGGAAAGAAGATTAAGAATGGTACAATACTGGGAAAATTGGCATGTCGATAACAAATTTAAAACATGTACAAACCAAATGTTTTATTTACCCAGAAAATTTGATGCTTTGTCGACGACGTTGCAAGATATATTTTTTACCAGTAAAATAATCGAGGGAGAGGCTTTCTACACACATACCAATCATACGATACATTCTATGCCGGAAACTGTTGCCCACAGAATATTACGTAGTAGTAAAAAAGCTAATCAGCTATTAAAAGTAATTACATTTTACATTAATTACATAACATATATACACGTAGATTCCAAAAGTTTGCAAAATATAATACAAAATATCTTAATATTTAGTTACAAAGGATATTACCCACTGGTAAAATGGATCAAACGGAAGATTCGAAATTGGCTCTACTTCCTGAACATCCTCATCATCCGCGGCAGCCTATAATACGATATTATCAGCAAACAACGATTCCTGCCTTTGTTTGCGATAATAATCCCAAGGTTGATACAAGATTTTGAATAATGTAACAGATACGAACAATTCTATATTCTTTAATTGCAGGTTCAAGCTAGTCCACGAAAATTATACGTCAGTAATAGTTCTGCGGCATGTGCCTGGAAGAGACACGAAGAATGTGGTGGTCCGTTTGGTCAAAGATTACTTTGGCTTGGTTGTGAACGAGCACTTTCTGAAGAAAAGTCGGGCATTCGTGCCGGTCAAACAATGTCAACGTTTTGCTATCAGCCTCAAGGTGGATTATCTGCGTGTGCTCCTGTTAATGGATGGTCGCATATCATTGTACCAGGTATATTCAAGATTATATTATCATATCAATCAAATATATGTATATATATATATATATATATATACACCGATAACATAATAGTATGATTATTTGTAACTCTATTAATTAATGAGTGTTAAATATAAATTAAATTATTTTAGATAAACAAACGTTAGTGACAGATGCTGGCAAACTTTCTGTACTGGACAGTCTTTTACGGCGTTTGAAAGAACAAGGTCATAGGGTGTTGATTTATTCTCAGATGACAAAAATGATCGATTTGCTAGAGGTGCGTTTCATTTATTTACATTCATATAATCGTTTTATCATGGGAAATTTATTTCTTGTAGGAATATATGTATCATAGAAAACATACATTTATGAGATTAGATGGTTCGTCAAAAATCTCAGATCGTCGGGATATGGTGGCAGATTTTCAAAAGAGGTAATTATTTATTTATAATTTACTATAATGATTTTTATTTTCTGCTTTTATTTACTGCTTTTATTTTAGTTATTACAATATTGCCCAAGAATTTGACATATAAATTTTTTTCATTTAAATCGATCTTAGCACCAGTTATTTATTAATAAGAAATATATTATTTATAATAGTTGTACTATGTTGATTAGAATGTATAACAGTATTCAGTTGCAACGTTACTTGAAGCGTGATCCTGAGATCGCATGTCCTGTACGATTCAACCGCGCATACTAACTAACACGCGAATTAATTGTCGAATCGTTCCCATCTTGCAGACAGCTGCAGGTTTTCAAACGCGCGATAGTCACAAAACAGAAACTTTAATTATTGAACTGTCATTAGATAGCACGTACTGATTGTTATAATATTTCTGTTTCCAAGTCATTATTTGAATTTTCGAATAATCATATTTTTATAATTATTGATTATCGCTATTAAACAACAAACAAAATGTTATCTCTTTTCTTTTACATAGTTTATATATATATATATATATATATATATATATATATATGTGCGCGCGCGCGCGCGCACACACACACACACACACACACACACACATATGTGTATGTATGTATATACATATAAATTTTTTATTCAATAACAACGCTTAATTATGTATATCATATTTTAATTCCATAAAATGAAAATAAATAAAAAGGGGAAAGGAAAGGCAAAAAGAATAAAAGATTTAAATCATTGAAATTTCGTGATTGTCTGCTCATCGCGAGGAAGATTTTATCCTGAAAATCCTTTAAACATCCCGGGATCTCGAATTAATTTACATACAAAACAGCCGATATCTTTATTCCTTGGTTGAATCTGTAGGATTATTTTGTATTTTAGGGCGGATATATTCGTCTTTTTGCTCAGTACTAGGGCTGGCGGTCTGGGAATCAATCTGACTGCGGCAGACACGGTTAGTAATTCTATTCTTGTTTTATATATATTTGCTTAATCGTCACCTTGTCCCAATTTTCAGTTCTATTCTCTTTGATTATATAAGAACATAAATTTATAAATTATGAATCTCTGTCAAAATTGATATACGCAATTAATTGTTATTACTACAAATTTTATTCATGCTGTACATGATAAAATATATTTTCCATATCTTGCAATAAAAGAACGAGATATTTGAAAAATGTCTACATTACAGAGAGAGAGAATATTGCATACTTCTTTCGCGTATAAAGATATCACGAGATTGTCCATAACGCCCAATCTTCGTCATCGATTTAACAAATCTTCCTGTTATTTTTTTTACGACGTTACATCCTTGATTCAATATTGCAACGATTTGCACAAGTTGTGATTGCACCATTGCACATTATAGGCTATCTATAAATTTAATTTAAAGATAAGTCTATGAAATTAGAGTCTATGAAATTAAATTGATATATTATTGTGCGATTATATATTTATACAAGAAATTTTTTAAATTATTTGTAACTTATATTTGTCTTCTACATACATTGATTGTATCATAATTTACTTTCGCATTACAGCATTTAAAATAATTTGCACAATGGTATTATATATAAGAAAGAAATGCTCATAATTTATCTTGCCTGGAAAAGTATCGCAAGCTTCACACACCAAAAGTTATATATTATGGTTTTTTATGGACGCTGCAACTGCAATTAACAATGCCTACTTGCAGGTAATATTTTACGATAGTGATTGGAACCCTACTGTAGACCAACAAGCTATGGATCGTGCTCACAGACTGGGGCAAACCAAGCAAGTTACGGTCTACCGATTAATATGTAAAGGAACCATCGAAGAACGAATTTTGCAGAGAGCGCGCGAAAAGAGCGAGGTTTGTTTTATAAATTATTGCGTGTAGATGTTAAAATTAAATTCGCAATATATACAGAGAAAAATTGTTTTCATTGCAGATTCAACGTATGGTTATAAGCGGTGGAAATTTTAAACCCGACACTTTGAAACCTAAAGAAGTCGTGTCACTGCTATTGGATGATGAGGAAATTGAAGCGAAATGTAAGTAACTTAGCAATGTTACTTAGATTATTTTTATTTAATAATTATAATTTTGTTGAAATAAAAAACATAAAATTAACCGAAGAACATGTATGGTGCTATATTGAGGAATATTTTCTTTTTAAAGCTTGACAAAAAATTTATAAAAAATTAAAATTTGTGATGAATTAAGATCTGTATCTAAAAATATAATTCATTGAAAAATCGTTGGATAGTCAAATTTTTATTCATCAATCATTTTATCGTATCTACACGGCAAAATGCACGCGTCGAAAGGCTATGAGCCGAGGGGCTAGACGGTCGAGGTGGCCGCGATTACATTATGCTCGTTAGCTTATGCTAATGGCCTAATAAGGAATAATAATAAGAAACGGAGTAACGAACGCCGTATAGTGTAAGCTCGTACGTTCGTATATTTCAGACAGCCAACGGAGCGAGGAGAGAAAGCAACAGCGAGTGGAGGAGGCTTGCCTTGAGTCGAACCTACAGCACAAGGAGAGGGACCGGAAGAGGAAGTTAACCGCGCTTCCGGTCAAGGTGAGCCCGGCGCCCTTATATACCGCTATTGGTCGCGTCACAAAAATTCTTTTATAAAAATTGAAAAAAAGAAGATAACTTTTTACAATTTCTCTAACTACCACTTTTTTCCTTTTATCTATTTTTTATCATTTTTATTTCTCATTTCCTAATACTTATATTATTGATTTACTGAATTCACTGATACCTCTGATTATTTTATTTAACAATTAATTCCACTTGTCAAGCTCATAGTTACTCGATAAGTCGTTTGGGAATATTTAATCCACAGCAGATCGGTTGTTTTAAAATTAAAATTTGTTAATTATACATTTTATGCTTGACTAAAATTAGAATTGATTTGAATATTTTCTATTTATCTTGGTTGTATTTTTCACTGCATTTTTTCACTTTATTTTTTAGAACGATGCGAAGAAACCATGTCAGACGGATACTAATGGCGACAAAAACAACGATACCATTTATGTTAATCTTAATGAGCCTAAATCAGCCACTAATCCGATTCAATCACAGCATCAAAACAATCATCAACAACAGCTAGAAAATATAGACAATTACAGCACACCAACCAGCCCGGTCAAGTCAGAAGTACGTTTTTATGTCATACAAGATCAAAAACTTTTCTTATTTTTATTAATATTTTTATATATTTTATATTTTATGTGTATTAATATAATTATTGTTCTTAATATAATTATTATTATTTGTTAGTTTTAAGAACATTTTAAAAACAAAATTAAATCTGAAAAAGTATCTTATGACAAATACAATTTGAAAGCGTTTTCTTGCTTCGTGTCATCATCTATAATAACGTTATGTAATCCTTGATATTGATACCTCGATACTTCGATTTCTTCTTGCAGGATGAAACAAGCAACGAGGGACTCGTGGTCGATGTGGACGGTCCGGTGACGGTTTCCGGTTGTGACACTCATGGACAGTCCCGAAGCAGTCTCCATCAGTTCGGAGAATCTCCATCTAAGATTGCTCGACTCGGGCATCATTTCGCCTTTGGCATGAATGCAAACGCGCGAATGCGACAATCTGTACGTGGCGCGAGCAAACGCGGTCGACCGCGAGGTTCCCGTAGAGGTGGGCCAATTGGTGGTAAAGGAAGAGGACTACTTTTAATGCATCCGTCGTCGAAAGTTTCGAACATGGCTAGTGAATCGCCATCGACAGCGATGACACCAATTGACGGAAGTGGATGCTCGAACGAGGTGTTGCGGCATTGTAAGTATTTGTTTTTGAGTAATCATATTATATTTTCCTTAATTTATTAATAGAAATTTACGAACAGATATCAATATATATTGTGTAAATAATAAGATTTGGCATTCGCCAAAACAACATGAACAAAAATTAATTTCAACACTCATAATAATACTCATAGATAAACTCATAATAATACTCATTTTTCAGTGATCATTCGTGATTTGTGTTTGAGATAATGATTCTAATATTTATTAATGTTTGTGTTTTAATTATCCATCATATTTGTTAAATATTTATACAAATTATACAACTGTTACGAACGCGACAGTTGTATAATTTGTATAAATATTCAACGAATATAATTATAATCCAATCTATATCGACTGCTATAACTGCTAACAGGCTGCTACAAAGTATATATATTTATGTCTATATATAGTGCAGTTACGTCTTTGTAACTTTATCAAGGCCGATTATATATCATGTGGAAATGTTAATGAGCAAAGAAAGAAAACTATTCATAATTAATATCACTGTAATTAATATCATAACGATGTTGACGATGAAATAAAAACAAAAAGACACCGCGAAAAAACGAAACGCACTCGCGAGAAAAATGATTTTCGCGAACGCAACTCCGTCAATCAATATACCGTTAATCCCGACTGGCTTTTTCGGAGGTCTCCTCGCTTCTCTTTTACACCCTCGACGCTATCTTTCACCCGGGCACTTGCCCGGTTCTCAGGGGACTTTGCGATTCGCAAGAAGAATGCCTGTGGGTCCATCGCGACCCTATCGTCGGCCGATGTCGAAATTCCCTCGCGAGCACATGTGCATCCACGAGTGTCGAGGGGGTAACAGTTGGCGCTTCTCCACGAGGCACCCTTAGAAACATTCGCCTCCCCCCTTTTCTCGTGACTCATTCTGTGACTCGTTTTGTAAACGATGAATTCAGGGCTTAGTCCTATGGGGAAAGCTTAGCTGAAACATTTGTTGCGCGACACAAGTGCATTGTGAGACAAGAGTGTTCTAGAAATCTGCCAGTCATCGAAAATATATAAAATGTAAGGATTTACGTAACATTTCAAGTTATACGAATGATATAAAATTATTAATAAGATGAAGCATTCATAAGATGAAAACTTCTTTACATAATAACAATGTTATTTATTATTTATTATAATAACAATGTTAACATTGGATAGAAACAGTGTATATATATATATATATAATGCTGTTTTCGACACATATTACATTTATCTTCTGAAAATCTTCAAAGTTGTCATTGCGTCACAAACAATAGGATTTTCCTCAAATATTCTGCTTTTAATGAAACGATTACAATTTTTCTCACATGGAGCGAAATTGAGACCATAAGAACGTTGAACAAGTGTTACATGCTCGTCATTCTCGCGCTAATTAGAGAAAGACAGAAAGAGAGAGAGAAAGAGAGAGGGATATGGTGCGCGTACGGTGTTCCTATGTCCGATAAGACCTCACGCAACGCCACGTGGACGTGGACCGTGGACACGCAGTGAACAACCACATATGCGTGAATATGTACATGCGTACGTGCGTATGCGCGAGTGTTAACACATTCCGTCTCATGCTACGTGTACATACGAAAGAAAAGGGGTCGGTCTCTCTCTCACTTGTCGTCGACTGGAAGACGAGGCGGACAATAGCAGGTGCGGAGCGAAGGCGACAGCTGCGATCGATGCTCTTCTTAGGTTTTTGGAACTTGCGTACTCTCTCTCTTTCTTTCTCTCTTCTTTTTCTCCCTTTTTTCTTGTTTTTGGTCTTCGTCATCATCATCGTCATCGTCATCATCTTCCTCTTTCCTTCTCTTTTTTCTTCTCTTCTTTTTTCTTCTCTTCTTTTTTCTCTTCTTCATCACTGTCTTTTTTACGTGTCTTTTCTGTTCCTGCTTCGTCCTTTTCTTCATTAGTTATCTTCTTATCGAGATGCAACGCACTTGATCCAACTGTCAATGTGTTCCGAATTCTCTTTCACCATACTTCTATCTCTTACATACGTCCATCTCATTATTCTCTCTGATTATAAGTTATATTTCGACCGATTATTTTGACCGATAAATCGATGACTGTGATGAATTAAGGGGAGTAAATTCTGGACCAGGAAAGTATAATATAATCAAATTAATATCATTTAATCTCCTTTCGAGAAATACCTTATCGAGAGCTTTAAACTTTGAAATAACATTACAGTTAAAAATCTACGTTTTGTGTAAACACAAGATTAAAAATTAATTTAATGCTAAACACAATATTCTTTTTTTTTTAATATGATAAATCTATATTTATATATT
>JANQDE010000004.1:4364592-4417525 GCA_037157785.1 Cephalotes varians
TATGTCATACATACACGTACATGTCATGTACATACACGTGACTGTTATTTATTAACACAACACATTAAGAATGTTTTGTTTTTTGACATTTATCAATCAATTTACCAATATGTATTAAGATTTCAAATGTAATTGTAATACATCTCAGTTGCATAATCCCGACATCTAATTTCCCTTGTCGTTTCGCGAAGTCAAATAAAAAAGGAACAATCTATAGAGTAGGGAAAATTACATAGACTCTTTAAGGGGTTGAATATTGTCGATTCGTGCCGTGCCTTACCGTACCTTACTGTGTCATCTCGTCCGTTGACTCTGCATCTTCTCGAATATCGTATTTTTATATCGCCACAAGGAAAATATTCTCGAATTATATAATATTTTTCCCATTCTATCTACAATTAGACAGCAGTTACAATTATTAACATTGACACACGAGATATGTAGTCTAATTCAAGTAAATTCAAATTAAAAACGAAATCCATAAATACTCTAAATATAAATGTATATATTTGCGCAAAGATTTATAGATTTGATTAAGATTTGACGAAACTTCGTTTTAAATATCAAAAATAAAGTGAAATAAAGATGAATCAGATAAATCAATTTCATAGTTTTTATCTTGCATAGTTTTAACATTGTATCCTAGATATTATAAAACAGGATTCGGGGGAGGGGCGGGCACATAATTAATGGTTTCACTTAATTAAATTTAATAAGCGGAAAATGGTTTCGTAAGATCTTGTAATCTTATTAAATAATTATCACGATCTTTAATCTCGAACTTCTTCTCCAAGTCTTTCAGATTAGTCAGACACGAATAAGAGATAAAATATATGGAAATGGTTTTCTCGCACGAATGAGATGATGGTTGGATATTGCGGCAGAATAGGAGACAAAGATATAGCAACCTAGACCGACATCTCCATTCTCTTTCTCTTCTCTCTGTTTCGAAAGTTTTATTTTTGTGCTTAGCGGACTCTATTTCGTATGTTTGTATATTAAGTTTAAAATTATAATATAGTTTACAATTTAATTTGATCGTAATAGATCGTAAATTAATTCATGGAAATTCCTATTGAATTATCTGGATGTTAGATAGCGAGTTTCATTACGTACAGACATGTAATAGCTAATTTTATGAGTCTATTTAATGCAAGAACCAGCCAGATTTCCATTTTCATCGGAGCTATCCACGCAACTTCGTGATTTGCCACTCTTTATCGAGGATCGCAATTTATTTTATAGCTTAATAATTATAAATAATATTTCAAGCAGTAACTTTTGTTTATAATTCTACAGAATACAGCATGACATTTCCTACGTGTTATTTCTATATCTGACGACTACAATCAGAATATCCCGACTTATTTATACATGACATTCGAAGATCATCATCTTAGATTCTCGCGGAGCGTCTTCGGGTTTTCTCTTCTTCTCAGTCAATGCGATTCACGCGTGGAATTTTCGGAGCGCATTATCGCGTCGCTTGCGAGTGCGAGAGTCGACGGCTTTGTGGAGATAGACGCGTATTTTCGCGTTTTTCACCCCTGCATCCATTTAGTTAAGTGTCCTCTTAGACCGTACTGGCTGAAGAGGAACCGTTTCTTAAACGATCGGATACGTGCCGCGGAATATCGACGAGGTAGCGGGATAAAGAACGAAATGGATAAAATATCTGATATCGAGAAGAGTACTGATTTACGTGTGTCGCGTCCCGCCGAAAAAAATTTTTTGCTTCCCCTCGAGAACTCGATCGTGAAAAGCGTGAGTTGGAATCTTTCGTAGGACGCTTTCCAAATGTTTGTTACGACATTTTTAACGTGCTATGTCGAATAACGTAACAATGACATTTTCTCACGATGCTCAAATAATGCTTATTTGAGCATCGTACTTCGCCTGCTTATTTAAAGATCGTAGGAATTTGAGTGTTGGATATTCCTATTTTGTGTTTCTAAGAAATATATTCTTCGTTTCTCGTGGGAATTTTCTTTTCGATTTGTTTCCTCGCGGGAATATTTGTTAATTGTGCAACATGTTGTATGTATAATTGATTTTTTTCCCATGGTATTTAACTCACGAGTGATAATTGGGCGTTTCGTCCTTCTGCTAACTGATTAACACCTCGTAGTCCACATGTTTTGAGTGTGTTCTCTCTCATCTTTCGTCACACATCGTCAGGATAACCGATGAATAATCGATTAACTAGAATCAGTTAACGTTAATCAAATTCAATATCGTGATGTCCATGCATCTGCTTCGCCTTAATCATAAACATTACAAATTACGTCCACCTCTACGTTTAATTATTGCAATTATTTGTTCTCGTCCTCGCTACCTAATAAATCTCGAATCACATCTCGTACAAATTGATATTAATAAATTGGATTTTGACTGGATTTAAAAGAATTTTTAATAAAAATCGTAAACGCTCGCAAATATACACACAAACATACGTAATGTAATTTTATCGTTATATTTCATGGTAAACAATATCTTATCGAGTTATATCGAAACTGTTGTCGCAGCGGCGGCGTTTCCAACAGAACCTCTTGGAACAAAGGGGCGTATTTTTTTATGTCCTAGGGACGTCTACTACTTCTGATCCTGCGGACGAGGACGGTCTCAACACGGTGGGTCCATTGGGGCCAGTGGGCACTTTGATACCTTTGTCGGGACGCAGTGGTATTGCGGGAATTCGTCGGGGTCCTGGTAGACCACGATTACGGCCAACTGGGCCTGGGCATCAGGGCTATCGCACCCCCGGTCACCATCACGGCAAGAAGATCCAGCGGCCGCTGCCAGTACCTATCAGGTCGCATCAGACGATCGCGGGTGTCGGTCAGCAGAAAGCTTCATCGACGCAAAAGCGTTCCGGCATTTCGATGACCGGTGCCTCGTCTTCGTCATCGTCTTCAGTCGCAGCCACAAATTCGACACCACTGTTATCTTCGTCGTCGTCGTCATCGTCGTCCTCAATGTCGTTGACGGAATCGCGACCTTTCGGATTTTACACGCAGCAACAGCCACGCGCAGGATCATCGTAGTTTTGCAGAGGAAGAACAATGATCTGGTTTCAAGCTTATCCCGATGAGACAACGCACAGTCTCGCGATGCCGGTAAGGTGTTCTCGAGATATCTCTGCGTTTTCTCTTTTCGTCAGGTGCCGAAATTTCTACAGCCGAATTATTCGCGATAATCAATCAGCGGATTGGAGCAATGAACAAATATTCTCGTGGTTCGCGGTTTATTTTTTGAAATTTAGACTTGATTAAAAGATTGCATGTATTTATTGTGTCTCGTGAGAGTTTGACTTCTGCCAGTGGTGTTTCTGTACGCGTGACTCTAGCGTGCAATTCCAATAAGCGTTAGATCCCTTGTCCCGCCTCCCTCTCTCATTCTAAATTATAATTATATGCGGAAGAAGAGGCAGCGATTGACAATATCTAGGCACTGTTACGGTTACGATTATATTACACAATTATATTTATTTTAGTTACGACGTAAGAAATACGGCGGAATTCGTCGTCGAACGTTAGAAAATGCAATCGTCGACGTCAGTTAGGTACTTAATTCGATGCTTGCCTTCGAGTCCTTCCGTCGGATTTGTCTCCTCGGTTTTACAGCAATTTGGATCATGCTCTTTGATTAAATGCGTAAGAATGAAGTTCTTGTGGGACACTTATCCGCTGCGAGAGTGAAAGGGATCGATCTTTGTTATTAATCAATCGATCCGATTCTACGTATGTGGTACAAGTGTAGCTCTCGTTTTTAATTCTAAGTGTACAATTAGATAATCGCGCGCACATCGGTGCCGAATTCTGACGACGATCATCGACAGATCAGATCTCTGGCGAACAAGTCGACGAAAAAGGGGATAGAAAGGTATCTTGAATTTACCTTCGTCCTCTCCATCGATCGCTCTCTTGACGTCTTTGTACATTGTTCATTAACGATAGCATTATTCCGTCACTAGACTCGGCTAGCCGATATTTTTTATGCATGTTACGAGATGTCGTTAGGCCAATTCAATTTGTAAAAGAATAGTATTTATATTAGCAATAAACAGACAAAAATTCCATCATCACGAATGTCTTGCAAATTTTATTGCGGATTCTGTACATAAGACATTCTCTACTTTCTCCTCCTTTCTTCCACCGACGACTGTTTTAATCGATTGATTTTTCCATAACAAAAATTTTTATTTTCTTTTTTTTCCAAGTATTTTAATAATTTTGAATTAAAAAATAACAGTTCACAGTTTTAATTTAATTTAAAATTGAATTCTTTATTCTTTTCGTCAGTAAGAAAATGTGGAATATCTTGAATGAATATAATTTATCCTCTTATATTTCTACTACTTTCGATTCTCGAGAAATATGCAAACGACTGTCGGTCGAGTGCAGTAGGAGGATGTGAGGATTCTGTGCGATAATGACTGATCAACGAAGCGGCATCCGAAAGCTGGAAGTGCCGGTTAATGGTGCGAGTATGCAGCTGTCGGAGCTGTGTCATCATCTGCGTGATTGGGATCGAGCTGAGTGAGGAATCCTTCCGTGCCTCGTGATTCCCTTTATCTGATCGCGCGAGTTGCAAGATCCCATGCGTAGCACATTTTTGAATTAATTAGCGAATATCCCTTCCTGTCGTAAGTCGGTTAGGAGTTCGTCGATTTCCAACTGTTGCTGTTAAGTACTTCTAAAAGCTGCGGTTAAGAAATATACGCGCAGTTGCTATATATTGATTCATTTTGGATTTAATTGATTTATGGTTGTGGAAACGGGCATTAATTGTACAAACAGATATTATCACAGCTTCAAGATATACCATGATGACTTGATTTATCTCAGATTTGGCATACCAATTACGTATCAATATGTATCATTATAATTTAAGCACGGAAGTAATTAACATTCTATATTGTTTTACAATATAAACGGATTGTAATTCGTCACACGCATGGTCGATTCTCCGACAATAATAACAACAACAAGCAATAAAAAGTTGTACTCCAGCTTCAACGGAAGGTGGACATTCGTGCGCCGACACAATTGCAGCCCGCATACTATCCACATCGTAGGTCGCAGGCTCTCGTCAAGGTTGTTGTTATGGGTAAGGACGGACCATCAATGGCATCCAAAAAGTATCGGGTAAGTACATTAAGAAAGAAAAAAAATGAGAGTGCAGGAGAGGACGCGATAGGGGTTGCAGTTTAGACTGAATGCAAAGAGCAAAATTAAGATATCACGACTATCGACGTCATCTCTTCCTCTCTGCTATAGTGGTCATAAATATAAGATGGCCTGAGCGTCATCGTATTGCAATATATATATATATATATATATATATATATATATATATATATATATATACACAATTCGTTATACAGGGTGTTTACTATCTGGAAAAACTTGAAAAACTTAGAATTTTCAGGGGATTTCTTTTTTACCCTTAAAAATCAAGGATTTTTATGGAATTTTCGGATACTCAGGGAAATTTTTGGAATTTTATTTTTAAATTTAAATTTTATTTTTAAACTTTCTTTGAAAATATTATGTCTTTGATCATTTTTTCTTGATAATGCAAAATGTCAATAATCGGTTAGCAATAAGTGGCATACACACCCGCGTACATTTCTCGTATTGAATTTATCAGTATCGTCTTTTTATATTTCCTATAAATAAAATTTTTAATAATTTTGAAAACGAATCAATTATTTCGATATTTGATTTTTTTCCGCATGTATCTACAATTGACTTCATGTCGACCGATAGCTTCGTTGTCACGTGAGAGAAGAGCAGGACTCCGTCCGAGGACCGAGACCTTGCATCGCACCTGCTACTCTCAGGTGTATGCGAGCGCGTCTTTTATCCGGGCGCTATCTCGGTGCGTCTCTCTTCCTCTCGTCCTTTTGTACATCGCCAACGAAAGGCGTACACGCGAGGCGCGCCGCTGTTCCGAGTCTGCGATTAATCGCTCGCGCACACTCGACAATCCCGGTCTAATTAATCTGACTATCTCACAGTCGTTCTCGCGCGTAGTCGCTTTCGCGATTGTAGGCGATCGTAGGTAAATCCACACGGAAATATTTTAACATGGATTTTTGCGAAATAATTTACATTTTGCTACTTATGTTTCCCAAGCAAACTCGAATATTTGACGCCCATGTGATTAATGGTGATCATATCGAAGCGTCATATGTCATTTTAAACTACCGATACATCTGTGCGGTTAATTAACTCTCGTGCGGCAATGAGATCAATACGATTGGGAGACAAATCATGACTTGAACTTGATAGCTGCAGGTGCAGTGTTGCAAAACGAGTTCTTTCAAGGTCATTATCAACCTGCATTTCAGATTAGTATTTTTCGTCCTGGAATTTAAACAGAATCGCTAATTGACATAACTAGACTTTCTCTTTTTACAGTGCAGATTGATTTTTCGTGTTTCACTTTTAATTTTAAATGATACTTATTTGATTCGTACTTAAGAGGAAACGAAGGACAATTACGAGAAAATGGATAACGTACTTGTGAAATTAATTTATCAATGTTCGACGAAAATTAGCAGACAAATCGCAATTAGCGAAATAGCAGCTATCCCTTCGACGAAATTAACCAAGTATAAATTATTTCGAGTGATTTTACCTTGTAAATTTATGATTTCAAATAGTCTGTACTTCCCGAAACGCGTGTCAATTCCAAATTTATGATAATACGTGTCACGTGAATAGATCGTCGATTAGCAGAAGAAACATTTAGGTTTTTCGTTAGTAAGACGAAGCTAATCTTCTGCGTTCATCTCTTTCGAAAATTCCTCATCAATTATTGTTATTATCGTATTCCGCATACGTAAAAAAAAAATGACCCTTAAAATTATGACGTTCTTGGGAGCGCGCGTTTCGTTTTTCGTCCGAGACGTTCGACGGTGAGATAATTTGACACACACACGGTATTGTAATTAGAAAGATAATTGCATAATTATGAATTATGATGCCGAATCCCTGGCTCTCTCTTCCTTCGATCGCATCGGCAAGCAGTCGGCCGTGCGAGCGAGCGAGCGAGCGAACGAATGAACGAACGAGCAAACGTTCGCCAGTCGTCGTCTATGCCAATTAGGCCGGTGGTAGATTGCCACGAAATTAAAGCTTATATTTCGGCGTGCGAACGCACGAAATTAGCGAAGCGAAACGCGAAACAGGCCCCGCGTATATTCCTTTCCGCACTTTCAGCCCCGCGGATGTGCGATGGAGATGCTTACGATGCATTCGGTGTGTGAGCTTCTGCATATGAAGTTTATTAAAAATTTACTACGATTTTTTAAAATATGCATTAATATCATTGATTTCGTACGATATATCTTATTCTCCATAAGTGTTTTAAATTCGCAAAGAATTTGGAATTAATCTACGTGCGATTATAGGAATGACCTTAATGTTTCCATCCGCACCCAGGTTCAGTTGCGATAATTTTAGCTTTGCAGTTTGTAAAACTTGTAAAAGAAAGAGAACCTGAGACACCTGACGCGCGCATTTGCTACTGGCAAATTAAGATTTTGCGAATTGTACAGTTAGGTAGCGTTGCTACGTACGGAACAGGTTGAACGCGTTCATACTTGCGAGAAAAAGCGTAGCTTATGTATTCTCGCTAAGAGACAATTAACGATATCGTTAAATCATGAGCTCGCTCTTATGATCGCGAAGTAAATATCCGCGAGTTTTGCGCGTAAAAAGACGTGTAGATCAATTAACGACATCATTAAGGCGTGAGGATGCTCGCATTCATAAGATACGTATACAGATTTCATAAAAAAAACGCGTTGGCAGTTTTCTTTCTCTGACTCCCCCTTTTTTACACAAGATTTTGTTCATAAGCGTCCTAATGTTAAGTTTCTCGCCGTTTCTCGAAATATACTTAATTTCGGAAATTAATCCGTTGATCGATGAAACAATACTGCTTTGACAAAACGAAGAAAATGAATAATCAAGATAATCTCAAGAAGAAGATTATATGAGAGCATACCTTTTTATTTTAAAAAGGGGCACATTTCTTGACAATTTTGAAATCGATTTCTTTTTAAGAAGAATTTCATAAGTATGTACGCAATTATCTGTTGCAATATTCAAATATCCTGGCAATTGAATCGATGTAATACGGAATCGAATTTAAGGTGGACTTGCGAACCGACTTTTTTGTTCTTACACCAAACTTAACAAACTCCAATAAACTTAATACGGCATAAGAACATTTCTCGAAATGCCGCTTGCAATTTTTCGCTCGGGTATAGTCAGGTCTAAGGACGGGGACGTCGGGCGTCGGTGGCGGCGAGGCACCGAGCGTGCTTCCTGCTGCTTGACCGGAAGTCGCGAGTCAGAGGCTTGGCTCTACGTAGGCGTTACGCTTCCTTACGCGTATCTACACCGTCTCGCTCCCAGTTTCGCTGCCAGTCCGCCCGCTATTGCCCGCCTGGAGGTATCGTCAAGGCTCAAGGACATCGTTAGATTAGTCGGGATATAGTACCGCGTTTCATTCATAATCTTAGAAGTTTGAAGAACTTCGGGGTTTAATCAAACAGAAAAATGTCATTTCCCGCTTTCAGATTACCTCACAATTAATTCGAACTCTAATTATCGCAACGAAGAATTCAATGAAGAATTCCTGTTGCATAAAGAAAAGATGTAGAATGATACGATTGCAAAGATCGAAATTGATTAAATAAAAATTCGTTACATCCAAAATTTATGTTTTTAACGTTTTAATATAGAACTTTGATCATTGGGTCATCAAAATATTTGATATCAAATTTTAATAGAATGCAATAATTGAATTAAGAAAATTGAATTAAAAAGATTGATAAATGGATACATAAAAACATGCAATTAATTATGTTTCTCGTCTTTTCTTCGATAAAAATAATTTTTATCAATCTATGAACTTACTCGCGATATATAATAAATAAATTTTGCTCGCTAAATTGCACAAGAAAAATCCTTAATAATAATCGAAGCGTTGAAAAAAAGATCAGAAATTCGAGTTGGAAAAAACTTTGTCTTTCTTCTTGATTGACTATTTATGATACGTTACTCGTTATGAAATCGTATTAGAAGAAAAACTGTCATAACCATCATATTTGACATTGATATTTCGGCGGATATATATACAACGCGTGCTTATTCTTGATAGTTTCTCCTTAATGTTAACTCGTTACCTTACCGCGGGCATGAATATAGAACGAAGGGGAATGCTACGAAGGTGGTCTCAACCGTACATCCGGATGATATAAATGAAAAATTCAACTTCCTCGGTAGCCAATATTGTAGCCGAAAGAAATTTCTACCGAGATTTTTCGATCAGCTGAAATTTAGGCGTTTTATTATTTTTAAAGATTTCTTAACATTTAATTAAAAAAATATTTTATAGGTAATGTTAGCAATTAAAAATTGAATCGCGTAAAGTGAGTAAAATTTAAAGAGAAAGGATTCTGTTTTATTACATATCTAAGCGGATATTTGTTCAGTCGTTACAAAACGCTTTGAAAATATTTAATCAATTATAATAAAATTTTAATAAAGTAACATTTATTATAAAGATTCTTGAGCGATAGATTTCTATTATAGCACTCGTTTGCACATGTCCAAAAAAATCGATTTAGAATATTTCAAATCGTAATCTCGTTGTTGCTGTAATAAATCGTTCTTTCCGGAAATTTTCATTGACACGTTGGATAAGAGTTTAAAATACGATGTGTCAGATTTCAAAAGGACGAACTTTCTCTATTTCTTATTTAGTTTGTCGAGGAAGAAAAAGACGAAAGCGGTACGCGCGGGGAAAGAATAATTTCTCCGCTGTCAAGCTCTTCGTGGCTTGGAAGAGAATTATCTTTCGGTCCGTGCACTCGACGGGGAACCTAATTTCAGTCTTCCTGTCATGGGAATGTGCGCACCCCCCCGTATTGTGATCTAAAACACGTACCGCGCGACTCGAGAATAACAGTCTCTGCGGTAAAAACTCATTCCTCCGCCGTGCCAATTCGATGATTCGCTTCGTTATCAATGTAACATTAGACGATCAATATTATTGTTAATCAATCCTAGTGTATCAAAAATTCCGGGAATTTCAATATTAATTCTAGTAAAAAAAAGTCTTTGAAAACGAATTTGAAAGTAATATTTTATTCACGGTAATTTCGTCTCCTTTTTACAGAAAAACAATTTATCAATAATTTGAAAAATATTAATACGTCAATAAATTAATTGTACCGTCAATATTTTAGTCGCTATTCGCGCTGACGATCCTTTGATCCTCTTCGTTCAAAGACGCCGTCGACGTATCGATCATCGTAAGGACTCTTTTGGGATTTCAATTCGCGAGATTAAATTAATTCACGCGCAACGACATAAGGCAATCGAGTTAATGGTCTCCACCTTATTTCCCGTGCACGATCCTCCGACGATGCGCCGAAGTCCTTTCGTGTTTCCCCACTTGCCCGTTTTCGGGCAACGACTCGGACGATTTTATCGCCGTTTCCTCCGTCTCTCCTTCCTGCTTCCTGAGCATGCGAGTTACTCGATGCTGATCGTTCCGCGAATACCGAGGTAAATTTCGTTACGGAAATTAGCGATTCAACGTCGAACGTGCGCCGCCCTTACAAATTAAGGCCTCACCCCTAGCCCGTTACACACTCGTGCGTGTAAAAAGTGCAGTCTTACCTCGATAGATAATCTTAAATATGTATTCTCATACGCGATAAACCATCCCCCCCAGCGGCATCAGATACGATGTGCACGTAAGGGTACGTAGCGTGTACACTGATAAACTACTCAGACCTCTCCCTGACGTTTGTGTTTGTCTATATCTTATGTAAATACATATTTCAAATTCATTCGATATGATAAGATGTACACATATTTTTAAAGAATTTATAACGATTAGATTATGACAGATGTATTTTTTAGCGCAATAAAATTTAGAGAGATGGATTTTTTAAGACATTATTTTTTTACACAGACGATTAGACATAAGATTCACTCAATGTTTACATACTCTACATTATTCATTCGTTCGGAATATCTATTACTAAAGGGTACTATTTGGAATTGCTTTTATCGTTTTAAAGTACGATTACTGAGAAAACTTCCACGAATATGTTTATTATACTTTTAAATAAAATGCGAGTCAAAAATGTAGATTTACAACATTGTTTCCAAGTTCCTTTTTCTTGGCGTCATTCTCTGAATTCTATCGAATTTTCACTGCGATCTAAGATCTTAGATATTACTGGAAATTCATTCATACATCATTCTCTGATTGTAACAATCACTGTACCTACTTGTTTTATGAATAATTTATGGAGAATACAATGAGCATCGAACGTGAAGCTAAAATTAGATGCATCATCCGAGTTTGTTGCATTTTTGTCGTCAATCTCAAGAAGACGGTCCCCGCCTTTGAAAGCAAAGAGGATTGCGTCGTCGATCGAGCACGCATTCGTGTAACGAAGTAGTGTCTCCCAACCTGTGCTTCGCGGATTCACTTCCGGTCCCATAAGTTATATAAGTTATATGTATCTTTGGCGATCTTTGAAAAGTTCCACAAAAAGACATGTAGACGTATATTAGCGTCACGTGAGTCGAATCGTGAACCCCTCGCTGTATAAGGTATCACGATACAGGCCGGAAGTGAGTTTCGAAAATATATATTCTGTCACAATGTCGTACGTTAAGTTTGTTTAAAATGAATAGATTTTTCAATCGCTAGGGGAGACTAATATATTTTACTAATATATTTTTAATCTCTACTGTTTTAGATATGTTTGCATTTTTACTTTCCAAAAAGAAATTGCATATTAAAATTAGGATTATATCTCGTGAAAATTATGAATTACGTCTCATAATTCGATAATTAAATATGATGACTCTAATGAAGTTACCTCTTCACGAGTAACATTCGCGTTCGGTTACGTATCGCCCTAAGCACACGACGCGGGTATGAGGGAAAAAGCTTGCGTTGAAAAGTTGAATCGGCGGGAAAGCTGGTAACGAGACGAGGGAAATCGGGAAACGGAAGTGAAGAGGAACGGGAATGAAGAGAGGTAGACAACACAAGAAAGAACGACGAGAATTGGAAGTGGCGCGTGGCGATGCCGAATATACGTATCGGATGCCGCCAGATGTTGCGGTGAGACCAGCTGCTGCGCACCTCCGCTCTGCCCTCCTTTGCTTTTCCTCGCAGCTTTTCGAGAGTACCGAGCAGGTACACGCCTCGCTATATATAGAATATAGAGTGCTCGCGCCGTTGTTCACTGGTGGTATAATGCCACTCGTCGATACAGTCTTAAACTCCTCGTGTAATATCGAAAAATTGACGCGGATACGAAATGTCAGCGATTCGTATTACAGAGAAAAAGCGTAAGGAAGAGGTTCGAACTTAAATATGAAATTACATCTCCTATCCCCGTGTTTAGCATTCGCCAAATTGTCACAGTATGGATCGAATAAGCACTTTGTTATATAATAATTTAGTTATAATACAATAATATAATTTGAGCCATTTAATACTTGACGTTTCGTGCTCGTTAATTAAAACTTATTTAAGCAACTCCGTTTGGTCTAAATTGCTTTATGTTTGGGACAAATCCGTCGCGCTGAACTGAGTAGATAGAAACAAGTTCGTGACCGTAACGAGAAGCAACTGAGTTTACGTTTGATCAATTAATTACGGTAGGCATAATTGTACCTCGCGTGAGAGCACCGTCGCAATTCGTTACGAGAACGCTAAGAACAACTTTTAGGACTCTTTTTGGACACTTCAAAGAAATAGCGATAATGATAATGAAAATCTGTTAAATATGGGAAGTGAAACAAAAAATATTTCTGTCTCGAAATTACAAAGACAATTTGACGAAACTTACAATATGACAGAAAGTTCTATTTCTTTAGTATTAATGTTTTAGATACATTGAAAGAAAATAAAAATTAATTACGATATCAAATTTAAAGAGGCGCATAAATATCAATTAAATAAACTTTTAGGAAACTTGAAAGTTACAAAATTGATACGTGAATATTATCACATTACCGATAATATTTACGTAATAAAATTAATTAATATTAACTTAGATTTATAATATTACTGAACCGTCTTTATCCCTAGCAGCGCAAGCTGGTGGCATTATTTGCTTCGCGAAAATGGACGAGCTCTTTGGCGTAATGGGTTGGCTACCGGGACTCTTCTTTTTCTTCTCGCGAACAAGGTTTGTAGGCTTGTAATAAGCGTCTTTTGGCGCTACGAATGGCTCGAGGCCGAGGATCATGGGATGAGGGATTCTTCTTTTCTTTTATGTAGGCTGCGCGAATCCGCAATTATCGTAGCTTCGTAAAAGGAATAGAACGAATCTAAATAAAATTTGAAATTTATTCCATAAAGTTTAATCCGATCTAATAGTCGAAATGGAAAGTCAATTTTAAAATTGCATTTGTTAATTTTCCAAACTCGTTCTTTTAAATTTGCCGTAATTCTTAGAAAGAACGAGAAAGAGAGAGACAGTTTTGTTCCGCCAGGACGAGCCTGTGGTCCTAGAAAGTAGCTGAATTCCTGAATACCCTAATTAACCCGCGACCGTGAAGCATCGATTGCATTTTATTCGAAACACGATAATTCGAATCTGCATACTCAAGCAGAAGAGAGAGGTCTTGAACAGAACTCTTGCGCATAACCAATACCTTGCAACTAAAAACATAGAATGCAAATGAGACGTGAGCAATCAATTTTGAGACGAGATGTTGAGAATCTTTTCATGCGGTTTTTCGCGTGTACAAAAAACAATTATAACGTTAAAAATTAATTCCTATGTTCAAGCTTTAATGGATCGAACTGATTTTCACAGAAATTGTTCTAAATTCAAAACGATGAGATTTCAATGTTTTTATGATATTTCTAAGAATTTCTTTAATGAATCTCTAAATATATAAGCTGTCTCTTTTTATGTTTTTTCATTTTGATGATTTTGTTTCAAATCCAATGTCAGAAAAATTTTATTCTTATAAACGATAATTTCTATCAATTCGTTATCTCTATACTATCTCTATACTTATCTCTATACTATTATTCGGGAATGTTTACGGACTGCTCCGACCAATTATTTCATTACAATATTTCTTTATATCCACGTGCCAGCGGTTTTCTTTTCTTCGCCATCGAAGAGGGAAAGTATCCTAGATCTTCGAGGAGAATGAGATAGGAAGGAAGTGAAGTGGCGAAAGAAGAGAGGAGGGGGTCGAAAGCGAATATCCTTCCTGTCTGTCCTCGCGAGCGGACAGCTGCTCTCGGATTTGAGCACGTGCTACCACCGTGCGCTAGGATAGTGCCCTGCCTCGTGTGGATAGAGGGTCCGGTGGTAGGTTTGTAGGTTGGTAGGTGGAAAATGGTTGTGTGCGTACGCACGTGTACACGATGAGATATCCACGTGAGGCTACCACTCTTCGCGCATGCATGCGTGTCTCCCTCCGTTTCTGTGACTCGACCGAGTTGTTGCTGCTGTTGCTGTTGTTCCCCTCGTCATGTACGCACGGTACCCCGTGCGAGGCACATGCCCGAGCAATAAGATTTTATAGCTTCCTTTAGAAGGGTGGAAGAACCGTGATTCCTTCGCTCTTTACTCGAGGAACATAACTTTCGCGATAATTTATTCTTTCCATCTTTTATCTCTCATTATATTGCTATCTTATTAACATTTATTTTTACTTTTTCTTGAAATGTTATTTTACCTAGATATCTCGAGTTTCATTTCGCAATTGTCGTTTTGATACAGTCATGGCTGTTCTTTCTCTTTACAAGTCGTCATTTTTAATATCGAACATTAAATATTTCGACGATGATATTTTGAATTTTGAAATAAGTGCGATTTTAATGACACGCATTGAAATTCAACATCGAATAAGTAACTGAGTGAACAAGTTCGGCAAGGTCGAACGAATTTTTAAGTTAAGCTTGTCGATAGTGCAATGCATTGTCGAAACATGACGCACGTCCAATTTTCTCCCGTGTCGAATTATTAATTTACTAAAAATCCGCAGGTGTATCCGTGTATCAAAGGTGGCTCGCACTTGACGCGTTCGACGATAAGATGTACGCTCGCATGCGAGCACATTTTTATATATGTATTATATATGCTAGGATATCGCGAGCGATATTTATTGGTCGGGTTCTACCTCGTTCTCGTATAATCACGCGACACCTGTTACGACACAACACTTACTTTAATTGGGGGCTACGAGCAGCTGCCTACACAACGCACCAATCACGCCGGTTTATCCGAAATTCTTCGTTGCCCGCGCGACATCTCCTGAATCTTTCTCTGTGTCTTGCTTGCTCTTTCTCTTCCTTTTTTTCTTCTGTCGCACCTGTTTATGATCGCGCGAACATCGAAATACAACGATACACGAGGATCCTTGACCAGGATTTTTGGGACAAAACGAAAGTACGCGCAAAGATTTCTCGACTGTGATTTGCGCGACGTGAAAGCAGTTGTACGCCGAGAATTATCGGCTTATTAATTGCGGAATGTCTCCCGAAATAATTTTTCGCATCTGGTCATCGAACAGATTTGACATTCGTTAAAACGAGGTAAAAAATTCTATAAACACATGCCCAAAATTGCGAATGTTCTCTCCGAATTACATTACAATTGTCTTTATCAATCAACTGCATATAAACCAATTCTCTAATCGCGTATAGATAATTATTAGAACTAATAATCATAATTACAGAACATTTATATAACGAGATTCCGTTTCTTTGATTGACAGCCGCGATTGTATTACATATCAATGTGGATTGATAATAAGGCACGTGCTATTATCATTGAAACGCAAGAGCATTCGATTCATTGAATCGATTGATAAATTGATTTCGCATTGTGCGCTTCACGGGATATCGATTTACAATCACGGCGTGGATTTACATTTACCTAAATATGAAACATCTTCCGATATAAAATACTTTGAATATGAGACGCACTACCTCGTATTTAATGTCATTAGCATAACTGATAAACTGATTTATATATCTTTAATTTATTATTTTTTCTCGAAGCATGTGGATATAATAACGTTTATTACGGATGAAATCCGAATATATAAAAATAATTATGTTTGTTTAATTCCCTGATTAAAATGTTTTTACTGAACTGATAGTGTTTTCGCCCGGAATAGCCGATCATCCGTCTCGTTTGTTCGCATCTATTATCCAAATAAAATCGCCTTCGATCTGCTGGCGTATCAATTATAGTACATCAGGCGCTTGTAAGGGCCACTGATGATTTCAAAAACGTCGCGCACGTTTGAAAGCGACTCTTTTAAGCATTTAGGTAAGGTATGGATATGATTTTCAGCAGTGCTACCTGAAATTGAGATTTTTTTTGATGAGGCCGCAGATGGCTTCATACCTCATGCAAGAAAAATCTTTTCACGCGTTGGCAGGAAAGCCGAGACTTCCCTATCCGGCTTAACCCGAGAGAGACAGGCCGCTCAATATGGTCGACGGTGGGACATTCGACGGTGCAGATCGCGGATATATAGGACGTGCAGCACGTGCCATTGACAAAGGCGCCGTGGCCAGATGCAGCATCCGCGCCGCGGCAAGGTCGATGCCATCTGTTGCTTCTCGACTACGTTTTTCAATCCGGGTTCAGCAGGCCGGACACCGACTTGCGGACTGCCAACGTGAATTAACATGGCAGGGTGTGACAGACGCCCGCACATCTGCGTACGGCGAAAGACAATTCATATCATTTCGCACGAAGGTCTGAAAGAGGATCTCGATCTTTTAAATCTTTAGATCTTTTTTTGCTAATCTCTTTGGGAAGAGAGACGCGGTCGAATTTGTAGCTCTGGCACTCTCTAAACACAATACGTAACAGATTCCTCTTTTCTCTTTCTTTATAACAGATATTTGCAGCAAATCTCTCTTTCGCCCAAATGACGTCCGCGGGAAAAGAATGTGAAAAAGTTAGACAACTGTCTGAGACAGATTGTGACGGCTGCTGTTGCTCTTGCTGCTGCTGCTGCATCTGATGCAACGAATGCCATATGTCGCGCGCGGTTCTCAAGTGCACATTTCACGCGTCGGACCAATTTTCAGTGATCGGCTACGTTATTCGGTATATACAGGAAATAAAATAGAAAAAGAGAAAGAGAGAATTGTTTCCGATTTCCGCGACAAGCGGAAATCGACTTACTGGTGTCAGGTTGAGTAGTCTCATGAAGTCTTATTCGCTCGATGCCGAGAATGCGCATGGCACATCATTAAACGCCTGCCCGCACGTTCACTCCCTCGCGTGCGCGTGTTACATAGTATAGCACTGCTCGCTTGAGGGTTCACGCATACAGCTGATCGAGAACTGTTTAATTCGATAATTATATTTCTCCACCGCGCCCGATCACGATATTACGCGGTTGCGCTTCTCCCCTCGAAAAATCCGCTCGAGAATAATATACCGAGATAACAATCTAAGGCTTATATCGATTCATGACAGAAGCAAGAAAAAGAAACAAGATTTAATTTTTTAGGAGTTATCTCACTCTTGCACACACACAAATGTTCGTGGTATAGATCGAAGTAGTGAGAAAAAACAATGAGAGAATTTGAAGAAACATTAATATGAGACTCTTTTTCTTTCTTCATATAAATTCATAATAAATTTGCTGAAGGATGTAATAATCGGTGACTTAATGAATCATATAGGAGAGAGTTGTCAAATGCATACCGGCCGCCTAAGTACTCATCAATATTTTATAATTTTTATTTAATACAAACAGCATTTAATGACAAAATTAACAATTTCATATTTTTGCTGCTAATATTAACTGCTAAATGCTGTTTATATTAAATAAAAATATATAACATTGATGAAGTAGTATTTAGGCGACGCATTTGGCAACTCTTCCATACATGATTCATGAGATAGAAATTATAAAATGATGAAAGAGTCATGAAAGAGCACAAATATATATCGTAGAAACATCGATATTGTTTGCAGGATTCGTATCGATAGAGAAAGATCATTTTCTCCATACGAAACGCTTAGTCCAATGCAGTTTCTCGAAGCCGAACGTTCACAATTTTGAAGCGATAATCTTGGATATCGCGCGAACTTTACGTAGCCTTATCGTTGTCGGGTCGGTCCCAGCCGTTGGTAAGTCAATAACAGCACTCTCGCGGATAAAGAAAGGGGCCTGTGTGCATTCTTGGTGGCCGATAGCAATTTCGTATCACTGCCCCGTGGCAGCGACGCGTGCACGCCACGCTGACGAGGAAAGGAACAGCGGGGACTTAGCGAAAAGAGGGGGAGGGGGTGGATGGAAGAGGGCTGGGACGGAGGGACGAAGAAGGGGCAGATGGCACCGTCTTCTTCGCAGCCAAGTGGCAGCGGGCACGCGCCAACCGAGTCGGAACATCTGCCGCTACTTCCCAGGAGGAGAGTACAAGAGAACCACCGACTTCTCTCCTCGCCAAGGCAAAAGACCCATCCTCCGACCGACACCGATAGGCAGTCGGTCGCGGCTCTCCCGGGCCCAGTTTCTTATTTCGTATCTTTCTCGAGCGCCGCGTCCCCTGCCCCCATCCTCACCGTCTCTTCCAACCAGCTACATCCATTTCCTTTATCCCCCCGCCGGCATGGCGCGCGTGCTCCAAGATTTTCAATTTTGGCAGATGGCACGTGCCGAGCAGAAGGATCAGTTCCCCCTCTCTCCTCGCACCTCCTTCGACGATCCTTTGTAGACTCTCGCCCGATGAAACTACTCGCGCGCGACAAATTCGTAAACTTTTAGCGAAGCGCTCTTCATCGATCTCATCGATGAAGAACGGTACATTCCATGATCGATACAAAAAGATATCTTTTTTCTCTTAAAATTTTAAAATTTAAGAGATATACGTTTCTTCAAATTTCCAAATTTAAAAATCGAATTTTATGAAGATTTTAGGATTTTGAAATTTAACACTTGGGACTACAAAGTTAATAATTAAGAAATAATTTTGTGATTTATCGCGCGCGCGCGCGCGCGTGTGTGTGTGTCAACGCTAATTTTAATTTTAACTTTCGTAACACATAATGAAGTAAACTTGGTAATGAGAATTCTAGGAACTTAGGAAGTAAGATAACGAGAAAATTTAGTATTTAGTATTCATGATTTCCGCTTAGAATATTCAGCTGTTTTCTAAGACCACCCTGCAACCACCGGTGCATTCTTAATTCCTCTTTTCTATTCGTGAACATGTGGCGACGATTTTCCTCCCTTGCCTCTCATACACGATTGTAAATTTTCATTTTTACAGATGCCACGCGCCGTACTTATTCTTCTCCTTCTTTTTCTTTGTCAAAACATGAGGAAAACCTATTATTTGTTTGAGACATATATAACATCTTCCGCTGCTGAAGTGAAATATCAATGAAATGTTATAGTATCATTTAATAAAATACCATTTTACAAAATATATCTGCACTATGTTTCGCTGACGTGAAAAAAATGTTATCTTTTATAAAATTATCTATATTTCTATATGAACATTGATCATATATGTCGATAAGATTTATGCAGAAACATCTTGTACTTGTCTGCGAATCACAAGTAGTGTCGCGAATCACGCATGAGCCGTGAATCCTTACGAAAGGGAAATTCTACCGAGGACGAGGAGAGTCTTCCGGTTTCTATACGGGCAGAAAATGAACATGCCAGATGTACGCAGAAAGCGCGAAGGGCTGCGGATTTCCGATCGGAACTCTACCTTTAACCAAATAATTTCCATTTCCGATTGCACTTTCTCTCGATTGTAAATATGTCAGCGTACACCAAGTCTTCGTTCAATATACAGAACGCCTATATCATGTCTATTGAAATTCATTTTGCAGCAATGAGACTCGAAATTATTCAATTTTAATTTTTTTAAAGTGCGATTCGAGATGATTGTAATTACGTTTACGGGATATCAAGGATCGAAACTTACCAAAGCGAAACCGGTTTTAATCCCTGAGTTTTTTGAGCTTGACGTGCGGTGCATACGGGAAGAGAAGTTAGCACGTCGCGCGCGCGAGCCGGCTCCGGATGATCACCGTGCGCGCAGGTGTCAATGACGGGCGACGAACTTCTGCTCCGAAATATCTTCGACTGGTAGAGTATCGCGAGGATCGCTAATCTGAAGACGGTGAAAGCTGCATAAAGGCAACAACAAATCTCTCTTTCTCTCTCTCTTTCTCCCCCCTCTCTCCTCCCTTTTCTCTCATTCTCTTTATCTGTGTCTTTCTCTCCATCTTTCTTTCTCCCGGCATCTGGCACAGCGGCAGTCCAAACATGCTTTTGTCGTGAGTACCTATCCTTCCGTAAGTAAATGCCCCATACCTGCACACCGACGACGGGTCCGGAGCCGGCTGCATCGTATAATATTCGCTCTGTGCATTCAGGTTATGCACCGTGAGAGTATCGTGATACCCGCCGGTGAATACCAGCCGGGACACTTGCCTTCTTTGCAGACCTTGTAAACATAAGGTGGATGACGGGAGATGAAATTTAAGGAAATTGTAGGATGAGCGCCTAATTGTAATTATATTTTGTGCGCAAATACACTCTCAAGCATGTACCTTAATTTCTAATTTCTAAATTAATACCTCGAATTTAGAGGTACTACACGATACATGTTAAGAGTGTATCTTTTCTGCACACACTGTATGTTATTCTCCGCGTGAATAACTTGCCAGACTTGAAATCATATCTCGATCGTTCCAGTTTTACGAAACGCACGGTTATCGGCCTTATCGTCGGGTCAAAGTGTTAATTAAAGCAATTAATTTAGGCGGACATAAGGCGGTGTGACAGCTCGCTTGGCGCGAGATTATTTCAAGCTTGATGCAGTTCTACCAATTTTGAGAAATGATCTTAATTCGTCAGAATCTTTTGAATTAACGAGGTGAATAACGGTGCCGGCAGGTGTCATATACTCAAAAATACCGCGGCTACATGTCATTCTTGCTTTTTCGCCGATGTACCTGTTAGATTTCAACGTAATTTTTGGATCGTCGAGATATCGAAGTTTCGACAATCAATCAACTTGTGAAACGAGAATTTAGATTCTCTCATTAATCGACCTCTCTCTAATTTTTCTCCTTTTTAACGTTTCGATATTTTTTATGTTTATTAACTTTTCCATGATACTTCATAAACATCATTTTTCACGTTTGCTCGGAAATATTTTAAGAAAAAAGCTCAAACAGTGCTTTACATTTTAATAACAAATTTATATCTTTTAATATTTGTTACACAGATCAAGATCAAGATTAATTTAAATTATGTTTTTACAAATTGAAATATAAATGTTGTTATATGTATAAGATTGAGCACTGTATTTTACTGAGAAGAGACGCCTAACATTACTTTAATTAACATTAAATAAATAAAGGTAAATTAAACGTAGTAATAAAGATTAAATTTTTATCAATATTATATGTATTTAACTTTTAAATTCGTCTATTATTATTTTATGAAAATCTGTGCAGTCTGTTTCCGTTGTGGCAACGCTTTATCATTTTTTTTCGCTTCCTCCGAGGAAACCCCTGTTGAAGGTAGGGGCAGCTGTTCATCCTCGGCTCACTAGCTGGATTATAGTCAGGCCTCTGTTCCCGAAAGGGAGAAGGCAAAGGAGTGATAAAAATATCGATCGATTTCGCTGTCTATGAAAGTACAGTTCGAGAGAGAAAGAGAGAGAAGAAAGGGGAATTGTGAAATTTTTACAGAGCACAACCATTTAATTAATCTGAAAATCTTGCTGCAGGAGCTAGAAGCTCGATTGATTTTTCAAATCATCATGAAATCATGAAAAAGAAGATTTAAAAAGGGTGGAGCATTGATTTTCATACGAGGAACATAATCCGATTTCTCGAATTGGCTAAACAAAGGATGACAAATAGATCGTATTAAGACACGCTTATTTTTCAATAAGAATTTACTTGTTATTGTTTAGATAAGTGGATCATAAATCACAGAAAAGAAGAAAATGGCTTTATTCATGGCATTATTCTATCATAATGTTAAAATAAATTTTTCAAAATTTGCTTAAATTTTGACTAATAACAAATTTAATATTTATTGCATTAAAAAAAATTAATATTGATATAAATATCTGATACAACTAACGAGAGCGTAACAGTGTATCAACTTGCAACTATAAAAAGATCGACAAAAACATGTATTTAAAATTTCTTTCATAAAATATATCACGATTACATTTACACTCTTTTTCTAATTTATGACTGCAGTTTTTTAGTTTTATAAATTTACCATATGTCACTTATAAAAGTTGTAATTAATATATAACTCCGACACTTCTTCTTCGCAAAGTACAGAATTAACGAGGGATGTTTCAACGCAAAATTAAAATATCCGTAGATGGAAGAGATAACGAGGTGTCGCGAATTGAGATCGACAAACGGTTTTGTGAAACGATCTCGGAAAGTGAATGGGAAGCGATTTTAAATGGAATCATGCGACACTTTGGCACCTTCGTGCGTGTCCGTCATCCGTGAGGGAAACGATGGCTCGAGGTCGTGCACATATCTCACCTGAAATTGCTAAATTGTCGAGCGATTAGATGCGGGAGCTGCTTTCGTTCGACTTTCTGGAGTCGTGTTGGAACGCGTTTTCAACTTTCCCGCGTAATGAGCCCGTGTCGGACACAATGTTGCAGCAGCCCGTGTGCACACAGGTTGCACCTGTTGGACGATGGTTAATAACTGCGGTTCGATGCACGCCAACTGATCGTTTCCGCATAATTGCAGACGCATATCGAATACGCATACAAGGTGTCCGGCGTGAGATTCGGAATGATAGATTCGTTGGATAATTCACAGCCAAGCTTCTCTCGGCGATAATATCGAAGTAGTTGGAATTAAATTGAGCCGCATAAGAAATTAATTGATGAATATAAACACGTTATTTTTTTCGAATCTTAACTGCGAAATTCCATCGTGAACTCTTTATCTTCAATCGCTGATTATTAAAAAAAAAATTCCAATTGAGAAATCTGTCATTAAAAATCAACGTGACAGACACCCTGTATAAACACGTGTCATTTTGTCGAATACTAAATTGCTCGTCGGTGACATCACGTCTCGATCATAAAAAAAATGGAATTATGGAAATGGAACCATGAATTATGCATCGTATTGAGTAATGGTTCGTAATTTCGATTCACTTGATTATTAAAATGTGCCTAAGATCTTCGTAATAAATTGAGGAATGGGACGTGCAATTTGATATTTCACGATGCTCGAGACAACGTGTAATTACGGAAATTTAACATTCCGTACTAGTTGTATTATGTCGAACGTTTTTATTTCTAACGAAAACCGCCGTTTCTCATATAAAATGTAACAGTACAAATATGTATAGCATATGTGAATTGCACATGACGCGATGCATCCTTGATATATTTCTGATGAAAAATAGTCCCCTCGATCGATATTGACTCTTGCTTCGATTGCGTCTTGTACGCGACTGCGATTCTTGGACACACAATTTCACCTTCGTGCCCTGGCCTTCTCACCTATCGAAACGACCGTTGCGACATTGCGCGCGTTGTGAATACGTCACGGGTAGAACCTGGGAGAGAATGTTTTGGGGGGTGGTCAATCCGGCTTTAGGAAGGTCTATGCCTTTGGGACATGCAGGTACAAAGAGAAATATAGGGACGAACGTGCATATGAATGTAACGAATATATCGGTTTTTTGATAGGAAAATCATCTCTGACAGCTTGGCGTTTAGTTAAGTTTAATTTATAATTGCTTGAGAATTCACATTCATTTTCCATTTCTTCGTTTGACTTAATCAATATAGATTTCTCAATGTGTATTTTGACGTATTTACTTAATCTTGCACGATGTATTTGTTATATCTTTATATTTTGCGGAGTACTTTTTTATTTTATAAAACGATTTATTCGGGAAAATGTCAGAAATTTATTAGTTTTGATTGTAATACTTAAGTAATTTTTATGTTTTCCTTGCATCGTGTATATTTGATATTAAAATGGCTGTTATCTGTTAATCATTACACCGATGAGGAAAATCAGGGGAAAATACGAGAAGGAGGAATCTGAGCCCTGATTCAAAAGATTCGCCATGCTTTTTAGGATATCTTGCAGCTGTTCCTTATTCTCCATACGCATCCGCGTCTTTTACGCTTCTCGTCTTGTTTTTTTCGAATGTTTCTTTATTTATATATGAGATAATCACAGATTCATATTCTTAGAGTCTTAACAATAAATCATGCCGTTATACGCTTATAATATATATTTGAAGCAATGCGTTATAAATTACATAATTGTTATCTTATAATACCAGTACAATACTATCGCTTTAACAATTTCCAGAAATAATTTTCGTAATTATTTCTTTAATTTTAATAATTTTATAATTGTTTAATAAATTTAGATATAAATATGTAGACATATAACACGCAAATAAACATAAGATAATATATATCTAAATAGCAAATAATTAAGTTAAATTAAAGTAAGTTCGAAAAATAAGCGTGTAAGATATGTCAGTTAAAATCATGCAATCTACAATTTTTCATTCGTGAGATTAATGCAGACAGGTGTTGGAGACCGGAAGAAAGGATTCAAGTCAAGAGTCCGGAATAAAACACAGATTTCGAGGGGAATCGCGAACTGGGAGGAGATCGAAAAAGAGGAGGAGGAGGAGGAGGAGGATAGATTGTCGGCGATCGCAACAGGACGAAGGTTCGCCAGCCGGTTGGTCGGCCGAGCTCCGTTCAATCGTTGCTGTTGCTCAATCGGTCCCCGCTACACGACTGACTCCTTCTGCTACCGAGGATTTCACCCCGCAGGACCTTCTGGGCCGACAGAAGGCCTCTATCTTCCTCCTTCTTCCTGCTTGTCGGAGGCGGATGAGAAACGAAACACGAACGAGGACTGGGAAAGGGTAGGGCAAAAGAGCTTCACAAATCTCGCGTTATGCCAGGAACAGGAGGAACCCTCTCACCCCTTTCTTTTATTAAACCCGGGAAGAAAGTTATTCCCAACGCCAGACGGCGCACAAGGCAAGAGGGTGCCAGAGAATCCTGGCAATCCTTTTCGTCCGGGAAGAAGAACGCTGTCGCTGCACATTTTTACGATCTTTCTACTCGCATTCTTTTTTTTCTTAATCTACATCCGTTCGTTGGATTTTACTTGTGCCTATTTATAGCATGTGTGAGATTAGGATGTATGTAATGATTAGTACGTATGTATGTAAAATCATGGAATTAAACCTTAATATGGAAATATGAAACGTATTATTTATCATCTGTACAATTTTATTTTACGCTTTCCAGTTTATATTTTCAATATTGTAAGATTTAGATTCATTCTTTTTTTTTCAAGATGTTTCTCTTATTATTTTTGCGATTATCCTTAATGTTAAATTCTTTTCAAATTTTGTTATATCGAGAGAGCAAGAGAGAGAAAGGGAAGAAAGAGAGAGACAGAGAAAATAAGTTTGTTAAATTTGAGTTCTCATTGCGATTAATCAGAATCGATTGATTTGATTTTTCAAATTGCCGCGCCGACGTCATGAATTTCTAATATCATCTACTACATGCGAAAAGGTACTTGAGAGCATCTGTTGCATCGTCCATCAAGCACTACTACCATCATCATCACTGATACCACCACCAGAAGGCACCATCACTACCACCGGCCCTAACAACCACCAGGTGCTACTCACTTTTCGTGTCTCTCTCCCCATCTTCGAAGAAAAAAAGGAAAGAGAAAACCTTCCTCCCTTCCTCTGAAGAAGTTCTCTTTCTTTTTATCTTTATCTCTCTTTCTCTCTTTCCTGCTTTGGCTTTATTCCCTGAGATTTCCACCATCTGCACCTTCACGCCATCTCTCTCGCTTCCTCCTTGTCTTTTTCATCGCTGCTGCACGATCTTCGTCTCCGTTGCTCGCAGAAGGCGTGTTCCTTCGTCCTCACTCTCGAACTGAGTCCTTTTCATCCTTCTTGTCTTGTCTTCGTCATCGTCATCTTCGTTATAGTCACCCTCTGCTCGACATGCGGTTAGTGCTTTCTCTGACGTATCACGTCGTCACCACATGCGTGGATTGCTGTTTGCATATGCATAATTCGAACTTTTACATTAGGCAGATTAATGTCGAGATTAATCGACAGGAAAAAAGATTTTAATTCTTCAAAAAAGAAGAATTGATTCGCAGATTTAACACGTGATTTAATGTTTGTTATAGAGAAATTTGCACATATTGATAAATATTTGTCTACTGAAACATATTTTTAATTAAGTTTTCTATTGAAATATTTTAAAAGAAGTTATAAAAAAACATTATATTAATGTCGACAAATATTCAAAATCACCGTTTTGTTGATTAATGTCACGTCGTTATTAAAATGATTACACTTATATTTTTGCACGATTGCTATTAGTATGATCTATTTTAGCTCTCTAACCATATAATTTCCTTTCAATTACTCGTTCTTTGCGTTACGAATATTTTTGACACTTTTTAAAAAAGTTTACATCGAAAAGATGTCGGCATTTGGCGATATAGTTATGACAACCTAATGTATCTTAAAGTATCACCTAAAGTATATATCGGTTAACGCTTTTATTCGGGATCTTGCAAGCGGGGCTATTTGCAACATACGGACAAAATGCTGTTAATGGGACGTATTGTATGGTTGAAGTAGAGAGACAGGAAGAGAAGAGAGGGAAACATCACTCGTGTTCTTGTGGTACCATGGGAGCAGATACATAGCCCCATTGTAATTATGGTCAATGAAGTGAAATATGCAGATATGCCTCCCTGAGTGAAACACCGGCATTTTGTAATTATTCGCGATCATGCAAATGAGAGGAAATTGCGAAAAGTGTTCCTTGGAACGATATTATCTCCCTTTTCAAAAAGATATTTAACTAAGGATAATAAAATTAAACGTAATTATTCATCATAATCATTTATAAATGTTATCATTCTTCTATGATATTTTTATGTATATGTAAATTTAGTCATAATAATTTGCAAAGTTATCAAATATTATTTGTGATGTGATGAGATGATTTAGATTTTGAGGGATTCATTATCTACTTGCGTGCTTATAAATGCTTTTTTCCTCTTTCCCCTAAAATCCATTGTGTTATGTAGCGAACGATCATTGTGTACGCAGCTCCCCTTTATTACATTTAGGTTAAAAAGTTTCTACTTTCACAGCTGCTCCATTTGTATCATTGGAAAGTTGTTTATACTCTCGCTCGCGCGCGTACTCTCCACGAACATATTATCACTGGAGATGGATGAGCCTGACGAAACCCGAGGAGAGAACAGTTCTGCAGGACCGGCAGAAAACTCGGGCTTTCGCAACAGTAGTGTATCTACAGTTTGCGCAGGTGATGCAACCACGTCGTTCAGATATTTTCGTAGCGTATACATCGGCGTCGGAGTTGAGTAGGGAGATATCGAGGAAATATGTAAATTGTACGACGCAATGTAATTTTAGAAACCCTGCGACGCCGCGATGCCGAGGACGCTCTTATCATTGTCTAACTATTGCAACGTAGTCCAACTCGAGAGCGAATAATTCGAGAAGGAAAAGAATACGCAATTAAAAGTGACAATAACAAACGTTGTTACTTACAACATTAAAAATATTGCTTCAGGCGATTAAATGAACGCTGTAACATTTAAAAAAACTAATGAAGATTCTTTCGACAACGTCGTCATTTTTAACACGAAAATAGCGAAGTGGAAATTAAGCGAGAAATAATTGCTCGTGAAACGCCTGTGCGGGCGCCTATCGAGAAATCGATTCTTTCCAGTAAACAAGAGTTATGCCCGGGCTTTCTAACGAGCGTAATGTTTCGGTCGAAACTTTCGTTTCTCGACGGCAATTAGCGGCCTCAAACGTTACACGCAATTAATGAGAATATTCTATTGTCCTGTTTTTTTTTTTGTTTCTGTGTTCGATCGATGTTCCACATGAAAGGAAACACCGGATGCAACGAGATCTTTATATTTTCAATAGGCTGAGATCAAAAATGTGGATTTCAATTTTCTCAAAACTTTCGACAAAATTTTTACAAGTCTTCGCAAATTACAGCAAATTTTTGCAAGTCTTTGCAAATTACAGACAAGACTATTTATCGTAATCTAGTCGCATAATTCAAACATGTATTTAACTAAATTGATTTATTACTACATATTACATACGTTTATTGACTGTAATTTACGTACGTAGATATTCTTGCAAAGCGAAAGCAATTTAATAATTTTAAATCGACGATATAATTTGAGTAACACACAATCCTCTTAAATAACCGTATTTACAAGAAAGTTGTGATATTAAGGAATAGAAAATCGTTTTCTAGCGCCATATGGATCGCATTATGCACGCGTTTTATCGATTTCATATTTCGAAAAATCGTAATGACGATTGCGACGAGAGAGAAGCGAGATGCTCGCGGGTCCAAACTGCATCGACAGCAAGCGGCAGCGTCCCACGGTTTTCGAGGTTCAGCGGGGTTAAAAGGAATTACATTATCGTGAAGCGTTTGGGCGTGGGAGCAGAGAGCTCTGTGCGAAAGGATCCTACACCGGTTGATGCACCCGCGACTGCCTTCTTGCGTGATCTCATACGCGTCTACCCCGTAGAACCATATTTCGATCGATATATACAAAGAAGAAGAATCTAAAATTTTATTTCTCCATCTTCGTTCAGAGTTTTTTGAAATTCATGAATTCTCAATATTACAATGTGTTATGTTACAAATTCTGCGTATTAGTTGATAAATATGTCGAATGATATTTTTAAGAATTTTTCCGAGTGTTTTTATCATGCGTTCCATAAAAGAATTAAGATTTCTTTTGCATTGCTTTTTAGTTCGTTATCTTTATGAGATAAAATCGCAGAGAGTTTTCTCGAGATCCTTAGCTTCTCGCGTTCATGCTCCGCCAAATTTATACCCAATGCCAGATTGTACTCCTTGACGAACACCGGTCTCTAGAGGGAACAGATGAGCCGATCTGCTCGCAGGTAGCTCGTACGCAACGCAGCAGGTGAGTATCACCTTCGGCGATTCTGCGCGCAAAGTTGCGTGTATAACGCCCATACGGAGCGCTTATACACACTTTTTAGTTCAATTCTTCGTGATCGAATAAGGAAGTAATAACGTCGAAATGATAAAGCGATCGCAAGTCCCGGAAAGTTCTGCTAATAGTAGAATAAGCAATGCGCCGTAATGACAAACAGTAAAATCATATCAAAAACAGTCGCGATCTGTTAATGTCAAAAATGCGCGATCTAATTAAAGATTACATTCAACTGTATGATACCAAAAATATTAGGGTTAATAATATGTTATATATAAAAATGCATTTGAGTAAATATTATAAATATGCTACTCAATAGTTGAAAAATTATAGGTTAATTCGTTATATCGCGTATATATTTATTTTTACATATAATTAAATAAACATTCAATATAATTTGTACAATGATAAAAAATATATACTTGCAAAAATGCATCGAAAATATGAAAAATCACCACAAACGCTGTGAAACTATCGCAACGTTCGTCGTAGAACTTAATCCCATTCAAAATTGTTGTCTCGAGGAAAGAAACGTTTCCTCTCGCATGTAGGAGTGGTGGAAGTGCTCGGTGACCCGATTATAAAAATGGGACCGATTTAGACGTGTGTACCTGACACGCATATGCGCTTATTCGCGATTCACATTTTCGGCTGTTGCGTAGTAGCCGCACTCACACGATGAAACAGTCAAAATATATATGCGTACGCACGCACACGTGCGTATGGACGAGTAGTCAGGTAGTAAGATGGGTAGATGGTAGGTAGGTGCATACGCGCAGCGTGGGAAGGTCCGGCAGCTGAACGAGCTGAAGAGGCCCCAAAAAGCGAGCGGCTGCAGCTTCTTCTTCTTGCCCCGGAGCCGCCGCTGGCTTCTGCCGGTCGGATCAGTCCTTCCTTCATCTATCCGTGAGAGCCTGTTGCCTAGACACCCGGTGGCTTTCTTTTTCTAGAACGCAATTCCGCAGGGCGATTTCTTAGGATGTTTGTGAAAAAGTAAGAAAAATTGTAGCAAAAGCTGAACTGTCACAACGTCTCAATTATCAGATCCTGACCGTCGCATGCTGTTGTGGACGCTTTCTGTTTATGGAATTATATTTAGGACTATTAGCAAATGATAAATGAATTATCGTCATCGATTTAATTTTTTATGTATTTTTTAAATTAAATTTTAAAATTTAAACAATATTTTCAATTTATCGAAGTGAAATGTACGGAAAGCTTTCCGATGGATAATGTACATTTTTATATTGAGCTTTGGGATTATCAAAATTTAAAGCGAGATATTCCGATAAAAATCCTCAGAGTGACATTCGTGCAAAAAGACGAGAGCAAAAGACACCCGGTGATTTCCGATCGCAGATGCAGAATATTTCGATGAACGATGAACGGCAGCAACGACGATCATGGCGACATCCTGTCCCGTGAAAAGCCGTGCATTCGGTGAAGATCTCATTATTAATTGTTCAAGTTCCTGTTCAAACAGAGAGATTAAATCCGAGGGGAACTAATCCGGCATGTAAAAGTCTCTCATTGTACGTCCCATCCCGTCCCGTCCTGTATCGTGTGTACGCATCCTACTTCCTTCTGCACGTGTCCGTGTCCACGCACTTACAGCGTGACAGCGACGCGATCTCACATGCGAACACGGGACAGGAAGCTTCTGCCTCCCTCGTACATCCACCGGGGACTGTTCCGCTCCCTCCCTCTTTCCTTCTCGCCACATTCTGCTTCTGCGATCTCGTTCACTCTCGAGGACCCGAAAAGAGACGCGCAACAAAAATAATAAAATGTGCTTCCTTCCGTTCCGTCTGTACATCTCGCATCTGGCCTTGAGCTCTCTCAATCTCTCATCTAATGTTCAATCTTTCTCATGACCTCCAAGCCTTTTCCCTTTTTTTATTTATGATAATATTAATATTTATATTTACGATAATTTTCAAAATATTGCTCAAATTTTTTCTTTCTTTCAAATAATTTTTGAAGAATTCTTTAGTTTATCTTTCGACAGTATTCAATTTAAACTTTATCAAACCAATATATATTTTCTTACTACTTTTATAAATTTTTATCAAGAAATTACACATCGAAGGCTTAAAATTAATCGCGGAAAATATGTGTGATTACTTGTTATTTTCTATTTCGTATTTTACTGAGTCTGCTCAATTTTCGACTATCGTTTCTTGCACTCTTGAAATTCATTCTTTTGCCGAATTTGATTTCTCTCTTTTGGTTTCCAAGTCAAATATCTGGTGATTTCTATCTTGTAAACAGCCGTACCTTCTGTTGCGCATAACAACTGGCTGTCGGAGAATCTCTTTTATTATTCTGTGAGCTATCCTTGATGCTCCTTTCTCGTGTCGGACAGTAGCCTTATGGTACAATCTGCGAAACGAAGTCTTTATGCGATACCTGCGCAGATTCATGGATCATCATCAGACGGCAATTACATGGTCTGTGAAAGTTGCAGGGAAAACGAGCAATATTAAACTTCGATAAGGGTTTTGATTTATTTCATCGATATAGATAATGGATAAATCGATAGCGTAAAATTTGTTTGAGAATTTAGCATGTTTATGGTCAGATATAACAAATACGTAAAAGAATGTAGCTAAAAATATTTATTCATATATTCATCATTTTCAAATTTCAATGATAATTTTTTATCCTTTATCCTTTAAGACCTTTTGTATTATATCATACAACTTGAGTAAACATCGTTTATATACGGTGTACAGATGAGGATGGAGGAATTTTTCAGAAACGCGCAGTCGTTTGTATGAAAGATCGCAGGGAAAGAGAGAGGAAAGACAAAGGAAAGGATATCGTAATGATGGAGATATTTACGGAGAGACGAGAATGAGAGCGTTTGAAGAGAGAGAAAAAGAGAAAGAGGCGTCGAGAGGTAGTGGGCGGAAGTGGCCCGTACAGGGAGGCTGGAACCACCTTGGCTTCCGCTATATTGAGCGCTAAGAATATACACAACCACCTTGTCCCACTCACACTTTCACGTGGCATACGTGTTGTTGTCACTCGTCAACCCCTCTTCGATATCGTTCTATAAAGGGAGGCTTGTCGCTTCTTTCTCTATCTAAAGAGAAAGAGTAGGACCATCTAGAAAAAGATCTTTCGCGATGTCTTCACTTCTTCATTCCTTTTTTCGTCTTGCCTTGTTTCGAACTCCCTCAACTTCCTACTACTTTTCTTGGTTCTTTTGACGCTTGGGAGAACTTCCGGAATTTCGCACGCCCATTCAAAGCGAGCACACGGGCGAAGAAATGAAGTTCCGTTTATATTTCGTGGTCGAGACGGGAGCGCGAAATAAAGGACGGCGACTTCACTTCCTTCCGTGCTTCACTACTCTTTGTCGATCGGCGCTTCTGTATTAACCGGAACCTCTCGCCGCCGAAAACAAAATCGTTGTGAAGAGAGGAATCGTGGACTGAAGTTCTGTTGTTCGCGCCGTGCTTTGTCGCGAATTCAAGAAGAAAGAGATGACTTCCTGTTTACTTCTCACCACCAGTCATCTCTTCGTTGTCAGCCCGCGGTAACGTCGTTGTTTCGATAAATGGTAAATCGATTAATTAAGCGTCATCGGGCTAAACACTCATAGTATTAATTAAAAAGCAACGTATCTTGACAAATGATCGGAGGGTGATGAAGAGCGCGCACACGGTCAACGAAGTTACGGTTCGTTACAGCGTGTCAGATGGTCAGTTTAACTAAATGGACTCGAATGCTCGCTAATGAAGGAATATACGGATCACTTCCATGCCTCGTTCGTCTCTTCATTTTCTCGTTGTATCTCAAAATTCGAGATAATTGATTTGGCGGGTGGACGGTACTTTTCCTAGTTTCGTCATCTGGGGTACTAAATTAATTTTCGGTCATATAAAAATTTTCGATTATTTCGAAAAACGCCATGTGCATTCCTAAAATTTTTTCGAACAAAAATACAGATAGATTTAATTGTATTATGCGAAGCATGCGCCAGATTTGAAAGATTACGATACAGTTTAGAGGTCGATAAACTTGCAACCATTGATATCTAGACAAGAATCATTAACAGCGTGAAAGACTGAAATCCAGACGAATTTTTTTGTCCTTTTTTTCGAGTTTAAAAGAGCTCTTTTTATCCCGAAATAACACGGCATTCTTTGGCATATGCGTAAAACACACGCAGACGCTACCGAAGTAGGAGTGCAGGTAAGGACGTAAGACAGGCCGTTTACCTCGAAGGAACCATACTTTGGGAAAGTCGACGTCGTCGTCGGTGGCGTGCTCATACGTAATGCCAAGTTAATGCTCGTACTTTTATACGATTCGCACGGACGTTGCGTTTCCACACATAGCGTGTCTCACTTCAATCTATAAATTTTGCGACGATGTGCAGTGTGAATAAGTGTATCGAATAGTGAATCATAAAAATATCCTTAAAATCCTCTAAAAATTGAAATAGATATATGTGCAAAACTTGCTAATTTAATTTCACAAAGTGTAAACGTAAGCAAACGTAATACGCATAATATAATGTTAAATAACACAATTATTTTTAAGATTTTACTCGATTTTAGTCGATTATTTGAAAGAATGCCTTTTATAAATATGTTCATTTCTATCAAAGTATAACAGATTAAGATTAACTTTAATCTCGATTTTGACTTATTTTTTTATCTTTTTCTAGTTCTAAAAATAAGAAAAAGATAAAGAATAAGTTAAACCGAGATTAAAATTAATCTGTATTGGAGAAATAAACATTAGGAATTCTAGTCTTCGATCAGCGATAACTTTAATCGTTTCTTCGATTTGAACGAGAACACCCCATATGCGCGACGATGCTGTGTTGGTGATTAAGGCGACAGCGCATGTATCGGTTGTTTTTACCATAACAATAGATGGTTCGTCACAGCCATAAAGGTAAGCGCGCGTACGACCGCATTGTGTTCCATGGTTCCCACACGCGGTGCGTACGTGACGCGAATTTACCGCGCTAATGGGAGTGCGTAGAACGCGCGTGTTTAAACTCTGTTCCTCTGTCAGGAGAGACGCCTCTGACGCGAAATCACTGAAGTTGTCTCGGCTTACCAACGATCAGATCTCAATTCGCAAGTCCGCAAATACGATGATAGTCGAACATACTTACAGAACGTTATGCCCCGATTATTCTATCGAGAAATAAAAAAGAAAAAATACAAAGAAAATATTATTATTCTTTGTGTTATATAAGCAATGAAAAATTATTAATGAAAAAAATTTATTTGACTGAATTAAATTTCGTTTTAGTTCAATATAAAATTTAAAAAATTTTGAATCTAATCGCTTTGTTATTTTCGTTCTCTAGTTGATATGTATACATCGTACTTTCTCGAGAATTTATACAAGTAAATGGAAATTAGTTTGTCGGACGTGTGACCAAATTGACTGGGACGATGTGGCTCTTAAATTAAAGAAGCAACTGCAGTTCGTGTCGACGTCCGCATGTTGCTGGATTTTCGAATGCTTACGCAAGCTATGATTCATTGCCGATTGAAAAGGCTGTTCATTAGCATTTACTCTGTGACGAGAAATCGCCTATTCTTCGAATATACCGCCAATTACAGGACGCGTATCGAACAAACTGACGACAGGCACAAAAGGTGCGACTTATTATCCTTTTTATTCTCGAGGAAAGAGAGCCTTGCACTCAATAGTTCCTATTCGAAAGACCAATTAATTTCCAATGAACTTGGAGAACGGCAGCTGCGTATCAGGAAAAGCTTTTCGTACCGATGCCTCGCTATCCCTCTCTCTCTATTTCTCTCTTTCTCTTCGACTAAGAACGCGTCTCGTTTTAAGAAGAAGCAGCAGGCTTCTCGACTGTCCCATTCATTCCTTCTGCGTTTTCCTTGTCTTTTTTTCCCGTTGTACCACTCCCACGGGGCCTTTTAGCTAAAGAAAACTCAAGAACAGATGCTTCTTTCTCGCGCGATCTTTCTTTTTCTCATCTCTTCTCTTCCTCTCCGGGTGCCGAGAGCAGAAGGCAGGTAAACGCGAAGGTTGCAGTCAGATGCAAATCGCGAGCTTTTCCGCCCTGATTCGTTTTGCTCGAGTACCTATCGGGAGCATTGTCGTCCCTTCTCCGCAGAGTCCGCCGACCACGAAGGGAGCTCGCGCTGAATATAGACAATGACGGTGTCCTGATCTTTGAATCTTTTAGAGAGTACGAATGCTTCGATTGCAGATCGAATCCATCAATCACTCGAGACTAGCACGTTTTTCATCTCTCATATACAGAACTGTGATTATGATATATACACATACACATACAATTTTATTTATTTAATTTCCTTAATGCGCGGTCACATGAAAATAAAATTTACTCTTTGACAAATATAAATGCTCAATCTAGATAATTCTTTAAAAATATCTCTTCAGGAATGTTCCGAGCTTTTCTGATTACAATTGTTATCTTACAATTATCTTGCACCTTGGTTCACAAAATTATCGGCAGCAATTGATAACGTACTTCCGTAAGTAACGTACGAATTATTTATTTAGGAAGCTATCTCCAACCAGGAACTAAGGTATAAAGGAAATCGAGCTATATCACAAGTAAGAAGGACACCGGCTAAGAAGAAAAGGAGTTTGAGAGAACGGAAGGAAGAGGGATAGAAAGAAGGTCCGACGGGAGAAACAGCAGCTGCAACAGCCGATCATGTATCGCGCTGGGTCTGCGATTCGTGGTAGGGGCATTATGCCAGCAGAGTCACTCCGAGAGAGATTATTATCGCTCGTATCAGGCGCTTCGTGCGCATCCGCTGCCCTTCGGGAGAGATCGGGCGCGTGGCACGCGTGCCATCTCCCTACCACGCGGCCAATCCTCTGAAGAAGAGGCTCCCGTAAATATTTCTGTGCTTTGTCGCTGGACTACCCCACGACTAACTCGATTTTTACGCAAGATTGAGAGCATCGTTCAAGTATCTTTGAAAGTAATTTGAAATTAATTGCTTTTTTTTTATCGCATTTAAAACAATTCATTATTGTTGATACAAGATATTTTCTCTTTTTTTTTATTTACACACAGTATTAACAAGGGAGTAACTTTGAATTTGACTCTTAAGCATCAATTAGTTATCTATGAAAACAAAGAAACATGTCAGAATTATTTTCATCCCCTATAAGTCTACTCAAGCTTTAAGGTTCTTTTTTGGAAAATTAAAACAGAATAATTAATAAAAATTTCGCGAGAAGTTACTCAACTTGCTTCATCCTGCGTTTCTGATTCGAAATTAAACATGATATTCTTTACAAGACAATCTGAAACATTCTATATCGACAGCTGCGACGAGATCGCAATTAGCAACCGAGACTGGGTGTCTTCTCGGTCTTTCCAGGTGGAATCAGAATGCGTGCCTTCACTTATGCCCCGAGGGACTATCGACTGGCCTCTCCCAGCGTTTTTCGATCGACCCTCGATGAATTTATCTTTACCAATCGCTCGGAAACCACACAATAGTATTAACTAGAACCTACGAAAGACTTACGAGTCATTACGTGAATCACACTGACCTCACGATGCGTTCACATTAAAAGCCATCAAAATAAATACATGCTCGTATTTTTTGTCACGTATCTCCTGCATCATCACAGTTTGGAAAACGGTATTTCAGAAATAACTGACTTATTTCATCAATTCAGCAAATGTCTCAATAAAACATGATCTCGTCTGATGGAACGCAATTTTACTCGTTTAATGAAACATTGTTCTTTCTATTTAAAAAAACTTTAACTGATTTGAATAATGAAATATATTTACAATTGCATTTGCACAACACATTTTTTCTTTTTTCTCTTCGAGAAGGAGGAAGAAGAGTGAGTCGAGTTAAATTGCTATTAAAAATTACATTACTACTTTTGAGCTTTCTAATTTTACTAACTTTATAGTCTTAATATTCGTCACTCCGAAGCAGTCTTCCGAGAAAACTTTACGCTACGACAGGTGGATCCGCGCGATTTCGTGCTGGTATAACAATGGCTTTGTTTTATGATGCCAGATAGAAACCGGAAGGAAGGACCGAGTGAGAATGCGCGTTCTCTCTCTGCGCGAGGTTTTCGGATGGATATACTCCATCGTTTGCACGAGCGGCAAAGTTCTCACAGCCGAAAAAGCAACCTCGTACGTTTGTTTGATTCGCAAGCACTCGACTTAATCCTTTTCCGTGTTTACTTTCCCAGCACGGCTTTTCGTTGGTATACGACGAGTTTTATCGCGGGTGTATTTGATATCCTGCCAAGATGTGCACTATGGTACAAAAAAAAAATCGTCAATTTCATAAATTCGAATAAAACTTTTCTCCGCTGTATTTCCAACAAAACACGATAATCGCACGCTATATTGATGAAAATCGTTAAATATATGGTTATAATATGTTCATGTAAAAAGATTTAGCCATATGATTGACCAGAACTTTTGCAATTCTATCTAATTACAAGTAACATAATATTAAGGCACTGATCTCTCATACGGCGTACGAGTCATGGAATTCCGATTAACATAATCGCTGCATAAAATTCACGGTGCCCGTATATCGATTAAGATCGACCGACCTGATGGTTCAGCTGCGGTATCTCTACGGATGGCCGCAAGTGAAGCAACTGTCGCCGTCAGCTCGAGATTAAACTCGATAATATTCACGAATTACTATACTTTACTTTCGTGTAACGAATAAAGGTAATTAGGCGTTTTATCGTAGTCTTTCGCCAAACTCGCGCGTATCATGCTCTCTTCTCTTTTTCACACACACACACTCTCTCTCTCTCTCTCTCTCTCTCGCTCTCTGTGGAGAAAAGGTACGCGAATTAAGTCGCGCGGTCGAGAGATTTTATAAGATTCGCGAATATATTTCCTTCTTAGCAAAATAGATTTTATAAAACAAATTGTATAAAAAAGTTAAAAAGAGAGAGTACAGTATTGAAGTTACAATTATAAATTGTGATATGTGTACTTCTTCACATTTTAAGATTTGTAAAGTCACATATCTACTTAGAACAATAAAATAAAAGAACCTAAAACTTTTCACGTAAAATTACGTCAATTATGCGAAACACATGCCTTCGGAGTAAAATATAATATAGTTATATCGACTTGAAGTACATACAATGTATTTTAAAGTTTATCATGATACATGAGATGTGCGTTGCAAAGAATGCTCGAAATATCAAAATTGACTGATACACGTACAATCTCAATAAATTTCTTATTCCCACGGAATATATATTCGATAGAAGTGCGATTCACAACAGTCCACAATAGTTCATTGAATCGTTCTCTGTTCTTGCAAGAAAGTGCACGCATATTGGAGCAAACGGCGACGGCAACGAGTGTATGTACTGCCAACTGCGCTGCACGTAAACTTTTATATGTTTATGCATGCTAACATTATGTATGAATGAAATAGTAAAGGAAGAACGGAGCCGCGTGATAGATTCGTTGTACGTATGTGTGCTACGGGCGAGAAACACATACTCAACTGCGCGTAAGTACACGATACATGAACGTGAATGTATAATACATACGTATATCTTGTATAAACGTGATTTCTTACTCACTTGTTTTCTCTTATATAGATTGGGAAAGATATAGTGAAAGATATGTGATGTCGAAAATTTGCTTCTGTAACTACTTTCTATTATCAACATTTTACTGTATCCATCATAATATAATATAAATAATATAGTCTCGTGTAATAGATAGTGCAGAAAATAACATTGAAAATTATTTTCCAATTTCGATTGCAATATAAGTTTCAAAAATAATATAACATAAATCTAGTAAATCATACATTATTTTATCATTTTCCGATAAATAATATCAATATATTATCAAGCATCTGTTGAGAAGTAAAGTGAACGCGACAGAGAAGAAAGATGCAACCCACATGGAATGAAATAAAGAAGAAAAACGGAAGCATGAAGGAAGACCGGGGCCGGAAGTGGTTTCATCTGGCTCCCCCGTTGGTCTGACCTGTTGAACCACCTCGTGACCGGAAGTACACTATACAACTACGGACACAGTGACGGTGCCTCTACTCTCCTTCACTCCCAGTCCTTTCTCCGATGCATAACGTGGCGAAGAAAACAACAAAGGCTTCTTTTTGCGTACCGATAACTTATCACAACGTTGTTTACCTGATTACACGACTGGGATTCTTTTACCGGTTCTGATTTTATACCGGCCGATGACAGTGGGTTTATTCCTACTTTACAATCTTCACAGAACTGTATCCCTTCTCTGTTATTGTATCTTTAACATTTTTATAATGTGTCGTGATAGATTTTAGTAGATGCAATTACTTTTTATTTCTACTTGAATTTGTCGCGATTTATAATTAAATTTGCACGACTATTGTTTTATTTATTCAAAAATCTAAGAGAGATCTTTGATCCTTGATCAATAAGATCAGTTAAAAATATTAATCTCTTTGAAAGGACTATAAACATCGAAGATAGTCTTCTTAATGACAATGCGGATTTATTAGCTGCGATGGCTGTACAGCACTTGGCAGAACACGCAGGCCTGCGAAATTCGGATGGAGGTGAGATAGGGTGAGCTGGAGGGATGATTCTAACTAACAATAAGGGATGTGGATGTGTGACCGAGACAGGTCCAGACCATTGTATCTCCGATACAATGCCTGCAAGCGGGGAACAGTATGCGTGCCATAATAATCTGTCACTTCGTATAGCACTGCGCGTATTTCGTATAATACCCTCCGACCAAGAACCAGAGAGAGAGAGAGGGGGGAGGGAAAAATGGGGATTCACCCCATCCATCGTTTCTGCAACGAGTGACGTCACTATTGCATAGCATAAACTTACAAGGGAAGTGTCGGAGAAATAGCAAGGCAAGCGTACATGTGTGCGTTTTGCGTATAGGTGCGCAATTTTGTCATAAAACACAGTCTTGTCATAAAAGAGGGAGAGAGAAAAATGACAAACATAAGATGAACAATTATATTTTTAGATTGATATTATCTGATACGGAAGAGCATGTCATTGATGAACTATCGCATGTGTATCTAAAAAAAGATATTAAGAATAATTTTTTTTTATTTTATAATAGTAAACGTTTGGCGAATTAGTTTTTAAGTGCTGTTAATAACAAAAACGTATATTCTTCGTTTAATCCAACGTTTTTAATCCAACTTGTACTAGAATAAAAATTGTTATTAAACTTAAAATTATATTAAATTTTGGTCCTATCTTCGGTGACATAACAAAATTAATGTAAACAATGAAATTCTAATTTTTTTGTACTCGAACATTCATGAATCGAAACGTTGATGCGCTGAAGTCGAAGAATGGAAAGGAGGAAGCACAGATGACGCGCAATCGCTGTCTCGATGTGTGCCGAACGTTATATGGTATTAGGAAGGTGAACCCTTGAATCAGGGCAGTTGGCAAATGTCCAGATTAAGGGGCTATCACGCGAATTTTGTTGAAAGTCAATTATTTCGTGCAATTGATGCTGCACGGAGTTTGAATTTATTATACAAAAAGTATAACTCGTATATTTAATTTTTATTATGATAGCAATGCAATCAATTCCACAATTATTTTATTTAGCTTACTAAAGTTCAATATTATTATTCATGCAGATATCATCGATACTTTTATTGAGAAAATTCTAATTGATAATTAAAATTGCAAACAATTTAGTTGTGATCTACAAATCCTTTGTGCGACTTCTCGCAGAATTCCATTAACTGATTTATCGAATTCATTCTAACACATATCGTGTTATAAAGGGTGGTAAAATGTCTTCTGGCGATACGTGCGAGATATCGGTCTGGCAAATTATGTTTAATACTTTCGTAAGACATTACGCGTTTCGACAAGTTGCAGGTGCAATCGAGTAGCGCGCGCGACATAATTATGACGGCAATTGAATACACTGCGGTTCAGTATACTCCATTTCTCAAGTCTTTCGTTATACACTTGTCTCGCTACATAGATAACGCGTATATATTTCATACAATTATTTAGTCTTTATTTGTGAGATTCATTGTATATTAATATAATACTTAAACGAGTAAGAAAATTAATTGGTATGTAAATAGTCTATTATTTGCGGCGACAATTAATCTCAGAGAAACGCGTGGCAATTTTTTGCCGCCCCTATCCTCCCCTATATTCATTCATCACATTCGTTCATTCGCGTTACTTGGATAAATTTCAATGATCTCTCGCGACCCCTCAGCGTCCGCCGTATCGCGAACGAAATAATTCGCAGCTCAATGTACCAGACGCACGCTATGCACGTACGCGTCTTCGCACGTACGCACGTACGTCGCCTCGCTCGTGCGTGCGCGCGCGTAAGAAACGTAACACGCTTAAAAAGAAGGGTATGACGTCACACGCGAGGTGGTGGCACACGGCGCGTGCCGTCAGTTTCGGTAGATGGGGTACGAATTATCGTGGCGTTCATGATGGAGGGGTCAGGAGAGAACGACAGAGACGATCGCGAACTGTACCACAGTGGACGTGGGGCGCGGAAAGCAGGAAGGGAGGTGCAGGCAGGGGGCAGGCGCCCCGAGGTGTCCGCTAGCAGGCAGCTAAGCGAGGAAGAGAGGGAGCGAGCGAGCGGGCAGACAGGCAGGCAAGAAATCCGCACGAGTGGTTAGGGTGTCGTACAGGGGCTACGCGCGCGGTAGTGGGGGTGGACGCGTGCAGCCGGCCTGCAGCTGCCTTCTCGCGTCGCCCCTTTTCCCCCGGCGGCCCGCTGCCGCGCTCCCTCCCGCCGGTCTTTCCGCGCGCCCCTCTAGCCCGCGTATCGCGCCACCGGCGCAGCCGCTACCCATCACCCCTCTGATTCGGTCGGTCGCGGGCACAACCCCTCCTGCCTGCTGAGCCGGGGGGGGAACCGACGGGACCACAATTATAAGTAGGGGTGCACCCGGCCTTGCTACCTCCAGTCGAGGGCTGCACTCTGTGATGGGTATGTGTGCGCGCGCGAGCGATCACTCGTCGCACATCCCGTACACACACACATACACACGGTTGCACAGAGCGCACGCGTGCGAAAGAAAACGTATATGTATATTATCGCGCGGGAGTAGTAGTTCCCGTTGCTGCGCGAGGGAGGTAGTTCTACGAGGGTGAGAGAAGGACGAATATACAAATCTCTCTTTCTCTTTGGCGAGGGAAGCAGGGGCAAGCGCGTACGAGAGATCGCCATCTATCGGTTGAGTTCGCGCCGATACGGTTGCCACTGCGGTTATCATTGGTTGTCTAGAGTGCCGCGGTGTGGCGTTAGTGCGATTAGTCAGTGGCGCGATACACGCGCGTATGTACGGTGAGGAAAGAGAGGAGGTGAACGTACATCTTCGGTGGGAAGAGTGAGAAAGAGATAGAGATAGGAGTGAAACGACCGTGGAGTGGAGAAACGAAGACAGGAAACGGAAAAGGAACGATTCACCGTGGTGACCAGCGGCGTGATTGCGTCGCGCGCGCGCGCGCGCGCGGTGCATCCCTCCCGAACTTTAACTACTTTCGCGTCGTTTCGAGATTCGTTGCCAGGAACCGGGCGCACGACGTTACATTCGGTACTGTTGGCAAGTACCGGGTCCGATCGCGAGGTCGTTTCTCTCTCGTCGCCGGTACTCTCTCCGCTCGCCGTCCTACCCTGTTTATCCAGCCTTTTTCCCCTCTTTCCTAGCCGGGTGGTACGGAGGAGAAGGAGGACCCCCTCCACCGCGCGACGGGCGCATTGACTCTCTCGTTCATCTTCGACTCGTCGCACACTCGCGTACACGTACGAGCCGCACGGGCATCCTTGGCTCCACCTCTACCACGACGGCGGCTGCCCCACCATCGGACCCTCTCGTCTCCCTCCCCATTTCTTCCCCGTCGGCCCTACTCTGGCGCCCTTCTCCGTTACGGCGCTGCCGCCGATCGTCGAGGGAGTATTCCTCGCGGCGCGACTACATCCGATCAGTGCGTGACTCGTCGTTGTTGCGACGGTTGGCGAAGACGAGAGCGTTGTGGTTTACCGTCTCGGCGTCCGTCAGTGCTGCCTCATTGGCTCTGGGAAATATGATCGCGACGGATTGATCGTTACTCGTATAAAAAGAAAGAAGCGAGAAGAGATCCACGACGGTCATCGATGAAAGAGAAAGAAAAAGGATCCTTGGCTTCGTTACACCACCTAGATACGCGGATACGAAGATCGTCGTTCCCTCCCGGCGAGCCTCTCAGCCTCCGTCGTCCCACGGATATACTGGAATAAGTGTGTCAACGGCAAGTGTGTAAAAAGTGAAAAGCTGCGCGTGCGATATAAAATCTCGTTCGTACATATATGCCGATCAAGTAAATCGTATTCGCGCGCGTGCCGAGTGTACAGTGGTAAACGAGTTGAATTTAGCCGCGGTTTTGCACGGCGCGAATACCACTCGGCGTTCGCGCGCTTCTTTTCCGTTCGTTCGTTCGTCCGTCGATTCGTACGGCGACGGTTCGTGCATACATCGAGAGCGCATACCGGCACGCGGTTCGTGGCTATGCAGCAGCCCCGCGGTACCGCGGCGAGACGCAGGTAACGCCGACGGGAAGACGCGACGACGCGAGCAGAGCGCGCGCGGATTGCCGCTCACATCCGCGCTTCCGCCGCCTTCCGGGGAAGCGCCGGCGGCGTGTAAACACCGAGGGATACGCGACGTGTCAACATGTGGACCACGATGCTCGTGTGGACGGTCGCCGTCGTTCTCCTGCCGACGCCTCGAGCGGTAAGTCCTACGATTATGTTCCTTTTCCGTATCTCGTCCTCCTTGCCGTCGGCGAGCGCTTGACCCTAAATTCGGCGATGTCGAGTGCGCGCGCGCGGTCTTTAGTTTCCTACATTAGTCAAAGTTGATCAAAGTTCGTTCGATTCCTTGTTTTTTTCAATGGCAAGATCCAGTGGAAACTCGGATCTGGTAACCGTAGCGATGAGAACATATCTGAGCGACGTTAACGCTACCGCTATTGCCCGCTATTTGCCCGGTGCCAAGATTGCCGTAAAATATGACATGTACTTATACACACACGTACACACAGTCGACATCTGGTTCCCGGAAATGACACAAATACGCGCGTTCCTCGAAATTACGTCGTAAACTCTGAACATGGTTGTCACAATACATAGTCGTCACGTGTTGTATTGTAATTACTAGATATTAAACGGATTTGTCAACTCGTGTCGGCACTCGAGTTGCCGACCTTGAGGCATCGCGATTCGATGAATGAATTTGGCTCGATGTTCGGCATCCGGCATCCGAGCGCCTCGTATGCAGATATAGATGTATAGGTGTATCTTCGTTCGTAGAGAGATCGGTAATGTTAATACGCGGGAAAAGGAAAGGCGCCGCAAGATGCGAAGAATCGGAATAGACTCGACGTAATCGCGTTTCGTAACTATCCATAATACATTCGAGATCGCGTATTTGCGTAATTGTGATTCCAAGCGACACGACACGATTAAAATCGCTCGATGAACATCTCTGTGTGATCCCACGTCTAACGTTAAAAAGATACAAAAAAAGCAATTTCCTCCTTTCAACTTTGTCGAATTTTTATTTTCTAATGTGTCGTCTACGATAGGTATAGTAAGCCATAAGAAACCGATCATAATTGATTATTCTTTTCACGTTCGCCCGTGATTGTTCAATTTCTTACGACTTACGGCTTACTACGCTTATGGTAACTTATCCCTGATCTACAATGAGGTTGCGGTGTGTTGCGACGCTGCGACGGACCAATCGGAGAAGAGACCATCGTATATTATGCGTAACTGATTGGTCCGTCGCAGCGTCGCAACAACATCGCGACCTCATTGTAGATCAGGGGTTACACCAGAGACGAAGCATAATATTTAATCTGCGCTAACTCCATTCGGGCTAATGGTGAATGAAAACTTGTTCTTTGATAACCATAAATATAAGTAGAAACACAATTCGCGTCAGTCCCGAACATACGAGATAATCCGATAAACGAATTGGTCGAGTACACCGCGAGAAACGCTTTTCTCACGACACCGACTTTTTTCCGCATAAATAAAAACGTTAAGTTTCTCGGTTTAGTTAGTTACAAATTATCGCGATCGTGCGTCTCTCGTACTTGTCAAACTTTTATCACGTTTGACAGTCGCGGAATTGAGAACCGACTTTCCTTTTTTCTTGTTTTCTTTCTTTAATACTTGGCAATTCAATTTTTTTTTTTTTTAAGGTTACATCGCTTCTCTTAAACGACCGATTCCGAATGCGACGAGCGATGCATTTCGCGTATTATACGGCCCGTTTCTTCTCTCGGTTTCTTCTCTCCGCACGGATTCCGAGGGAATTCTTCCTGGGAGAGATGTCTCCCCCGGTTTCCCCCTTCCCCCATTCCTCGTGCGTTCTCTTCTCTCTGTCTGCTACGATTCTTCGCGTTCGTGAGCTCGACTATCTTCGTGCTTATCTTTTGACTTTGCTTGCAGCTTTGATACAGCGAAATACGCAAAACTGACTGTCTTTAGAATTGCCAATTTCTGGAACTGAATTTAATCGATACATGCACGTGTTTAAATTATCGTCAATCAGTAATTATGCAACTGGTATCGATAATGTCGTATTTATACATAAATGAATTATTCTCTATTTGTTTCCCTTTTTTACTTATTGCTATTTTTCTATTTCAAGTTGACAGATTAATTTTATCGTCCTGTAATTGTTGATTATTGATATTGCACGCAATTCTCTCGGTACTCTTTTTTCAGGATTTCTTTTCTAAAATTCCCTTTCACCATTCGAAGAGTTCTCTCTTACTATTCGAAGGAGTTTCTAACAGCGTATTCGGCGGTGCAACCAACTCTAAATCTGGATGCACTCTTTTAGAAGTGTCTAGCCCCACTTCTCTCTCTTCCTCTCCCTCTATATTGGTGAACCGCGGTAGACTCGTCTCTCGGTCTCGCTTATTTTCAATTTTCATGAAAGATCTCTGCAAAAATCCTGCCGATTGTCGGCGAGAATAGAGTCCTTTATTGTTTGATGCAGCATGGTCCAGCGGGATATATGCATCGAATTGCGATCGAAGCCTCCTCAAGGAGAGGACGCCTCAAAGACGTTTGAAGGGTGGCCCGGGCGGCGAAAATCGTTTTGTGTGTGACGAAACGTACCGTCGGTGCTGTGTGTATCCGTAAATACGTGTGGCGGCCATTCTCCGTTCTCAGAATAACTTTCCAGCACGCCAAAAATGAGATTCCTCATCGTGAGGGCAGCGTGAGGTGCGTGAGGTGTGTGTGTGTGTACGCGCGCGCGTGTGCGCGCATGTGTGTGTGAGAGAAAAAGAGAGATGCGTACGTACGGTGTGCTTTAATCGTTACTTTCGCGAGATGCGGACTAAGGGTCCGAGCACAAAGATTGTCGTAACTGTTTCCGACAGAATCGTAAGTCAACGCACGAGACTTGACGTAAACGTATACAGTATGCCATTTGCATACGTCGTATATGGACATATAGCATACTACGATTCTGTCGGAAACAATTACGACAATCTTTGTGCTTAGGCCCTAACGGGACGGATCGCGACGAATACAATTGCATCGAGTGTCAAACGTAGTGCGCGATAGTGATTGGCAACAAAGACCCATTCTTATCGCTAAGGGCGCTTGTCTGATACCGAACACGACATTTGTGTTTAAGTAAATAAAACCAAGGATTAAATAGCAATGCATTTTGTGTTGAAGGTGAGATAAATCGTGCGTATAAATGTAAATGTATTATTCATTCTCTTGTTTAAAAATAGCTGATTGCTTCGAGAGTTGTTCGGCTGCTTCTCGGTACAGTCTGTATCCGCGAATGAACATTTATTTTTATCTTACGAGGTCGTGTAAGAATGTCTTTTTTTCAAACTTGACTTGTTGGGATCTTTGTCGATCATGACTGTATAATTTCAAATGTACGTGAAACACACACACACACACACACACACACACACGAAAGAACTTTTTATTTGACGATACAATATCTACATATCTATATATCAGCTGATTTAAACTACTTGGCGCGCATACCGCTTATTCCGCTTCCCGATGACGGATCACAATGTTGCTAATGGTGTATGTAATCGATGTGTGCGAGATATGCGATCGTGAGACTAGGGAGTTCGATAAAGGAAATCTAATGCCGCGAGCTCGTCATTCGGACCTCGCTAAAGAACTCATACCGTTCGCTCTTGGCTATACAATATCCCGTGGGAAGCTTCGTTCAGAAGCGTGTGCGCGCTCGTGTATACATAACACACATCGATCACTGTGTCTGTAACACAGCATTCTCGGCGTCGCGACGACTAAGTTAGGAAAAATGACAGACGCATATCTGACGTTAGCACTGTTTACACGACATATCGGTGTCTCTCAATCGCGATGACAATAGTGGATATCGAAGGAATCGTTAAACTTTGACTAACGTGTTTTTTCCTTTAATAATTATTCCTGTTATTTTATTGCATGTTTTTATCTTAGATAATAATGACAATGAAAAGATATAGGTAGAAGCTGTTTCGCGTTCGATCGTAAGGTACAAAGTCGCGATTTGCGCTAGTTAATCACCAGACAATAATTTTTTTTTACGTCGTCGAAAAACGCGCTAATCGACTCGCCGTTTTTCGCTTTGCGCTTCGAGCTGGGTCTCTACTCGGTAATTTCGTTAAGCAGTCGCTTCGCGAGCCAACTAGAGCGTTGATGCATTTACGAGCTTGGTCGGTCGGCCTCTTTTTACAGGCGGTTTGCATCCACATGTTTCAAAAAGGAATATCCGTCGGCTTTAATAATAGCGCTTTGGCAATTTAAGTGACAAGGAAAAATTTTCATTTCGAGCTTTCTTTACAAAATCTGGATTAACATGAATATATATTTCTGTGTGTGAAATATATTTTGCTATCATTATTTTATAATATTTTATAAAAATTTTAAACTTTAAAATTATAGTAACGCGTTTAAATGCTATTAGACTATAACATCATTTTGAACGCTTGAAAAGTCATTGATTCTAAAGGGATTCGCTAGGTTCTAAAGGGAGACGACCGAGTAAACTAGGAGGCTCGACTCCATTCGACGCAGACAAAAAGTCGAGAATTTGCGGTAAATCGTAGCGTATTTTCGTAATTCGATTATAATAACGAAATACCGATGAACAGTATGCCTCTCGAATTTCGCGTAACGAGCGAGCGAAAGAAGATGCGCGGTTTTTGTCTCATCGACTCGCTTCTCTCCTCCTGGGAGACGTGCGTGACACGCGTTCGCAAAAACGTGCGCGCACACGTGCTCCTGTATTTCACATCATGGGGCACGAGACGACATCCCCCGTCTCGCGAATGGAGAGAAAGAGAGAGCTTGGTTTGATATAGAGTTCTTTTTTCATGTCTCTTGATCCGCCAACTGTGGACCAGATCCACCACTATTAAGAATATTTTACGATTGCAGGCGTTACAGCTATTAAAAAGACTATCAGAGTGCTCTGTTATTGACTTTGACTTGTCTCCTCCCCCCTCCCTCAAATCTGTTTGATTTCTTGAATTCACGATTTATATTTATTAAAAATTTAAGTATATTACAAATTTATTACAAATTTGATGAGCTAGGTATTTTAATATTTACAAATTTTTAATTTTTTGAGTATAAAAATGAGTATAAAAATGTATCATTTGCGTGAACCACACAGTACAATAATACAATCAATGTATAATCGAAATGAAATAATTTTTATCTAACGTAAGTAAACGAACAAATTTTTGTTTAAAATCGATGTTTGGCAATTTCTACAATTTTAAATATCGTACTTTTAATTTTAATTTCAGTCTTTAATTTTAGTTTGGAAAATGTGTGTCGACAAGCTAAAACGATGAGCATCGACTTTGCATATACTCTCTTGAAGAAGTAAAACGCACGTGTTTTACAGGTAAACGCCTCGGGGGTGTTCGAGCTGAGGCTAAGGTCCTTCGTGAACGAATTCGGCAAGGACAGCCTGGGCAAATGCTGTTCCGGCAGCACGTCCAAGACAGGCGAGTGCTCGGGAGTCTGTAAGACGAGGTTTCGAGTCTGCCTGAAGCAGTATCAAGTGAATATCGATACGATATCGCCGTGCACGTATGGTGACGTTGTGACGCCCATTCTCGGCGAGAACAAGATTAATTTCAGTACGAACGTCGCTTTGCCGAGCTTCACCAACCCCATCAGGTTCCCATTTGAATTCACATGGCCGGTAAGTTTTTTACGTTCTACACCGTATCATGTTTATTTTTGCGATTAATATTCGCTCTAGAATTACTTCGAATGTCTTGATAAATAAATCCGAATAGCAAGATTGTTCGGTTATCAACGAAAATATAATTTAAAATTTTATGATGTTTAATGTTCGAATTAAGAGGCTATCGAAGAGGCTATGATCACTAAACAAATTTTTTATTAAAAGAAAGTTTATCAAGCTTTCTGTGGTATGTAATTGTAGTACGATATCTTGCATACCTAATAATAATAGCATGGAACATTATACTCGTATATGCGTAGGATAAGTCCAACATTCTAAGGGATACATCATTGTCGAATCAAATACGATAATTTATAAACTTTCATGAGAGACGACGTGCGTCGATACACGACACTCAATAACGATGTCTCGCGATAAGCTTACGAGAGGCGTGCGCGCTGGAGATTTTTTTGTTAAAGCCTGTTTATTAGCATAAATGTTCGATGTAGGAAGCAAGAAATGTTGATAGATAACAAGTACAAGTGTGTTCTATATAACATCGCACCGGCGGCGATGTATAACTTATAAAACGTACAGTTACAAAAAGCGAATGAAAACTTGTGCAATATACGCCGCATTCTTCTCCACATGTCCACATTCGCTAAATATTTCTGATGCGTCCTACAATTAAAGGACAACTTCGAAAATTTCTTTCAATTATTAGTATGCACTTTTTATTTAGCAAGTAAACAGTTTTGTAATAATTTATTATATAAAACAGGCACGTGTTGTTTCGTAATTGACTAAGTGCGTACGTTTTTGATCTAACGAATGGAAAAATTTAAATGCAAGTATTGAAATTAGATTGTAAAGCTTAAAAACGAAAAAATGCGAACTCAGCTGCAAAAAAAATGATCCTTTTGTTCGTCCATCTAGTCAGTCATCTGGGGATGTTAATTGAACGATTGCATCTAATTCATTTCTAGCAAACGCCATAACGAGACCAAAGAAATGAAATTCGCATGTGAAGATCGAAAAAATTATATATGCGGAGATCTCGAGTTAACGTGTGAACAAAGTCACCATTTGGAATACACGTGCGATGCTATCTGGCGCGGAAAACAATCGTTCAATTCTGCTATCGTCTCGCATAACCGACTAATTTGCACGGAAATCGTTCGCAAGTTTCGCATATGAGACTGAAAATCTGTTTGGTTTGTAACTTTTCGAAGGTCATATCATATATATCGAGATTGCTATTGCAATATCGATGATGCGAATCGTTATATGAAATGATCATGATTTTATCTTGACAATCATGATTTTATCTTGAAAGTCTAGGTGACAATATCATTAAAAATAATGGAAATTCCACTAGAGATTTCACAATATGAATTTTGAAATATGTGAGCGGGTTTAAAATACGTTTGCGTGCAGTGTTTACAACATGAATCGACTGGTTATCCTAGCAATGCAAATAATTTCGATGCGGGAAGTGCGTGAGTCGTGTAGTCGAATAGTTGAGGGAGACGTTGCACGCGTCGTCGGTCGCATTTGCAACAGGTCGGTAGCGGCGGTTATTCTCGTTCGCAACGACTTTGATTTCTGCCTCGCTTGACGCGCGCAATTAACGAAAAGGGGGTTTTCTCTATCCATTCTTTCTCTCGCGTGCGCGTGTCGGCCGCTGCGACGTGCAGAAACGACGCGTTCTCTCGCATCTGCTTTTTCCCTTCCTACTTTCGCGCGCACATTGCAACGAGATCGCTATGGCGTACAGGTTGATTATGTTAAAAAAATGAGAGAGAAAAAGAGAAAAACACAGAGAGCGCGTGTATAGGGGTTGCGTTGCGTGGCACGTACGACGCGTGCTGCCGACGTCGCTTGCACGTGTGCATGCGCATGCAGCCGTCGGTGCAATCAAAAGAAAGAGTGAGATAACGAGGACAAGAGATAGATAGAAAGAGGAAAGGGAAAGAGAGAGTTGGCAGATACCGCGGAGAAAGAGAGAAAAAAGGAAAAGAGAGAGAGAGAACAACAAGGGGAGAGTAGCAGTACAAGAGTAACACTTGTCTTTCTCTCCTACTGTTGTTGATGCTGCTTGCTGTTGCTGGCGATGTTTTGGCTCTCATAGGCGTCGAAATTTAAATGCGAATAGAAGTATATAGATAATCAATAAAAATCGAATCGAACGGCAAAATATTCGGGAAATTAACATTTCGTTATCATAGTATAAAGATATTGATAATTTATTTATGTTTGACAAATGTCGAGAGAAATATAAAAAAGACGATGTTACATGAAGCAAGGAAGGATATTCGTTATATGATTTTATGATGAAATTATATCTAAGGTTTTCAAAGTAGCGTGTTATAATGTGATTTATATAATCCATGAAATGGATTATATAAATCACATTATAACACGCTACTAAATGGAACAAAACTACGCGCCAATGTACAGCATCCTTGGGGCGCACGTCAATTCTCTCATATATCGGTGCTCGCACATTTTTGACTATGGTTCTAACTATGAGACCGCCCCCCCCCCCCCTCTCTCTCTCTCTCTGCAGAGCTGCGGCCGGCGGCAGATGGCCGGGGCCTTTTGCGCCTCTACACTTCCCACGTACTCTATCTTCGCTCTTTCTCTCTTCTCTCGCTCTCCGTGGCTTTCTCGTGAGCAGAGTTAAATTTACTAACCCATATGGCGCCCCTCGCGTCTTTAACGAATCTCTCTCTCTCTCCTCACATCGACTGTTTCTCYTGTTCTCCATCTTTTCTTCTCATTCGCGCTCTTTTTGCTTTTTTATTCTTATTTATTTCTATATTTTTTATTTTAATTTTGTTTTCCTTTTTTTTCTATTCTTTTCCAAAAGTATGTCCATAATGTCAAATTTGCATTTTTTTAACATTATAAATTTCTCTTTTTGGAATATATTTATAATAAAATGCATTGTGAATTTGTCAATTGTGCTTGGTAGGATTTGAACCAAAGGCAAAATAAATTCACTTTCTCTTTCTCTTTCCCGTCTGTACCCGGATGATACAGGCGTGCGTTCTTCGACATTTATCACAACCGGTTGAACCCGCAGCTCGGTGGCTGATAGGATTATCGCGCGATGCACTGATGTCGAAATTATTCCTAGAGCAGTTGTCGATGCTCTACCCAGCATCTGCTTTGATGTAGCAGCATCAAACGAAGTCCGGTAGCGACCTCGAATTCTCGGAAGACACGATCACAGTTCCACGGAGAACTTTCGGCGGTTCCTGACCGATTTCTCGTGGCGCATATCGCTGATTTCGCTTAGCGTGAAATAGCTCGAAACCGACGTAAGAGCCGCAATCGTTATTTGGAGTACTCGATTTATTTTCGTAGCTTCAAAAGCGAGAGCCGTTTTAACTACGTTCTAAATCCCATATCGTAAGATTAGTTTTACATAAAGAGAGTTGAGAGAAGAAATGAGAAGCGGGAGACTATTCAATTTTAAATCGAGTTATCACAAGTACGATTGGATCAGTATATGCATACATATGCATGCTCTTGCATAAGGGTTTCTTGG